>VZTN01003926.1:0-25051 GCA_013400515.1 Erpornis zantholeuca
GTCACTGCTCTCCACTTGGACATAGAGCCATTGCACAGCTCCTGGAGTATGACCATCCACCCAATTCCTTACCTACCAGTCATCTATCCCATCAAATCCACGTTTCTCCAGTTGAGAGACAAGGATGTCATGTAAGACAGTGTCAAATGTTTTTCACTGTCTAGGTAGATGGTGTCACTTGTACCCTTGTACCCCAGTACTGTAATCCCATCATAGCAGGCCACAATATTTGTTATGTATGATTTGCCAGTAGTGAACCGTGTTGGCTGTCATCAAGTACTTCCTTATTTGACGTGTGCCTTAGTATAGTTTCCAGGAGGCTCTGCTCCATGATCTTGCCGGACACCAAGGTGAGACTGACTGGTTTGTATTTCCCCAGGTCCCTCTTATTTCCATTTTAAAAATTGGAAGTTATATTTTCCTTTTTCCAGTCAGTGGGGACCTTCCCAGACTGCCATGACTTCTCAAATATGATGGATAGCGGCTTAGCCACTATCCTGAGCAGTTGCCTGAACAGTTCTCTCAGGACCCAAGGATGAATCTCATCAGGTGCCATGGATTTGTGCACCTTCAATTGAGCAACAATGAGCAGCTCTTCATTCTCCCAGTCCCTGCCTTTGCCTTCTGCAACTTGAGTGGTATGGCTGGAACATTTTCCAGTGAAGACTGAGACAAAAAGTTGTGGAGTACCTTGGTCTTCTTCTCCATGTCCCAGGTAACCAAGTATCCGGTATCCTTCCTGAGAGGGCCTACATTCCCCTGAGATTTCCTTTTCTCACTGATGTGCCTATAGCAGCTTTGCTTGTTACCCTTGATGTCCCTGGCCAGGTTTAGTTGTGCCCGGGCTCTAACTTTCCTAACTTGATCTGCTTGAACTGTTTGAACAATTTCTCTGTATTCTTTACAGGCTACCTGTTCTTGTTTCCACCCACTCTAGGCTTCCTTTTTGTGTTTGAGTTTGTGCAGGAGCTCCACACAGGTCATCCATACAGGTGTCTCTCTGGTGTTTCTGCCTGACTTCCTTCTTTGTTGGAATGCACTGCTCCTGAGCTTGAAGGAGGTGATTCTTGAGTATCAACCAGCCTTCCTGGGCTCCTCTTCCCTACAGTGCCTTATTGCATGGTGCTTTATGAAGCATATCCCTGAAGTGCCAAAATCTTCATTCCTGAAGTCCAGGATAGCAGGAGTGTTATGTGCCCTCCTCGCTGCCTTGGGGATCTTGAGCTCCACAATTTCATGGTTGCTGCAGCCCAGACTGCCCTTGGACTTTGCATTTCCCACCAGCCTCTCCTTGCTGGTGAGAACCAGGTCCAGTATAAACCTGTCCTCATTGTCCTCTGTCACTTGGAGGAGAAAATTATGATCAATGCATTCAGGAACCTGAATTGCTCACACCCTGCTGTGTTTTCTCTCCAACAAATATCAGGATGGTCAGAGTTCCCCATAAGGACCAGTTCTGGTGAACCTGAGGCTGCTCCTATCTGTCTATAGAGGGACACATCCACTGAGTCTTCCAGGCTGTGTGGCCTGTAGCAGACCTCCACTATACTATCTCCTCTCCCTGCCCTCCATTTATTCCTGGCTCATAATTTCTTGGTTGGCTCTTCATCCATCCCCAGGTGGAGCTCCATTCCCTCCAGCTGACATAGAGGGCAACACCACCTCCTCATGTCCCCTGCCTGTCCCTCATAAAGAGCCTGTGTGCTTCCATTCCAACACCTCAGGCACAGGAACCATGTCTCCATGATGCTGATAAGGCTGTATCTCTGCAGGCACGCACACAACTCTAACTCCTCTCATTTATTCCCTGTGCTGTGTGTTTGAACAGAGGTATTTAAGCTGGGCACCCTGATGAAGATGACTTACTGGCAGGGGTGGCAGGAATTCCTTTGAGCTGCTCTTCAGATGCTCTCCTGATCTGTGATCATTCTCCAGGCTCCAGGCATCTCTTGCTGGCCCTGGCATCAAACAGGAAGGGATGCATTGAGGCTCTCCTCCCCAAGAAACATTATTTTAAAAAAATTTTAAAACTTCGTTAAGCTTCAAGTTTTACATTTTAGTTTAAATAAAACATTTTAGTTTAAATAAAACAAGTGAAAAGGAGGGAGTGGTAAACTGTTAGCTGTCTATTTAAAAACAAGGGAGCTGCAAACAGTTATTCCAAAGGCATTTGCTTCATCCTGCTCACTAACTTGTAACTCAAGTGGAATAATTAATTCTTTGAGGCACTCTGAAATGTGCAAATGTGTTTCTCAGCATCTCCTGTAATCAATCACTCTACAGGGAGACAATTAATTTATCAAAATTAGGAATTCCTCATAGGGCTGTTTCACAGTTTCTATACCTGTAGAGAGGAAAACAAAACAATTAATTAAATAAAAGTGAGAATTTCTCCAAAGCAATGGCTTCCCAGCTGAATAAAATTGAACCTCTTGTGGTAATGAATTTATTTTGGGCTTGGTGAGGAAGGTGGTGGTGATCTCCAAAGGTAAGCAGCTTCCACAGACACCGGTGCCCAGAAACTGTATGAACTCTCAGACTGCAGCGTTGCTGTCAGCACTTTCTCCTAAGCAGTTCAGCAACACTTTGAAACACCAGCTTGATGTTAAACTCCCTGGCTCACTGATTAACTGCTGAGGTGCAGTTCCATCCAACGCGTGGCCGCAGGTCCAGGCCAGCAGGGCAGCTGCTCCCTCCGCCCGCTGCCGTCACCCCCAGGGTGTGCCGGGGGTCACGGTCCCCACAGCAGCCCTTGTTGAAGACATGACCTTTTCCTTGGCCCTGGCAGAGGGGCACACGCCAGGCCTGAGGCTGCTGAGGATGGCCACAGGGCTCTGCCATCTCACAGGCTCCAGCAGCTCGCAGGTACACATCCTCTTACAAAATCTGACGTCTTCATGGGTGCTTATCTGCAGCTCAGCTCAATGGAACCCCAAGTCTGGGGCTTTTGAGTAGTCCTACAATGCAAATATTAGATAATTGCTTATTAAATAATAGGAAAATGAACTAACCAAAAGCTTCCCTCAAACTCTGTTGAAATCAATGAAGCCATTAGGATTTTGATTTGGTTCTTGAGAAATTTTTTTTTTCCATGAAAGAAACACTAGAAGTATGTTTGTTGTTCCTGCATTCAAGAATGGGATTCTTCCACATTTTCTCTGCATAATGAAGAATTATAGACGTATTCCTAATCAGCAGCAAGGAGTGAAGAACAGATCCTACACACTAGGCTTTATCAGAGAGATAATGAAACCCACATGACTTTTCAGGGCAAGCTTTGAAGCCTTTTCTGTAGATAAGTTATCATCTGCTCTGTAAGCAAAATTGTTTTGACTATGGGTTTTTCTCCCCCTTGATTTTCATTAAAAGATCCATTTGCATAAAAAGCAAGATTCTTGTTTCTGAAAAGTCCATATTCTCCTGCTGCTTGTTTCCCCCCACACCCCCAAATTTTCCATTCTCTGTTGGCAACTTGATAAATCACTTCCACTAAACTCAATTATGGTATCACCAACACAGCTTTATCACTTCAGGTGATAAGGAATAAGCAGCAAGCACAACCACAAAACCTGCAGGAATACAGATTATGTTTCCATGTCATTTGCTCCATTAGGAGCTTGTATGGAGTGTTCGAAAAAAAAAAAAGGAACAAAAAGAAGACACGATAGAAAAAGATTATATTCTTTACATATCTCAGATGCTTACAGCCAAGGTAATGCATAAATTATGAGCCTCTGAGAGTAGTGAAAGGACTTTCATCAGCTTCAATGAGTTTCAGATAGTAGAACGCATTTGGTGTGAAACAGAGTAGCATTATATAATGACAAAAATTGGAAAGAGAAAAAAAAAGCAGCAAGTGAGAAGAGAAAAAAGGCTACAGGCATTTTTGCTGACTTGGATATGAAGGTTCACAGCAGAAACCGAAAGAGATCCATATCTAAATGGAAATGAGGAAACCACTACACCTGAATGAGATTTTGCTGATCCAGTCTAATTAACCTGGTAAATGTTTAGATACTTTAGTAATTAAACTTTAACTTTAGAAGCTAAATTTCTTCTAAATAAGCTCCTGGGATTTACTTTTGGCATGGAGATCAACAGTATTCTTTTCTTCTACACTATAAGAGTCTGGAGCATGATTCTGACAGCCATCATTATAGTCCAAGCCACCACCAGAAAGAGATTTCAAGAGGAAGACACCTATATTTAACTGTAATCAAGAAGACCTGTGCGAAAGGAGAAACATTAAAGAATTGTAACTAGCAAAATTTCATCTAGTATTTAAATCATAGAGTGCTACAATCAACTTTTGCTACAAAGTAAAATGCATTGTGGGAAAGTTAGGGGATGAAACTACAGTGATAATGACAGGTTACTGAGAAAGAATAATGTCTGGTTAATAATCACCATCCAAAACATGTTTAAATATTTCTAAAATAGAAGCACATTGCAATTTGGAAAATATGGGGAGCACCTGTAAGACAGGAGAACCTGTCCCAGGCAGGCTGTGAGAGTGATTATGAATAGCCTCCTGAATACAGATTCCCAGGGCAATATTGCACAAGAAGAGGAGCACCAAACAGAAGCAGTCACATTGCTGTTTGTGTGTGCAGCATGCACAAGACCAGTCCGGAGAGAGATGCCCAGTTATGGTGTCCATGCTGGATGAAAAATGAGGAAATAAGGGGAGAGTCCACAGAAAAACAGTCCAAGTGACTCTCAGCCTGGAGACCAAGCCTTCCCAGGTATAACCTGAGGAAGTAAGGCTGTTGTTCTCATCTAGAAGGAATCTTAGCAGCCTTATGCTCTTGCACACAGAAAAACCTATCTGATGAGGGAATGGTGGGGTGGTATAAAGTTACAGACAAGGGGATAACAAGTAGGTAGAAATTTAAGTCAGATGAATTCAACCTTAACACAAGAAGTAAGCTCCTGCTGCTAAAGTTAATGGGATGTTGCAGTGCCTGAACAGGAAAGAAGGCAGTTTGTAATGACACATGCCCTTTAAAACATGCTGCTCTCTTTGGATCAACTGCACATGATCCATACGGAGTCGCAGAGGGGCGAGTAGGCAGGAGGGACCAAGGCAGAGGGGATCAGGTGCAGAGGGGATATTGGGGCAGACGAGATCTGATACAGGCACATACTTGTTATTTGTGCTGCTGCAGGTGGCTGTACAGGTGAAAATGCAGTGATTCCTCTCTCTGGTGCTCCTTGCTCCAGAGACCCTGGGGAACGCTACAGGTCCAGGCAGTGCCAGCACATGCTGATAAGGCCATTAGTGCAATGAAACTCCCAGCATCCAGGCTTCTTGCAGTTGCCTGGGAGGGTCTGGGGGGATATTTTTATCCTGCCAACATGTGCCTATTGTGTATGTATTTCAAAGAAAGGCAGAAAGAGGAAATTTAACTCCAATGAGGCACAGTAAATCCAAACAGGATGGATCATAGCACACCAAGGTAATCATTTGGTGCTGGGAGATGTTACCAAGGCCTCTTTTGCATTTTATTGAGCCCATTGGCAAATAAAGAATTGGACCAGAAGAAATCTTTGGGTAACATCTGCTGGTGTTCACCATGCTGAGGAGAGGCCACCATGGGCGTGCTGACTCCTGCTGCCCACTCCTGTCTGGCACCACCACAGCCTCCTTGGCTGATGGAGCTCAGGCTTTACTTCTCTCTCCAAAGAGGAGAGGGCCAATGGGATGCAGTGCCATGAAGGGAGTCATCTTGGATTTCCTGCCCTTTGGGTACCTGAATGCTGAGCAGAAATGTTTTCAGCTGAGAACTAGACTCCTCCAGCTTCCTGCTGAGCTTGGGTGCAGCCCTTTAATTAGTCGGAAATAATTGCATTCAACAGAGGAAGAGGCTGTCAAGTAGTATGGAAAAAACTATTTTTGATGTAGCAGAAGTCATTTTAACCTGAGGTGTCCTATAGGAAGTAGGTGCAGATATGAAGCCAGCATTTCTGACAGCAGGATATGTTGGCTTTTCAGAAACATTCCCCTTCCACTGGGGATGTGTCCTATTTGGACAGTGTCTGAAAGACAGGAGATGAAAGGCTGCTGAGTCTGAGGTTTCCTACCAGCTGGCACCACTGCACCTTCCTGCTACATCAGAGGGGGTGGTGGCAGCCAGTGGGGTGGGATCTGCCAGGGCACGTTTAGGCTGGTGTTGGACCAGAAGAAGGCTTAGGATGTGCAAAACCTCTTGACTTATTTGCTTATCAAAGGATTTAGGCTGAGCTGTCAAGAAGAAGCTGGCACAGAATGATCTCAGCTCAACCCTACTGATATCCAGGAGGAACTGGGCTCTTCAGTTCGTGGACCTCGTGAAAATCCCAAACTTCCTCTCCCCTCCTGCCCCTCGAGGCTGGGACCATCTCAGAGTGCTTACATATGACTTATTTCATAATGTAGCAAAATAATAATTATATGGCAGGTCTTAAATTCACTAAACTCCAACAACTAGTGTAACGTGGAGTTTGAAGAGCTGGCGATCATAAATGGTTAAGTAACAAGTGTTTACAGTGCCTCGTGATAGTTGCTGGCACTAAGACAAGGGCAGTAAAAAGTGGATTAGATGAAGATAAATGTGAGACACAGGCAGAAACAAGTACTCTAGCAGATGTGTGTGGAAATTAATGGGGTGGTGATAATAACAAATTCTGATTCGCCACACAGTAAATGTGTCTCTTGATAATCGGTTTCCAGCCAAATACCAGCCGGGTGTGCAGGAGACAGAAACCTAAATGGGGTGACATCTCCACATTGCCAATGCATTGGATGGACACAGAAAAGCTCAAAAAAGATAGCTGGAAAAGTTGAGTTTGTTTTTGTCCCCTGCAGTCTGCAAGATTTTATTTTCTGTATCTGTGACCAAGTCACTTGACAAATAAATCCCCAGGGCTACCAGGGAAAGATTTCTCCCAACTCAAGCTGGGATCTTGGCCATGTTCCAGCCACTGCTGTAGATATCCTGTCTGACGTGGAGTGGGCAGTCACCACTGACCCCACATGTCTGCTCATCTACCAAACTGGGATGTGAAAGCTCCCACACAGCACAATGCCTTGCCAGATGTGTTGTTGAACTTCATGTGTTTATGTTTGTGAAGACAACATAGGAAGAAAGGCATTGCAGAAATGCAAGATATGATTTGTTTTGATTTAAAAGCCATTCTGGTTTAGCAATGCTACTTTCAAATATTTGCATCCTGCAGGCATTTCCAGATAAGGACTTAAGCCCAGCTTTTCTTTTCCAGTACCAATTTTTTTAAAAAGAAGAGTGGCTTCCAAACCCTTTGGAAATGAAACTTTGAGCTTGCCTGCTGCAGCCTGTGTGACCACAGAGACCAGGCTGTGGCTCCACAGGCATGGAGGCATGGAAAGCAGTTCCTGCTCTTGCCTCTCTTCCCCATGTGAGCAGACCCTGTTCCTCCCCCAGCTTCACCCTGCACACCCGTCCTTGTGGGTATTGCAGTGAAGGTAACAGAAACTGAGCTGGGACATTTTTCCAATGTGTGGAGTTGGGGCTGTAGCAGGGAGGGGAGGGGAGGAGGGCAGGAAGCCCTGAGACTGCTGTCACCATGGCAGAACTGTAAAAAGGACCCACCTCATCACTGGTACTCAGAGTTTCTTCCCACTTACCTGAAGTGAGGTTTGGGTGAATGTGAGAATAAATCCTGTGGGATGACTCTGAGCCCCTGCTAAAATCCAGTAATTTGAATAAATACAGGGGACTAAAGACAAGGACAATGAAATTTTCAGGTTTCTCTCTTGCATTCTAAAAAAATATGACATTTTCCGTTCCCAGTGAAGGTAGCAAGTACCTCCCTTCTCAGTGTCTTCCTCCTGAGCATGCTCTGGCCACATGTGAGGGTGCTGCTCAGATACTCTGGCCCCTGGCCCCTTTTCCCTGGCCTCCCCATGTTCAGCCACATCAATCCTGGGCCTCTTTGACTCGGGTGTGGATAGTGAGTGGTCAGCAGATGAGTGAAGTGCCCAAAATATCCTCAAAAGCAGTGAGTGGGGACCTGCTGATTCCAGGCTACCAACAATGCAGCCCAATCAAATCCATCTAATTTCCCAGTCACTGCTTCTTGCACACATGACCTGTTAAAAGGATTAAATTAAAAGAATTCCCAGAGCTAATCTAGTGATGATACGATGAGAGACAGGAGCTCAAGCACATCCCAGAGGTGACTGATCGGGTTTCCTAGGATGTATTATTTATGGGGCCATCTGCTTTAGACAAGCATTGAAGTCTGAAGGGGAGGAGGATTTTGATGGAATTCACTCATTTAACTGGGACAGAGTGATGGTGGAAGGGATACTGTGGTTTCTCGCCACTCCACCTCCCCCCTCCAAAAAACGATGCTGTAGTTATTTACAGAATGAAGCTGGCAGCAGGGTACCTGTGTGTGGATGCCTTCAACAAAATGCTGCTGAGCTCTGAGAGCTCAGAAGGGGCCATTCATAGCAAGGTCCATTAGCATACGGGAGAGAAGTGCAAATATGTTCCAGTCTGAGCTCCTGGTACTGTGAAAAATACAGGAGTATAAACAGAGCCATGACTGGAATGTGAGGAGGCAGGGGGGTAGCCAAAAAGATGTGGAGTTGTCAGGAGAACAGGAAGAATAGATGATTTGGTTACTATACAGCTCAGTAACTGCAGGATCTGTTTACAGCAATTATAGACAACACAAAGCAAAATTGCAAATGTAAAAAAGGAAACTGTCTTTCTTTCTGATTTAGGCTGACATGCTATTTAAATAATATGGGTCAAGCAATCTGAAATAAAATATCTTCATGAACAGAATTCCCTTCTGTCCGTCTCCCACAGTGCTAAAAGTAGCCACCCTCTGCTGACATTTCCCAATCACATGTGTGTTATCAGATTTCTAAATATCTAAGCTTCCTCAGGGTAATGTCTAAGCCTTTCTTAGTGATCGGGTGTGAAAGTTGTCTCAAAGCTTTGGTTGGGAAAGTTCTACTAAACCTTTACACAGAAATTTGCTGGAAGCTACCTGTCAGTTTGCTACCCACTTTCCAGTAATTCAGACTAATAACTTGTCAACACCCCCTTTCTTTTCCCCTTTGCATCTGTCTAGAAGGAGCTTTCTGCTCCAGTTACTGGTTTAATAACACAAGGCTATGTACTGATGCAAAATTTTCACACAGTTTTACTTGATTTGTCTCATGACTGTTTTCCTAATCCTTATTTTTTAGTTTTTGCAAACATTATCTGAGCAATTGGTTCGAGTATATAAAGATTTGTTCTTCTGAATTGGGGTGTTGCTTCAGAGCCATTCTTCTGGACATTGGGCTTATGCAGGAAAGTTTTAATTTCAAAAATGCAGACTTAGAGTAACAGGCTTGTCTTGGTTTGATCTAAATTCAGAGGAGAATATGTTTTGATAGAAAGCAGGCTGTAGTTACTTTTTTTTAATCGGTTAGGGAAAAGAAAATATTTTTTCAGAGGAAAGTGAAGGGGAAAAACCTATTTATTTAACAAACACACAAGAAAAGAATAAAAATAATTTTATTTTTAAACAAGAAAGGTGGCTGTGAACATCAGAAATTCTTTAATGCACAGTTTTTGCTTAGCTGGAATTTATGTTTCTGCATCATGGAAGGTTTCTCCCAGAGTTGCTTCCTATCAGTGTTTTACCCAGACAGACAGGGCATTACACTTTAGTCTGCCAGGTGATTTGTTGTATCAGTCACGTGCTGAAAGTTCAGGCTGGGAAACACAGCCTGCAGAAGGAGCCTGGATTAGACCACATGGCAGGATTGTTCTTGCTCATGAGCTTCCCTGAGGTGCCTTTCTGGTGTAGCTGCCATCTCACTTCACCCCTGGCAGTGGCACACTGGGGCATCATGTGGCTCCTGTGGCTGGAGGACAGTCATGGATCGTGGCAGCCGGGAAGAGGGAGCAGCAAAGCTCCCCCATGAGTGCCCTTCAGCCACAAGTGTAACATCAGCTCCATGAGGGCCTGTGGCAAAGGGCTGGGTGCCCTCAGCATCCCCTGCTCTGTGGCACCTGGGCGATGAGGGTCAGGGTGCTACGAGCTGGGTGTGTGCAGTACAGGGAGTCACAGGAAGCTCTGTCTGTGGGGCCATGCAGGCATGTGTCCCTTGCCTACTGCCAGGGGTCTGGGAAGGCAACTCTTTGGCACATGCTTCTGCCTCTAAACAGCCAGCAAGGTGTGTGCAGACAGAAACCTGCACAAAGGTGAGTGCCTGGGAACAAGCAAGGACATGCCCTATTTTCTGTCTGCAAAAGTTGGAGTCAGCAAGGTGATAAAAAGCAACCAAGCCACTGGAGTCCCTTTTTGTTCCTGTTACTGTAAAAATAATACTAGTGGCAGATTTGTCTGTCCATCTCCCAGCCCAAAAGCGTCCCAAGGATTTCTCTCTCAAACTACTCTGGTTGGCAGCCCTTCGCCTACTTCAGGGAAATAACTCACAAAAGACAAGACCTTTGGGCCAGATAGAGGGCCAGGGATTTTAAAGCCCTTGCAGGAGCTTGTCATCTGGGTGGATTTTGAGTGGCTATCTCTGCAGAGACTTCTTCATTTTCCAGGAAAACAGGCTGAAATATTATGAGAGCTTCTTAGGGAATACCTACAGCAAGTGAGCCTCTCTGTGTGTTGGTACAGCCCTTATCACAAAGCGTCTTCTGCTGCCACCGTGCAGCTAAAGCAGGGGTGAATCTTCCATTACTGCTGGGTCAGTTTTTGCTGGATTATTCTTCTGATGATCTAGTGAGTTAAACTATGATGTTGGAGTCAACGTGGTGTAGGTGGTGAGAGTAGCTCCCAGAAGAGATGAAGGGAGAAGAGAGGCTGCTCTTGGTGGTGAGACATCACAGCGTGTCTCAGTCTCATCTGACTTGCCTCTCAACACTGCGTGGTGTTTTCCTGTCCCCTGTGCTCTCCCTCGTTCAATCAGTGAGAGTGTGAATCAGGGGATCAAGTGAAATTATGGGAAGGTTGTTTCTCTCTTTTCCCTTGGCGTATTTGCTGCCAAAGCTGCTGCCCTGATCCAGACCACTGCATGGCTCTGTGAAGAGCTGTGTGGGCAAACACAGCAATGTGGGGAAAAGCAGAGTTTGCTTAACCTACCTTTGCTGTTAAAATAACATTCACTGCATCACAGCTTCACAGATTAGACCTGAAGCTAAATTTTATTTTTCTAAGGAGGCATCTCCTCGAGTAAACGCTGTTGATTTCTGTGGAGTCAGCAAAGAAAAGAAAAGGCTTTTGGTAGCTTTCAGGTGCTGTTTCTTCAGGTTTAAAAATCTGTGCCAGGTGGACTGGGTTTTGCTGAGTTACAGCAAGTTACAGTGCTGGTACTTTTGAGATCTGCATGGTCATGTTACTTCCAAGTGGTGGCAGTAAGTAGAACCTCTCTTCCCAGTACTCCTGCATGGACGTGGACATGTGGCTGGCTGCCTGGAGGCAAGCCCCCTATGCAGTACCTGGGCCCTTATGGACTGCAGACAGCTGCTTTGCCACTGTATGTCAGGGCATGTCCCATGAGCATGAATATTCACCCTGATGTCTGGGCACCCTGATGTGCCCAGACATCCTGAAGTATGATCCAAGGGGTACATTTCCACTGAATGTCTGGATATGTACCTTGTCTTAGCCATTCTGGCACTAAAAATAGATAATGTGCCTCCAAAATACAACTGCAAGTGCACTCAGATGTTTCTTTAAACTGATAGCAACTTCCTTGGGTTATTTGCAATATTAGTGGGATGTCCCACTGAAAAAAAGGAGAATTTTAATATACAGATACCACACTCATTTTCTGTTCCTCATTAGTGACATATTCAGATAAATTAATTTGATATTATTTACGTCCATCTTGTTTATTCCTCCTGGATCATCCATAACAAGAGGTTAAAACCACTGCACTTGTGGTAAAACACAGTTTTGCTGCCGTAACCTTGTGAAGTTTTGAGTGTAACTGGTGTTTACCAGGAAAATGGGTCTTTATGAACCCCAGCCTTGCTCTCTGCAGTAAGGTGAGCCTGCTGGTCATGCTTTGGCCTCTGACCCTCCTGCTGACCCCAGGTGTGCCATCCCTCCTGGGTCTCAGCTCTGCTGCACTGGCGTATACTGGTTCCCAGCACCTGCAAGGAATTAAAGAGCACTAAAATACTCCCTGGAGCTGGGCGCTCGTACAGTACAGCCGACACAAAAGCTGGAATTCCTTTCACATGAGAACATGGGCACATCTGCTTGCAATCATCTTCCTCCAGGCAGCCAGCCTGATCAAGGAGAAATGTGATTCTCCACACTTGGTCCAAGGAGTGCTGGGTAGACGCCTACAGCCGAGGGGCTGGGGTTTGGGAGAGGCAGGATAAACGCGCCTTTCACGCCCGGCATCCCCAGCAGTCCCGTGGCTCTCCTGCTCACAGCCCTACTCTCTTCTTGCCCTGCTCGCAGGAGGCAAGGCAAGCTGAAATAAAGAGAAACTTGTTCTGTGGCAGGAAAGGTCATTTCTTCCAGCCAAGCATTCCTATCCTGGGAAGGAGACAGGAAGCATATTACATTAAAGGTAAACTGATAAAATATTTGTCTGCTGGAGGAAGGGGAGGAATGTCAAAAACATGCTAGTATTCTTTAGAAAAAATTATTGTGGAATCTTACTCCTTCCTTGACAACAACTGTGGGGTGTCATGAGGAAATGCTTTAGCCTTCAGTGATAGGTAGCCTCAGGCAGGGCATTTTCCTTGCTGGAAGGATGCTCTTTGTCCGTCTGTGCGTGTGTACGCACCAGGGTGTGAATGTGCACTCTGCAGCAGAGGAGATGACTGAAAGTATTAGAAGTGAGTAGACATAGAGGGGATATTAACAGAGGCTCTGGGAAATCTATTGTTTGTTTGTTATTACTTTCTTTGTTGCAGCTGACCAATGAGAAAACAACTAAAAAAATCACTTCTTTGATGAAATGTGCAGTTTTTAACGCAGATGTCTTATGGTTTGTGTACTTCTGTAGATTTGTCACATTCCATGTTAAAGCTTGTTTTTCATGCTGTTACACAAGAGGACTGAAGAAGTAATTTATGGGTACAATTAAGAACGGTGTGTTTGGGATATAAAGGGAGAGTATTTGTAACAGAAACAAGTTTGACAATCGAGTGGCTCAGCCTCACTGTGATTCCTGAAAGCAAGCTGAAGGCAGCAGCCACAGTGTGCTTTTAATCTTCAGCTCTGATCATCAGTTACTATGTTTGTAAAGGCTTGGTTGCCCCAGCTCCTCAGGCTGTTTTTTTCCAGCTCATAGTCCAGGTAGCCTGAAGTCTTGAGCCAGGTTTGCAGCAGACATTAAAAACTCAGTGATGCCATTGTAGCCGCAGTGCTCCAAGGGCATGTGTGTCCCAACCCAGCAACAGCATCCCAACAGCTGGACTGATTAAAATGGTCAGAAGTGACAATTCACCACAACCCTGCGGGAAAATGCTGTGCTGCAGGCTGGGCAAGAGGACCTGGGGCAAGGCACCCTGCTCTGTGTATGCTGTTTGGAGGCGTGTGGTTAAACCAGGCACAGGCTGCTCCTAAACTCTTTGAACTGAACCCTTGCTAAGATCTGCTAAGGTCTTGGTTTTAGCCAAGGAATATTCTTGGCCTCAAACAAGTGCCTAATAAAGAGGACAGTTCTCATGAATAAGTCTTACTTTGGACATTTTTAAGAATCTATCTTGTTTAGGGAAATTTTGGTAGGGTGGAAGTGCAGAGAACTGTGATGGATAGATAATGTTTAGAAAAAAAGAAGGGAATGCAGAGTTTCTGCATATTTGACCACTGCAGTTTATTAACATACGTTCATGTACACATGCAGTGTTTTAAGGTGACTGTAGACTGATCTGTGCTAGTGCATGGAAATTCAAAGGGAAACATCTGCCATTAAAAAAAACAGCAGGAAAAAACCATTTATTTAGCACAGTCTGAAACGCAGAAATGTTTGCATGCTGTGTTTGGCTTGATTTACTATAGGGAGAACTTAGTGATGTACAGAAGGGTTGTCTGTAAGAAACTGAACAGGGTCTGCTGTTTTCTGGAGCTTCTCATTTGAATGTTCATTTGGGTGTCGCAGCACACTGACACTCTGTAATAAATCCACCAGAGCATTTTTTTAAAGGCCTCATACTCAATGTATTTTTCTAATATGGTTTCATTCCCTGTGAATACTAATGTGGATATACAGAGATGAGAAGCTTTCCAATGACAGACACAGATGGGATGCCTTTAAGGCTGTGTCAGTGGCCTCTGAAAATATTGATTGCCAAGTGTGGTTACTGAGAAAAGCTGCTGAAGGCCTCGGAATTGAACAGTTAACAGAGTGTGCATCAAACCTGGATTTTCAGTTATAGGAAGGATAAACCCTTGTGTCAGTCCTTCCCTGTGGCAGCCACCAACTCTGATGGTTGGGTCTCAGTGTAGCTATGGGGAAATGCACATCTGTGTTCCTTTGCTTTGTGAAGGCTGTGCTTACAGAGAATATTCTTACCATTCACCACGCAGATTTCATCCTCAGGAGGAGGATGAGTTTTCATCCTTAGCAGGAAGCACAAGCACAAGTCTTCAACTTTGGGGAGTAAATGGAATTTGGCAAAGCCTTGCAGAATCAAGCCTCATTCTTGCCTGTTGGTCTTTCTAATATTATGCCACTGCCCTTTTCCTCCTCTGCCTCTTATTTGCAGACTCTCTGTTCCTTGTAGCACTGTCATCAGCCACCATCCTTTTTCAGGTATTGCCTGAAGCCACTGCTGAGCAATTGATGGGAAAACAATACTGGTTAGATAGGAGGAAAGTTGGCTTCAGCAGGCATTTTTGTATGAATTCAGAGAAATCCATTTTACAGGTGACTTGTAAATGTACAAACTCTATGCTACCTCCTGTCTTTTCCTTCCTTTCACATCCAAGAGAGATGCATTGATTTTAAGGCAAGAAGACATGACTCTGGGCTGACCACCTGCATAATTCAGGTCCTCTGACAGCTCTGTATAAAGTCATGTTTCAGGATCAAGAAGAGTACCTGTGACAGAGACTGTCTTTTGACAAGGAGAAAAAACCCTCTCCTTGATTTAGAAAGATCCACATAGTTCGAGGCAATCCTTTAGAAGTTGTTCCAGTGTTGTTAACATCCATCTGGTATTTCCCCTTATAAGTTAGGCTTTGAGCCCACTACACATCCAATTAGGCTAAAAGTGCTTCCAAAGGGAGGCTGCTCCACTACCTGCACATACATTGTCCATGCACAGAATTCAAATATCAGTAAGCAAAATACATATGTTTCATAAGTGTAATTGTTCTTGTCCTAAACTCAGCCTCAGATTAATTAGGACAACTTGTTCCTGAAGCTGCCCACATAGTCTGGGAAGGAAATAGGACGATACATTTTCCAACATATTTGCTGTGCAGAAAATGTGCTTAGACCTTTGATTAATATTCCTAGTTTGTATTGTTTATTAACATGTAAGAGTTTAGTTACCTGTACTGAGAGCTTATTTTTAAATGAAAATATATGATGTTTAAGTGGAAACTACAGATGAATAGGAGCGAGACACCTCGGATGAAATAATAAGAGGTGGAAATTGTTCCTAATGAAACCAAAATGAAGGTATTCTGTCAGCCTTTGTTTTAATCTGTTTCTTTTTTTAGCCTTGCCTGGAGTTGCCTGTGCACTCACAGGAAAATCAATCTACGCCTTGGGCAGTGGGATCTCTCCATGGCTAGGGAGACTGATTGATTGTTTCATATATTGAGACTGTAGGTTTGATGGGAACTCTATAGGAACAGTGACAGCAGTGGAGACTTGAGGGGTTTGGCTTCTTTACTAAAATACGTGCCTTACAACATATGTTCCTTCATATCAGATAAAAAGTCCTCTCTCCACTGTGTATTACTCTCTTCTTTCTGCTGTGCATTTCTCTTCTCTTTTGTGTATTTCTCTCCTTCCTCTCCAAACATCTCAGTATGGATTGCTTTAAGTACAAAATAAAAGGAATAACTCATATAAGATGAGTATTGTGGAAAAGCTTTTCCATGGGCATATTTAGTGACTTTGTAACAATTCAGTGATTTGCTTGTATTTGGTGCTTTTTTTCCTAAGTGTAAAGTAATTTCTCATGATATGACGAACTCAAACCCCATGGCAAAAATTTCATATGAAATTATCAAGGGTAAAGTGTTGGTTTTACTAAACCCAAGGACTCTCAGATGTAAATCAGCAGAACCAGGACTTTTCTTATCCAGGTGACTAAAATTTGCACAGTGGCCAACCAGGCTCAATCTCTGAAAAATGTGCTCCCATGATGGGTATGGTGTTTGATTTCCAAGTATGACTGATCTGTCATTTTCTCTTCATTGAAAAAAAACCGAAAGAGCAGAAAGCTTCCTATCTTTTCCTATCTCCTCCCTGCTGTCCAGGGAAGCATTGGAGTCACCATCCCTGGTGATGTTTTTAAAATGTGCATGCATTTGGCACTTAGAGACACGGTTTAGTGGTGGAAGTGGAAGGTTTGTTGTTGAACTCCATGATCTTAAAGGTCTTTTCCTTTGTATGATATGGTGATCTTCCCATCTCTGGTTAACAAGTGATTACCAATGGCTCAAATTCAGAAAGAACTTCACAGTGGTTGTTAAACATTGGATATGTTGGAGTCACCATCCCTGGAGGTGTTCAAGAAACAACTGGACATGGCACTGCATGCCATGGTTTAGTTGACCAGGTGGTGATTGGTCGATGGTTGGACTTGCTGATCTTGGAGGTTTTTTCCAACCTAAATGATTCTGTGTGATTGCCAGCATCAAATATTGCTGTCCCTGCATCTACATTGATCAACATAAAAATTAAAAGTTTAAGTGACCATCTTTAAGAAGATGTTTTTATTCCAGTTTTGAGTAAAAATAAACAGTTTAATACTACTGTGTGCCCTCTCCCAGTCTATCAGAATCATTACTGTGCTCGTGCCATTTCTGTAAGGCACAAGAAGTCCTCGAAGGTTTGTCTTTGTGTTCACTCACTGCTGTCTGGCTAAGCCCTAACCTGGACACACGTGTGAGAGAAAGAGATTGGTGTCATCAGGGCATCAGGCATTACCCAACTCAGGTCCTCCCCAGTTCCAAATACTGATCAGGAATATGTATTAGACTTGCAGCCCATTTTAACAAATAATTACCAGGTGAAAGCATCTTTTCATTGTAGCCATTAGGTGGTAACATTACCTAATAAAAAGGCAGTCACTGTCCTTCACTCAGGAACAGTAGTGGAGATCTGCCATGCAGGATGTGAAAACATGTTAAATCAGGGCAGCGTTCTTTAAAGCAAAAATCACTGTGGTGCTCTTTAAAACAAAACAGGAGTTGGACACAAAGACTCATAATGGCAGATCTTGTGAGATGGGGAGAATTTTGTGTTGGTTTTGGTGAAAGAAAGTGATTGAATTGCTCATTCCAACTTGAGGAATTACATCCTTGAAATTGCTCATTGATTAACTTTCAGGTTAAGGTTTGTGTCTGTTGTGGCCCAGAAGCTGAATGATCTGACCCAAACCATGGCTGTCTTGCCTATCAGGACATTTTTGATGGAAGGGAAACAACATGCTGGAGATAGATGGCAGCATCTAAGCTCCTCTGTGCCATCCTCCAGGGCAAAAAAGCAATTCTTCCAGTGCCTCAAGGAGCAAGGAGGAACCCTGGAGGCCTGTCTACATTAGCAAGTGCAGACAGGTTCTTCTGCTTGGTTGATGAAGAGCCAGCATGAGTTCAGGAGTTGTGCAGTCCTGCTAGCACGAGGAGAGCTAACGTGAGCTGGGTCAAGCCCCACGCTGGGATTTTGGATGAGACACCAGCAGCCTTCCCTTCTGTCACCCACCAAGCACAGGACCAGGAGAGCAAAGAGATGGGGATAAAACGTCCACCTTTCCAGGGGAGCCATGTTTTTGTACAACAGCACTTTGTGATATCCAGGCATAAATTGGGATTTAATCTTCCCTAGACGAATGGGATTCCGTGGGGCTCTTGTGATTAAAAATGCATGTGTGCATGGATACTTGCAGGGCGGGTGCCTAAACGATCACAACAGGCAAAAAAACCTCCCGTCGAATTTCCATGCCCCGCAGCCACCTGGCCTTTGAAGTCACTGGCATCCAGGGACAGCTGGGTGCAGTGGGGCTTCATAGGGGAAGATTAAAGATGTCACAATCTCTTACTCAGCGGCAGCACAGAGAGAGTACAGAAAGTGCATTCTCCTGGAAACAAACAGAACTGTAAATCAGAGAGGTAATCCAACATCAGATGAGCAGTGGCACAGGATTGTTCACAGGCAGGCCATTGGTGAAACTGGGAAGCACGGATATAAAGCAGAGCCAGCAAGAGTGGCCACAGAGCAGATCAAGAGAGGTGTAAGGTCATATGTGATAAGGAAAGGAAGACAAGAGAGGTTTGTGCCCTGATACCCTGCAAATCACACTCCAAGCTGGAATGCACTGCATTTTAATAAGGCTCCCAAGGGCTTGCATTTGACCCGAGGAGAGAGCAGTCACCTGCCCCCTGCTGCAAGAGACTCTGCTGTATTTTGTATTTCGACTGTTTGGGCAGGCGTTCTGCATCCCGTGGGCCTGCCTCAGGCAGGCTGGCAGTGCTGCTGAAAACTGCAGCCCATGTGATTCCTACCTGCCTGAGAAGGCAGGCAGGGAGAAGCAGGTTGTTTTGTTTATGCTGGGAGTGCCAGGCAATGTTACAGCTCCCATGCTTTGAAATGTGGGCTGCAGCTAAGGGTGGCAGCAGCTCTCTGGGATGTTCCCCTTTTCCTTCCCCATGAAAATGCTCCCAATTTCTGCCATTTCAAGTAACCTCCCATATTTTTAGAGCACATGCTCAGGAGGCACATGTTGTGTCCCTGCCAGTCTCTGAGGCTCATGGCCATGCTGGTGAGGTTGCATTGGAGATGTGCAGGACTTGACCTGCTGCCCAGGCTGTTGGGCATTGCTGCAGGCTCCTGGTGCTGCAGGGACTGAGGCACAGGGAGGGAAACATTGGGCAGAGCTATCACAGATTACCCTGTCACTGTCTCAGGCTCTTTGCTCCTCAGAAGGCAAGCCTGTTCTGCTAGCAAACTTTCCTGCACAGGTTGAAATCCACTATGGAGCATGCCCACATTTAACCGGTGTCATCACTAAGGGGTCATGAAGATGCTGATTTGTCCTGCAGGGACCAGTTTTAGGCACTGCCAAAGCCTCAAAATGGAAGTCAGGAGAAGGAAGAAATCAGGTGGGATGTGACCTGTGCAGAGTCAGACTGCCTCTCTTTCTGCAGCCTCCTGCTCCAGAGACAATGCTTACCAAGCAGCCAGCTTTGCCAAACCAGCTTCCTGGTGAAGCCTGAGGAGGGAAACAATGCTGTCATGATGAGCATTTAGTTGAGAGCCCAGGAAGACATGGCAAGCAGAACAGAGCTTCTGGCATTAGTGTTGGACAGTGTTCAGGGAAGGACTGGATCACTGGGAACAGTGGTCACAAGTGACACGATGTAGCACAAGGCCAGAGAGCTTTTTTTATTATATGAATAACACCCACAACCTAAGAAAGCCCAGTTTTGGGGAAAGAACAGAAAACGTGTACAAACCCATTAGGACAGCAATAATGTGTTAAATGTAACACCAAGTTGTTACATTTGAGACTTTTGAGACTTTGCATTTCCTAATCTTTGAGCAGCTTGTTTGTTGGGTGGGTCTGTCTTTTTGTTTGTTTTTTCAGAGGTTTTTTTTCTTTAAGAGAGTGTGTGCATTCTGGATGTGAGTAATAAAATAAGGCAACAAACACCAGTAAAAAAATATCTCAAAAATAAGAATTCAGAAAAACATGTTTTGAAGCATAAAAAATAGGTATCCCAAATGACAGCAGTAAAGGAAAGAATGATTTGAATGTAATCAGGCCATGTCAAAAAGACAGGTATTAATGTACTACAGTCCCTTTCCATCTCCCTTCCTGTTAAATCTGACATGCAGACTTGCTATATGCTTCCAGGTTTATCCTAAAAGTGTGCTGGAGGCAGTGAAAGAGAAAAAGAAGAAATATTTCTTAGAGAGAGAATGTTTCTATCCCTCTGTGGAAGGGAAGCAGCCATGATCTGATAATGTTGCTGAACTAATCTGCTTCTCACTGCGCTTATCACAAGAGCAATAAGGTTAATTCTGCAGTGAGGGCAGCAAAGTACTGTCAATCAGTGAGGGAAGGAGGATGGACAGACCAACAGACACCATTTCTTATCTGGCAAGCTCAGACAAAAGCTGAGAAAAATATCAGCAGTAGCCAAGCAGGAGAAAAAAAATCCCAACAACTTTATTTTAAGCTGTTTTCTATTGAAAGCATGAGCTCTAATATTCATTACTAAAATGGACCAAAGAAATAGTGCAGCCAGTTGAGATGCAATGGCTGAAATGTGTCCCAAACCATGTGCCAAGGACAATGAGACTCACAGCTGACAACAAATAAACTTTTCTTAAAGAAAATGTGTTTGACTTGGAACTTTGGGCTTGTCCTGTCACTGTCAGGACATCTCTGGGGCAGTGGAAGAAAGAGTATGAAACTCAAAATATTTTTGAAAGAACTGACTGATGATTTAAATATTCTTCCTTCTGTTTGGAAGGAAAACACAACTCCTGCACTTTTCTTGGAACAGCTTGCAGAAAATGATTTGGAGCGCCAAGTGCCTCTACCCTAAGGCAAGAGACCAGGACAATATGGCTGGGAGATTTGTAAAAACCTTATTAGCAGAAAGTAATCATTTTCTGGGTGTTAGGAACATTGTTCAATGCTGCCATGTTCTTGATCAAATGGATGATTTTAGTGGATTGTTAAAACCTACATGGTGCTTCCTTGCAAAAAATGAAGTGTCATCTCCTGCACTCCCTGGCCAATTTCCAACTTATCTATTTGCCTACTAAGTTACACTGATGTCAAGCCTCATTATTTTATCTTAAGTCTCATTATATTTGGTGGTGGGGTTTTCTTGGAAATCCAGCTTCAGTAATCCTGTGATTATATAAGCATTTAATCTACACTGTATTCAAAAACATTATTCTATTGAAACACTTGATCATGAAGTCTAATAAAGAAAGATGGAAAGAAACCAAGATGAATCTTTTTAATGCTTTTTCTCTGTGCTTGGAATACCCTTGAACAGCCATTACTGATACTCCCTCTTACATTTTAATGAATAAACCACAGTGCTCTCAACAGCTACTGTGATGAGAGGCAAAAGCAGAGGAATCTCTGCTATTCAGGGATTTCTTTGTACTTAATTTTAGGCAAAATGTAGTATAATAATAATAATAATAGCAAAAGTAATAGTAAAACACCTAAAAATTCAGATGCTTTGAGCCAGAGATTCCTCCCCCCTCCATTTAGATCAGATCAGTTCAGTTAAAGAGCCACACATGCCCACACCATTTCAGGTAGCTTAAGTTTAAACTGCTGGGCTTTAAACCAATGTGCATAAACTCAGAGATCACACAGATGAAGTGGGCTTGCCTGAGTAGTCAGTAAACCTGCTGCAAATTGAAGAGCTATTTAAAAATCTAGGGCCTTCTTTGCTTACCCCAAAAAATGCAGAGTCCTGCAGGATCCAAAGACAAAGCTGGCCAGTAGCAGACTCAGCTATCAGAAATCCTTCAGTGAGCTCCTTGCCTTGCTCCTCACTGTAGTTTCTCAAAGTCAGGTTCAGAGTGGTTTCCATTGGATTGCTCCCAAATTTTTGCCTCAGGCTTGCAAGACCGTAGTCCTCAGTCTAACCCCATGCCGTGAAAGTAATGAACCCGCCAGCTCCGTCCTGCTGTCCTGCCGCAGGCACCCCTCCCACTCATGGTCTTTGTTGTGCTGAGGGCTTGATGGAGTTTACACCGTGCCTGAAAGGGGCCCTGCTCACTGCTCCTCATTCCAGAGCTGTCTGGGGAACAGCCCTGCTGACAGCATTAATTAACATCTTTCAATAAAATTTCGACATCGAGGGTCTACTACTGTCGCCAGTGGTGATGAAAGACATTTAACCGAATGACATCATTAGTGCAGACTTGCTTACTTAATGCCCTTGGGAATGCTGCCCAACCATGCCAGCAGAGAGCTTCCAGCACTGGCGTGCCAGGGAGGCAAAGCAAGCCCTAAGACAAGCCTTAAACTCCTTCATGCTGAAGAAAGGGAGGTTTTAAAGAGAGCAATGTCACTGCTGATGGAGACATCCCAGGGAAACACTGCAGTATCCAAGCCGTACACACAGCAACTTGGTTTTTCATGGCAAATAACAGAAAGGGGTACTGCAGGCATGTCAATAAACTTGGATATTCACTTGGGGGAAAATACTTGAAATAACAATGCAGTAGTTGCAAGCTCAGCAGAAAAATATGTGTCTTATTACAATACCAGGGCAACACTGTCTTTAGTCCTTAAAGCAACCTGAAAATAAATAGAGATTGCTACTGGGAAAACACCAGTCACCTTTCACCCTTGCTTTTGAAAAGAAGTGCTGTTATATTTTTCTTTACTTTATGTCAAAAACTTCTGTCCCCTCAACTGATAAAGTGACCTCTTCTTGAAAACACTGCGCTCAGTTTAAACCTGAGAGTTATAGCCTTCTGTCAATCACTTCTTCCACCACTAGAGCAATGAATTTCTACAATAACCTTGTACTTGAATCAATCCATTCTCTGGGTTTCACAAGATTGCATTTTATCCCAGAAGGTTCTTGAGTCATCACAATGTATTTGGTATCCAGAAGAGATCCTGTGCTTTGTATTTCCTTGGCCCTGAGGCACAAAGCACCTGAAGTTCTGCAGAACCCCAGCTCCCACACAAGGCTTGATACAAACCAACCAGCTGAACACAACACCATTTGTCATTACCAGTAAAGCAGTAAACCATGAATATTCATGACTAATTACCCTGGTTTTATAAATTAACTCCATCATCACTTTTTCATGAAGCCTTGAATATGTGCTCTTCACTTCTGTCCCTTCTAGCTACATTCTGCAAGTAACTATCCCAAAAGCTCTGGTGGTTTTAGCAAACAGGCTGTCAGCGTTCGGCTGATGAAAGAGTGCATTGATTCAGGAGAAGGGGCATTTGCTCCAACACATGGTGTTGTCTGCTGACACTTGAAGCATGGGGCTACAGGGAAAAAGCACTCAAAAACAGTGACAGAAAAGACAAACTAGTTCTGGTTCACTTTTGCATGGGAGTTGAGCTGAGACCCCAGCCTCCTATGGAAATGGTTTCATCACAGGGATTGGGAAGGTGCTGCTCCCTCCCGCTCTGCCTCTGTGGGAAGATGTGCCTCCTGCAGAGAGCAAGAGGCACTTTGGTTGAAGCTGTTGTTGCTGCCACTTGGACTGGGATAACAGAATCATAGAATGGTTTGTGTTGGAAGCAACATTAAAGATGATCTCATTTCAAACCCCCCCCGCCCCTCCACCAACCTTTCCAAAGACCAGGTTGCTCAGAGAGCCCCATCCAACCTGGTCTTGAACACTTCCAGGGATGGGGCATCCATAATATCTCCGAGCATGCAGTTTCAGGGTCTCACCACCCTCACAGCAAAGAATTTCTTCCCAGTATCTAACCTAAACCTACCCTCTTTCAGTTTGAAGCCATTATCCCTTGTCCTGTCATTCTATGTCCTTGTAACAAGTCCTTTTAAAAAGGATAAGCAGAGATGCCTTAGCTTTAGCTCAAGAGTGCCGGGGGATGAAGGGCAGCAAGGGAAAAGCTTTGAGTGCAGATTGAATTAATTTGTTTTGGAAGAGGAAAGATGTGTGGGGCAAACAGGAACGATTTCCTAAAGCAGCATTCAGGCTGAGGCTGGGGCACTGCTGAGGTACCAGCCCATGCTGGTGATCCTTTTTCATTTTACAGTGAGTGAAACTAGCCATAGGGTCTGGTCCCACCTCCACAATCAGCTGCGCCTGTATGGGTTCCACGTCTCATCACAGGGAGTTTCCACACCATGCACAGCTCCCTCACCATGCACTCGTGGCTATGTGTATATACACACATCCATATTCAGTGTACATATTTATATACAATTGTACATATTTATACACAATATATAGAGTGTGCACTCTGTGTGTGTGTGTCTATTCATCTGCAACTGATCTGGAACAGATCCTCCTCTCAGGGAGCCAAGGCCCCAGCACTTGCCAGATTTCTCACAAGTAGTTTACAGAGGCAGCCCGGCTCTCCCTTGCTCTGTGCTGGCACAGGTTCAGCAGGAGGTGAGATGCTCATTTTGGTCTCCTGAGTGCCGTGGGTCTCTGCTGCAAGGGAAGAGAGAGGTTTGTGTCTAAGGATCAGTAAGGAAGTCATCAGGAATTCATCTGGGGTGTTTCTGGCATCTGCAGATGAAGGAATTGATAGAAGATTAATTCATGGAGGGAAGGTTTAAGTCTGAATCAGAAAAAGGCAAGAGTAAGTTTAGGCACCATTAGAGTTATGAAACTACCAAGCAAGGACTCTTAGTTTGTGAGTTTACCTTTTGGTCCCTAAGTTCTTACAATAAACTAAAACTGTCCATATGCAGAAAAAAAATATTCAAATTTTTTTTTAAAGATGATCAGTTAAAATGCATTGCAATTTTCTGTGGGTTTGGGCGGTGGGAGGAAAGGATACAGAAAAAAACCCCAAACTAAGTCACTTTTGGTTGATTCTGTTTAGTGTTCCCATCAAGGCAATCTCTGTGCTGTTACAAGGATACAACAAACTGGGTTTATATCGAGAGCAATGTGAAATGACATGCCACAGCCGTTTTATGTTTTTTTTTATTTAACTCCCCTGTCAGAAAAGCCTGCATGAACCGCTGAAAGGCCTTTACCAGTCTCACTGCATTGATTATGTGCAACTCCAAAACCAAAATGTTTCTGGGAAGCGGCCGAGCACACGGGTGGGTGCCCGTCCCGGCCCGCTCCGAGCGCAGGGTGCGCAGTCCCAGGGGACCCCCGGGCCCCTCAGGGGGAGTGCTGCCCTGCCCTGGCCCTGCCGCCTCCCCG
>VZTN01003926.1:34548-45797 GCA_013400515.1 Erpornis zantholeuca
TTTTTTTTTTTTTTGGAGAGTGACAGCTCATCATTCCCTTTAAGTTCCTACTTGTGACACAAACATGTTGCGGATGGGGGACTAAGCGTGTCTGTCCCAGGACTGTTTCCCAGGTGGAAGATATCACCTTCTGTGCTTAAAGGGTGGGGTGGACAGAGCCCAGATGGCTGTGCATGGCTTGGACAGCACTTAAGGCCACTGGTCCTATGCTTTGGACTTTCCAGCTGTTTCAGCTATGGTGTGGCACTCAGAGGATCCTGCTCCTTGCTGAAGAGCATGTCAGCATCTAGGAAAAACACCGCAAGTAAACAAGTTGGTGCTTGTTCCAGGCTGTAAATGGCAACAAACCAAGATGGACAAAGACTTGTCAGATTTGCTATTATGAAATAAGTGAGAAAAGGACTGAGACAAGGAACAGAGAACTAAAACCTGTTTTTTTTTTACAAGAAATATGAATTTTTTTTTTAGCAAAGCCTCCCTGTTGCTACAAAGTTGCACTCAGGAGGCTCCTGCCATACAGAAGGAGCCCTGCTTTGCTTCAGAACTATTGCTGCTCTTCCTGGTACCTCTAAGGTGGCAAGAGCTGCAAATAAGGCACTCCCTTCTGCCACCTGAAATCCCTGCACAGGAAAACATTCACAACAGAGGAACTGTGGATTTGTGCAGCTACATTCCCAGCAATTTCAGGGAAGGGATGTATGGTTGCTAGGGCTAGCAGCGTTGAGTATACAGTTCCCTTGCTGTTAACAAAGCATTTTCCTGTGGATGGGCAGCCCCTGACCAGCCCCTAACAACCCTCAGGGACTTCGGGCCTCAAGTAGCATTAGACTCATTACTAGCAAGGCTGGGGACTGGCTCAATCCATCAAACTAATCGAAGCCCCCGTTTTGCCCTCTGTAGCCTGTTCTCTAAGGCAATTATGCCTCTGTCAACTTTGAAACTCAGTTCAAACCCAGACAAAAAGTGAAGTTTTTTTTTTTTTCCCAATATATTACATTTCTAAAAATTTACTGAAAAAAATAGATTAAGACCCGTTAATACCCAGATGGCAGTGAACTCACTGGCTACTAAACCCACCAGAATCTACATAACTTAAGAGAAGCTACAAACACCCTAGACACAGAAACTGTCAGATAATAATTTCCCCATATAGCAAAAAGATAAGCATGAGGCTTTTCTAGACTACATATTCATGGAACTACTTAAAATATTTTAGGTCTGCAAGCCCCTCTGTAGCTTGTCTGTAGACTAGCAATGTGGCTGACAATGTTCCTTAGCAGCCTACATAGAGAAATAAAGGAAAAGTACATAATGCTTGAAAAAAAATAATACAATCTAACTGTGGATCTCACACTGTAGCAACCTCCAGGAGCATGAGTGGTCCTCATTGTGAAAATCAAAGAATGCACAGCAGTGGGTGCCCTGCACACCTTTCCTTCTGGGAAGCTGGTCTCACTCACCAGCACCAAGCTGGCCCATTGCATTGTGTATTTCCTCCTGAGAGGGGAGGACTTACACCTAACACCAGCTGAGCTGCCCATTTGTACAGATCGCTGTGAGCAAACAGATACCTCAAGTTTGCTCATGTTATTTTTGCTGTGTCTGTCTCACCAGATGGCAGCAAAAAATTCCAATTCTCAGATTTTCTAGGATAAAAAAAAAGAGCATATCTCAGCTTCATATACTCCCAAATCCTCTATTTCCAAGCTTTCCAAGCTGTACTGTACTACCCTCCCTCAAAAGTGGCGCTTCTGGAGAGGAAGCTGCTCTTTCTTACCTGTGGTTCCCAACACACTTGATGCCTCTTTCTCCTGCTGACATGTCTAACCCCAGATGGTAGCAGACGCCCAACATGCAAACCTTCATCTGCCTTCCTGAAGACTCAGTTCAGACCAGACAAAACTTCAAAGTACCCCAGACTTTCAGTCTTAAGCACCTGCAGACTCTGTCTTAGCATGATTCATGCCTTTTGAATCAGCCCCAAGGCCAGTCACTGGCTTCAAAACCTAAGGGCAAGAGCTGCCTCAGCTGCTGTTTCTGAAAGATACTATTTAGAAAGAATACGGGAGCTGAACCAGGAACCTCTGAAACAAAAACTAGAAACAGTGTATGAGGAAAAGTAGCAAACCCACAGTCTTGTGGCTCAGGCCCAGTGGGAGGCATCACACACACTCAGAGATGGGTTGTACTGGTACCAATCACTTGTCCTCTCTTCCATTTGCTCCTTTTATGAAGAAGTCAGGCTGTGAAATAATCTAAAGAGCTTTTAGATCCTTCTTGGTTGTATCTAAATGTTCAGATTATTTTGAATTCCTTCCTGGGGGATTTTTTTTTTTGAACATACACATTTTGTGCTAGTTTGTAGTAGCATGCTTCTGCCTGTACAAGATCACTTACTTTGTACTGAAGTCACTGGATTAAATAAAAAACAGCCCTGGAAGTTACAGCTGGTAGTCAGAGCTACCATTTAGTCTCCATGGCTGAATGTTGGACTAGGGTTGCACCCGTCTCCCATCTCCTCACAGACTTTGGCATTCAATGGCACAATTTGCACGAGGAGTGAAACCTAAGGAGAAAGAGCATCGTCCCCCACATATAATCTCCACCTTAAGGATCTTAAGGGTTAAAACCACCATGCTGAGAGCTGATGAACAGTTCTCTCCACAGAAGTATTAAAGAAGCAGGCACTACTTTCACACATGTCCAGCTGTGGCTTCGAGTACAGGGAGAGGCTGTGCTGTGTGAGTGTTTCATTAATGACAGGTTACAGACACATTTGGAGCAGCACACCATGGTATACTTTTCAGGCAATTTAGTATGGAATAAATGCCCAGATCAAGTACTTAGAAAAAGGCTTCAAACAAAAAAAGCAGATCTCAAGCTGCTCAGCCATGAAAAGATAGAGGTAATGTGTAATATCTGAATTCCACCTCTGAATCCAGACAGGAAAATTCACCCGGGCTCCCCATCTCAGCTGTATGGCAGATTTCCAATGCAAGAAAACATGCACTTGTGAGCAAGGAAAAACCTGTTTTGTCTTAAAAGGATCCCTGCAGCCCCACTCCAGGCAGGGCACTGCAATGAATGCAGCAACCCCACCACTGCTGGATTCATTGGGAACTTACCAGACAGACTGGATGGGACTCCAAGCCATGCAAGCACTGTGGGGCTCTGGCAGACAGCTCAGACAAAGGGGCCTAAATGGCACCCTGCTCTCAGAGTTCTTCCCAGGGCTGGGCATAGCATCACCACTACTGGTAACTCACAATTTACCTTCAACCTAAAGATAGTCAAAGGCTAATAAAAACATCAAGCTTTAATGAGATAAAGTCAAGTCACTTTGCTTGATGAGATTTAGCATTTTCAATTTTGAGTGGCACTAAGCCAAAATACCTTTCAAATACCTTTTAAAAACTAGGAGAATTACTAAAAATAAGGGAGAATTGGAGTTTGGTTTTGTTTGACTGGTTTGGTTGTGTGTGGAGTTTTTTTTTGGTTGGTTGTTTTTTTGGGGGGTTTCTTTTGGGTTGTTGTTGTTGTTTTGGTCTTTTTCCGGAAGATGACAGGCATAGGTACCAAAGCTGAAAGCATTTGCTGGCAATTTAATAACTGCTTAAAATAGAAACACTTCCTCAGTGTTTTCGCAGGAAGGCTGAAGTTAGGCTCCATGGTTTAAAGAAAATATTACACTCCTGCATCACTATCAACTATCTGAATTGGAGTAAATCAGGATGGTTTTATCCAATCTGTTTCAACAGACATTCTGCAGACCTTACTATACATCTGTTAAGAGAAAAAGACCAAATGCAAGACAAAAGTTATTAACTTTGAGTGGATTATTTATAGGCCGTTACTTTATAAATAATACACAATAAATCCACGGATCTGCAGATCCAGAGAAATGCCCACAGTGAAACCTTGAAACTAGTAAACAGACGTTTCAGTATTTTATTAAAATAGCATATTCAACCACTGTAACCAATAATACATTAACTTTATTCCCAGAGTACGCACAACACAGTAGTGATTCAAAATATCCTTGTCCATGGTAATCAATGAAAATATCTCAAATTCAAGTGTACAACTAAAACTAAACTTTTGAAAAAATCTCTCCTTTAAAGAATACATAAAGCTCTCATACAGAATTCTTTTAAACTCTTCTATATGCAGATGTCAGTGTCTCTCACCTGACAATACCACTAGATTTTTTCTTATGCATAGTACAACATCTCATATTTTATAGTACCCATTTTATAAATAAATTGGCATTTTCCATCCCGTTTGTGTTTATCTTCAGCTTCACAAAGAAACCAGTAAATAAAACTGTCAAGGACAGTCACAACAAAATGATCTCACATCAAGATATAAAACTTGAAGATACTAAAAGATGCTTCTACTCTATTTTACATAAAAAGACAGATTTAAAAAGTGCAAGGCAAGATTTGCAGGGAAAGGGAATATTTATGTTATTTTTAGGCACATCCACTTCTTTAAAGCAAGCTTCAGAATGAAATTCCAGTTCGTTCTTCATGATACCTGTTTTAAAGTCTTTCTCTCGCAAAAAGAAAAAAAAAATTTTAAAAAATTAAAAAAAAAATTACATCTGTCAAATGTCAAGCAGGAAATTTCCTGTCCAACTAAAAGTCTTCAGTTATGTCTTGTTCTTCCTTTTTTCATCCTTGCAGGTTTTGGTTTGGGAATATATTGATTGTTTGCCTGATACTCAAGTTCTTTACGGAAGTAATGAATTGCTTTATTCAAACCTTCTTCCAATGGGACCTGTTCCCAAAAGTGAGGAGAGAATTGTATCACCCTAGGTTCACATCAGCTTTTTTTCACAACAGTATAGTTTACAGAACAGCTATCACAAGGGAGCCAGGGAGTCTCACTCTTAGCCCATCTGAGTATTAACAGCACCACATGCTGGTTACATCTCCTCACTGCTGATGCAGCAGAGCTTTAAACAGCACATACATTTTCTGACACAGTAAGTCAAAAAACCCAACAAATTTAAATCTTGCACATGGTTATGACTGGTGTGTTTAGTATCAAAACAGACATGCATAACACTACTTTCAATTCCTATGAAAGAGACAAACACCCAGCATTTAAGCCCCTTCTGTTTTTAAGGATTAAAGATCCTCTTTTGCAACATGGTATAAAGCTGGCATCCAGTATCTCATTTGATATTCTTAAATCCTATACAAATAATTGTAATCCTACAAATTGCATGTTTAAATACAGGCACAGAATATAGAGACAGGAACAACAGAGAAGTTGTTTTCTCAGGAGCCATATGCTCTGACATGCTTGCTGACACCATCACCAATACAGGAAGATAAAAACAGCAGCATGGAAACTGCTTGCCTTACTGTACACCAACACTGTACTGCTACTTCAGAGCAAGTTTTGTTACTGCCTGTGCCAAACACAGAAGGTCAGAAACACAAAAGTTAAACCTTTTGTGTTTGCAACACTTTGCTATCATCTTTGTGCTGTCAGATATGGTCTATTAATATCAGGTGCCTCTGTGAATCCTTTCAGGAGGATCTGGATCTCACTTTTTCTATTATTAGGCTTACAATTACTAGGCAGGTTCACATGTTTCCTGAAATGACATTTTTCTGCAAATTTAAAAAAGGCTACAAACCACCATGCTAGTTCGAATGGGTAGCTGGCTTAGGAAGTCACACCTTTTCCTGGGATTAGGCAGATCTTACCTCCCCAAGCAAATCAACTCCTGTTGCCAGCTACAGGAGTAAGGACTGCAAACTAAATGAGCAAACTCATTTAGCTATAGGCTTGGTAACATAAGTAACTATGTACTTCAAATGATTTATCAGGCTTACAGAAATGTAAGCATCTCATAATATACAAGTGAAAAAATTGAAATGTTAAAACTGTTCTGGAGATGGCATTAAGCAGATATTCTGGTAAGAGAAATTATTGTTACTATTTGGCCCTCCCTCAAGCCCCCCCTGCCTCCTGGCATTTTTTCATACAACAACAGTAATTCATATGTACATACCACAGGTTCCCAGCCAAGCAGTAACTTGGCTTTTCTGATGTCAGGTTTTCGTTTTTGAGGGTCATCCTGTGCTTCTGAGAGAAACTGGATTTCACTCCCACTGCCTATGAAACAAGACACTGGGATTTATCATCTGCAATTCACTATGATTTGCATTTACATCTTTTCTACCAAGTGGAGCAGCAGGTCTTTCTGCAGCTCTCTGCTTCAGAATTCAACCACTGAAACACTTTGCACAGACACAGGAGCACTGCATGCAACAGCTGGGTGATTCACCTGTCCCACAGCAACATGGGTTTACAAAGCATTTCACAAAGATTGCAGCAAGGATTCACAAAAACTAAGTTATGCTCAAAGACCAGTCTATTAAGCTTCTATGAGGGAATGAATGTTTCAGTAGCCAAGGGCAGAGCAGTGGAAATCATCTGCTTCAACTTCAGTGATGCTTTTGACACTGTCTCCCCTAACACCCTCACTGAGTGCTGGATGAGCAGTGAGGAGGACTGAGAACTGCACAGCCAGGCCCAGAGGGTGGTGATCAGTTAGAGACTGGTAACTAGTGCTGTACCCCAAGGGTCAATGTTGGATCAACACTGAACTGCTGACACACCAGAGTACTGTGCTGCCATCCAGACCTCGAGAAGGGAGGCTGGAGAAAGGCCTCACAGGAACCTCATGAAATTCAATGAGTTCCAAGTACTGAATCTGGGGAAGTACAGGCTGAGGACCAAGCAGCTGGAACAGGACTTGGCAGAAAAGGACTGGGGGTCCTGGTAGACACCTATGAACCAGTCAGGCATGCTTGCCATGAAGGCAAATGATATCCTGGGCTGCAGAAGTGCCACCAGCAGGACAAGGGAAATCAGCTTTCCCACTAATCAGCACTAATGAGATGCATATGGAGGACTGGGTCCCGTTCTAGGCTCCCCAGTACAAGAGAGACAGGGGCATACAGAGAGAGTGCAACAAAGGGGCCATGGTGATGATGAAGGGACTGGACTATGAGGAGAGGCTGAAAGACCTGCGGCGCTTCAGCCTGTCAGAGCAAGAATGAAGAGGAAGGCACAGTGGTTTCTTTCTCAGGTGCTGCCAACCCTTTCAACAATCACTGTTAGAAACAGTGAAAAGAACAGAGAAAGACTGTTGCCACCTGCATGAGGCTTTTTAATGGTAGTTGAAGGACCACAGCCTGCACAACTGGGAAGAACCACCTTCCTGAAATACCCCTGTTGCAGCTAAGATGTTAGGCAGGACATTTCCATTCACATGTTTTACGTTTCATTTATGTATTGTCCTTGTGCCAAAACAAACCTAAAAAATTGTCTAAACATTATATAAATTAATGGGTATAGATTACACAGATACACAGAAAATGTATTCATCTTACTCTTCATGCAATAGTTTACAGACAATTGAAAGGATTTGGATTATCTTATTAATACTTAATGATATGATTAAATGCCTTTGATAAAATTAAGAAATCCAAAGACTAATTAAATTTTCCACACATTACACACAGTAATCAAGTAATAATTATCTAACAAGAATAAGTACTTCATAAACTTTACAAAGAATTACTAATCATACTCACCAACAAGTTTTTTAATTAACTGGGCAAACTCTAGGATAGTGTGTTCTTCTGGGTTTCCCTACAAACATAAGAGATGCTCATTTCAAAAAAATTGAACACTTTACAACATGCTAGACACGAGACTGTTCCAAGAGGGGCATATTAAAGTCTGAAAAAGCTAAACATTAAGCTTTACTCTACTTAGTTGAAAAAAAAAAAAAGAAACAACTTTGACAAGCTCCTCACTCTTTAGAAAATCTGTCTTGCACTATATTTGCCTTGGTAATTCAGTGTAGGTAGGGAGGTGTAGTCATCACAAGAGTTGGCAATCACAGTAAAGGCCCATATCACAAAGCAGCCCACACAGCCACATCAGCTGAGGATCTGGATTCAAGGCCTGTGCCCAGCTGAGGACAGGTATCATGAAGTATGCTAAGTTCTTGGTTTCCAAAGTTAGGAAACCAAACTCATTTAACAGCAAACAACTGCTTCTGCATTTAATACATAAGGGCTACTTGCTTTTCTATACAATACTCCTTTTCCTTTTTTTTTTTTTTTAACCAACTTGCAAATAACCTCCTGATCAACATTTCAGAATAAAATGCTGAACACTTTCTGCTAGCATTAGCTCACCTTCATCACACTCAATTCCCTCCATCTCTAGCTTTGTTTCAGAACTCTTCTTTACAACATCTCATTTGACCTAAAGTTGAGCACTTCAGATACATATAAATACTGAGTTTTCTGAAGACAAAGTCTGTGATAGAGTTTAAACATATCAGCATTCAGATAGAAGCACTGAAATTAATTCATGGTCACAGGAAAAAAGATAAAGCTTGTGAACAACTGCATTGCAGAGTTGAGTATCTAACTTGGCAAAAGTTGACATACTCAAGAAATTACTTGGGATATGCATCCTTTTTCTATTCTAAAATCCACTGCTAAGAATAAGATGATGACAAACAGGACAGAACAAAAATCTTGCTAGACAAGTCCCAAGCATTTTACACAATATTCGAGAACTATACCATAAAATACTATCACATTTTCTTCTAATACAGAGTAGTATGAAATGATTTCTAATTATCTAGAGCTAAGTATTCCTTCAGTGTTTTTTCCCCACTAAAATCAGTCTTCAATCATTTTCTTGGTGCACTTTGCATGCGTCTCCCACACATTTTTTCCTTCATATTCTAATTACATACATCTTCTTGCAACAACAAATGAAAAACTCCAGCAAATTTATTCTGTTCTTGGAACTGTAAGATCTCAACACCTAGGAGCTTAGTCTTTTTATTTATAAAGACAGTACATGGGAGAATACATTCTTCATAATAGAAAGACCTTTTTTGTTCCATTTATTTTTTCTAGAAATCAGCATCAGTGACAAGGAGGAAAACAGAGGTGATGTTGACCAGTGCACAGTAACTCAGGGGAGTAGAGCACCCATACTCACCAAGTTGACAGGACTGCTGACGTTGCTGTTCATCAATGCCACCAACCCATTCACAAGATCACTGTAAAGAAAGGAAGAACAGTTTGATGCTATTTCCACTTCACTATAAAAAATATTCTTGTCTGAAAAGAGAGCTGACTCCTAAGAGCTCCAGTAAAGCAGATCAGGTGGCTGAGGAATGCTGCAATCAGATTTCAATGGGTGCATGTTTTCTTGAGCATTTGTATTAAAAAATGATTAACATTTCCCCTTCTCTCCAGTATCCAAGCATATTTGGGGGCCAATTTGCAACGCATTTCAAACAGAATAGAGCAAGTTGTAATACAGAGGCACATAACACTACCATCTGCTTTGCTGCCTGTTGTTTGAATTGCCTTCTTGTTTTCAAAAAAATCTTAAACCAAGTTTGTTAAAAAACAAACAGTATTTTGGTGTTACTTTCCCCCAGTAATATAACCCAAAGTTATTTTGGATTATTAGCCATAAACTTAGCACCTTGGCCCTTGACATAGAAATCCAGATCCTTTTCATTATGACTTATAATCAAGAAAAGAATGGGTATGACCTGATGGAGTTTCTTCAACATCTGTTACCACTGATACTACTTTCAGTGAAGGGAAAAAACATTTACAAGCAAAGAATGATTAAAACAACCCAGAAGTCCAGCATGGAGGTTTTTTTTAGCTTTTTTCTTGTGCAGTTTGCACACCAACCACCACAGTCCCAAAGACACGAGGTGGCAGCATTGCATTACAATGCAAGGAGTGACAAACTGCTTAGCTCTAAAAACTTGTCTGTTACTTGCTGTCTCTGGAAGGGAAGAGCATATTAGTATCTCAAGTAAAATTCTAAACCAATTAATGTTTTTCTTCTTGATACTTTATCAACTTCTGTACTTCCCTTCTGAAAGTAAAGCTGGCTTCTAAGAGCTCCAGTAAAGCAGATCAGGCAGCTGACAAATTCTGAAATCAGATTTCAATGGGTGCATGTTTTTTCTAGTGTTTGTATTAAAACATGATTAAAAAAGTAAAGCAAATGCACGTGCATACAAAGTTGACCAGCTAACAGAACCATGAAGTAAATTATCAGCCAGTACAAACAAGGCTTACCTGACATACTGGAAAGCTCTTGTCTGAGTTCCAGGTCCATAGACCTAAAATCATATGAAAAATAGGAAATGTAATAAATACAGAAGTCCTCTCTACCCCAATTACTTTTTCTTTATCTTTCTAGAAAATCAGCTCAAGGAGAAACACTTGAGACACAAGCTCAATGTTACAGGAATGGAAAAAATTGTGCTTGCAGAGCCTTTGACAAAGTACCAGTTCTCTGAAGGTTGTCTTCCTCTTGGGTCTGTCTCCAGTAAACACAACCCTAGGCATTTTGTTAACCAGAAATGTGCATGAAGGAAACATTCTCAGGGGTGTAGGACAGAGTGATGCTTTGTCCTCTCCTGAACACTGAAAGAAGGTGCAGCCTGCACTCAGCCAGAAAAGAGGGCCAAATATTTAAAGCAAACTTGAGATTACTAAGATGTGGTTATGATGAGGAATTTTGATTTGCTCATTAACAACAGCCAACTTCAAAGAGACCACTGAATGTTAGTGGTCTCTAAAAAAACTGTCAAGAGAAACAGCAGTGTGTTTAAAGCTATCAGGACAGAAAAAAACCAAAACCACGTGGCTCTAAATATTACTATCTAGGGAAATAGGAAGCAGAGTAATTTCTAGATTGTATGACTCCCAAAGTCACCTGTACAGATTTGTATCAAAACCTTCAAGGGGGAAAAAAAAAGTCTCCTCAAGTAACATGCTGATACTTTAGAGCAAGTTGCTGAAGTTCAAACAGACAATAACATATACTTCAACTGTACAGAATGGTATTTGATACCATTACTTTTTTCACAGTTTAACTGANAGTGTACAGGATGGTATTTGATACCATTTCTTTTTTCACAGTTTAACTGAGTGCAGTACTAAAGTCTCTAGAACATGGATATTTACATTCTGAAAGCTATGAGCAGGCACATTTAAGTGGTGAAAGCATTTCAGTTTAACTGGGGACACACACATTTTACCATCAACCTGCTACAACAGAAAGGCTTTTGGAAGGACAGAATAGAAAGCATGCTTGTTTTCCTCGAGGACAGAAAGGACAGTACAATTAGTACACAGGCCATCTGTTACTTGGTAAGC
>VZTN01003928.1:6210-21440 GCA_013400515.1 Erpornis zantholeuca
TGTTAACACAGGTTAACAAATAATTCAATGTTCATTATTTGCTGAACCATGTACATCTTGTTAAATAGAAGGATAAAGTACTCCAGTTCCCCTGTTGAACAGAACACTCTCTTTGACTTGGAAGTTGGGCAGCTACTAAACACACTTAATTTACACAGGCTATCTAAGGTGTTAAATGAACCATAAAGGGCAGATGACAGAGACAAATAATCCTTTTCCATGAAAGTGCCGAGTTTCAGGGCCTTGGTCTCCCTTTCACACTGTTGCAGTGTGTGACTCTGGAGGACCTGGCTATCACTTTCTATAAATGGCTTAACCTTCAGCTTTGTGTGGTCTGTCTAGTACTATACTCTGACAATTAAAGAAAATCAATATCTGGCACTTCGATGCTGAAAACATGGAGCCCACTTTGGAGGTAAATAATTAGTTCAGAAATGCTTCAGGCAATAATTAACCAAACTAGACTTATTAAGAACACTTGCCTACAGCATTTTTCCTTTTCAGAGGTGTTTAATATCTATCACACAGCTTTTAAATGATTTAGATTTAAGCATTTCAGCTTTTAACAGTGTTATAATTAACATTGTTTGACTGGTTACTCTTTTGCACTATAAATTATTCTCAAATCACCACACCTTAGTGAATCTTTAGACCTCATGCTCATTTATTTCATGAGGTCTGCTACAAAGAGAGAAGCACATAAATTATTTGATTCAGAAGCCTCTGATTTACATTTCTATTTAATACTCATGGAGAGGGGTGAGTGTTTTATATGTTTCTGTTTGAACCACAGATCATACATTTGATTATACAACACATTTGCACAAAGAATTCCCATGTAAGCCACTGAAAGGCTAACATCCTTGACTGTGGGAATTTTTCCCACTGCCTTTAGAAGAAATAGGAAGTTATGGAAGACTCTTATGGTGAAGTCCAGTGACGTGTCCAACATATTTCAAGTTTATCTCATTTCACTCAGTGACACAAAAGAAAAAATGTCATTCCTGTTGGGAAGATACATTATGGCTCAACACCTGTCTGGAAAGAGAGAGTGGGAAGAGAAGAGGTATTTTTTTTCAAACTAGATGTCTGTATTTTTCATGAGCAATTGTTGATTTATTATCCAGCTGAGGTCTTAGCAATTGCTCAATTTTGAAAGCATTCCTGTTGAAGCCATACTCCTGTTAAGTCAGCAATTCTTCTAAAGTTCTGAGACATGTAAATATTTTTCAGGATCTGGACGTCTATGTATGTTCTGTTGTTGTTATAATCCTGGAAAACTAACATTATGAAGGCAAAAGAGATACTTCATACTTCTGGGTGCAGTGGCCCTGTGGTACCCTCACACTCAGTGGTCTAAATTATGATCCCACCACCATTCTTGTGCAAGTAAATTACAAGAGCAGAACAAGAGATTTTCACAAGGCTGGGCTTGGGGACTGTATGTGTATGTGTGCATGCACATGTACACACACTTACTGCTCAGAAATCCATCCTTTACCTTTAAAATTATATGGAAAACACTTACACTAGAACATTTACATTAACAAAAGGAAAGAACAATCCTATACCTCAGTTTTGTAACAAAACAAACTGGTCATCTGCACCCCCTCTGAGATCAGTGGAAGGAATTACAGAATCTCCATATAGAATACTATCCTTTTTTCTCCTCTAATTGAACTTCTTGATGGATAAAATTAATATTGTATGTAATCTATCTTCTCCAGTGCCTCATGAATTTTATGGGTATAAAAGTACACTTCATCTTACAATGCTTTGAAAAACCCAAACACGGTAGGAATTACCAGTCATGGATTGCTTTCTGTATTTTATAGAACCTATATATCATCCATTTAACAATATAAAGGTGACTAGTTGGGAAAGTCAAACAGAGAATCATAATGTTTCACCTTATAAAGCAAAGTGCATAATTTTGGAAATTGAGACACTCTAAACTAATGCAGAAGAGAATTGTCCTGCTTTATTTTACTTACCAATCTTGGAATGTAGAAGTACAAATAATGCAAGCAAGATATCTGATTTGAGTTACACACTTAAGCTTCCTGTATAGTCTCTACAAAGAGGTTCAGTTTTCCTCCCATTGGCATATATCCTACACTAGAATACATAACTTATCTTCTGGAGTTCATTTATTGGGTATAAAAGGGTTATAAGCAGCTTATAGGATGAGGAAATTGTGGCCTCATTTTAGTAGTATAGAATACAAGCAGCTACATATACAGTTTTTTAAGCTCTCATAAGTGACCAGAAATTAAGCTGGTGATTTATACACAGTTCACAGGGACAAATGCTGGTGTCTCCCTTAGGATTAGGTAAATTGTTCTCAGGATGCTATTAACAGTACTTACAAGTTCTCTACTAACTCTATGGAAAGGTCTGAAAAAAATCATCTGTGCTTGAGGCAGTCAAAGCCGAGGCAAAAAAATCCTACTCAAGATGCCTAACTTTTAGACATATAAATTTAGATAAGACGAACTTTACCTATTGGTTATTTCACACTAGACCTTTCTCTGCCCATTATCTTGTAATTTCTTTTATACGAGTGCCCATATCACATGGTTCCTATGTTTACTTAGTTCTGCCAGTTTTATATCACTGACCTCACATACATCAACACTCACATTATATTAACAGTGTGAAGGTTTAATTTTCTTTCCATGTATTTAAATTGTAAAGGTTAATTCAGTTGCAATACTTTAGTCTATATCTATAAGAGGTTTAATGAAACAATTTATTTCAGAGAAGGATTATTTGAGTGATTTTTATTTATTTTCAGAAATTGAGGTGTAACAGGAGCAAAACTTCTAAAAATGTCAATTTTTTTCTTTTTCTTTTTTTTTTCTTTTTTTTAAATAAAAATTGCATCAAGGATGTAAAGTATTCATTTAGTCAGTATGTTCTATAGATATTTGGGGACAAAAGCATAAGGCAGGTATATAATTGCCTTCTCTGAGACCACAGATTTGAGTTCAGTATAAGAGTAGAAAATATTGAAGATAAAACATTCAGTCACCTGAAATTATGGCAAAAACACTCCATGGAGGATTAAAGAAGTTTGCAAATAAATTGTTGCAAGATTTTTGATGAAGGCCAGGGTTACAAGAAAATAAAGTCAAATGGTGCATTTTATTATTTCATACCCATTACAACATCAAGGGTAGATGGTACCCTTGCTGTGAAAACAGATTGATTAATTTTCCATACACTCCTATATTTTTATATTGATCTTCACCTTATTTGTGTTCTTTTGCCTTTCATGGATTGTTTACCATAGAAAGTTTTGCTCACCATTTTTAGTGCTACTCCTTTTCTCAGTGTAGAATTTACTTCACTATGACAAGGATTTTATTCTGGTTTTAACGAGTTAAAGGAAATCTAAACTGAAGAATAAAATAGCAGTCCTTTTCAGAATCATTCATCTGAAGTCTTAGACATTTTAGGCACAGTCAGACAGCTGCAATATTTGGTTGGTTTCCATATATTTTTTCCATTTCTTTGCAAACATCCTGCTCTCCAGGGACATTTTTAATTCTCAGTAAACATTGCACCTCATTCAATAAATGTTTTCTCTGTTGTGTTGAAAAAAAGTGAAGACCTTAACACTGAGGGAATAGCACCATTGACAGTCTAGAAGTAAGATGTCATTCAAACTGGAGGAAGAGGAGGAGATGGAAGTGGAGGAAATAACTCTTACTTCAGATAATATTTCTTGTTTCTGTATGACCACAAGTCATCCTTAATAACATTTTAACATGAAACAATCATATAAACCTCTGCACAAGTTGGGTAAGAACTCAGTCCAACTAAAACAAACACTAGCATGAAAAAAAGTTTGATTAACACTCTCAAGACTGTCAACTCCAAGTTTTTTTAACAACAAAGATTACATTCCTGTCTTCTCAATAAACTGCCTGCTGTACCACAGAAAGATTTCCACTAGAGTTTGCCTAGATTTATTTTGAGACTACATTCAAAGTATTTATTATGGATATTTATTATAAAAATGATGGCTTTTAAATGCCTTTAATGTAAAAACATCCAACAAGAATTTAATGTCTGAACTGTCCAACATTTTTGCAGGTATTCAGGTGATATTTCTATGGTTGAAATCAAAGATGTATTTTATTTAAATATATCCCACACTTAGTGTCAGAGACTGAAATATTATAGTTTATGACTATTAAGGATTTTTAAAATTCTATTACAAAAGCTGCAGAGAAGGCTACCACACCCTGATGAGAGGCTCTGGGCCTGCTCACTGATGAAGATTATAAAATAAACTAGCAGCTCAGGGCTGGGGACATTCACAAATCTGTAAGCCTAACACCTCCAAGGTGGAGGCCAGTGCCCCAGGGCTATCAGCTGCCAGGCTCGCACAGACCCTGGCACCAAAGGGTGTGGGCAGAGAGGTTTGGGTGTGCGGTCAGAGGTGCAGTGACCACTCATCCTCCCCTGTGCAGAGGAGCCCAGCTGAGGGGCCCTTCACCTGGGGGGGAAAAGGTGATCCACAGCAAAAGGTGTGACATGGCCATCAAAGGGCCCCCCTCAAAGGGGTCCCCAGGCCCTGCACCAGAGCACCAGAGATGATGCCACAGACCCTCAGTGTTGAGGGACAGGGCCAAACAGGTCCCTGCAAGGGACACACGTGGGCATTCCCAACCGCCCAAAGTGTGTATTAATCCACTGGATTCTGTACTCTTCAGTGTGTGGCGACATGTCGGGCCTTGTCGGGCCTTGTCAGGCTGTGTTGGGGTGTGTTGGGACATGTCAGGCCATGAAGGGCTGTGTTGGGGTATGTCGGGGTGTATCGGGCTGTCAGGGCATGTGGGGCCATGTGGCAGTGTGTCAGGGCATGTGGGGCCATGTGGCAGTGCGTTGGGGCGTGTGGGGCCATGTGGCAGTGTGTTGGGGCGTTGGGGCCATGTGGCAGTGTGTTGGGGCGTGTGGGGCCATGTGGCAGTGTGTTGGGGCGGTGGGGCCATGTGGCCCTGTGTCAGGGTGTGACAGGGTGTGTGGTGGTGTGTCAGGGTGTGTGGTGGTGGGTCAGGGCGTGTGGCAGCGTGTGGGGCCATGTGTTGGCGTGTCGGGCCGTGTCGGGCCGTGTGACAGCATGTGGTGGTAGCTGCAGGGGACGCTCACCACCAGCAGAGCAGATGAAGGCATGGGTTGAGATGTGGTTGGGACCCCTGGATGGGTGATGTGCTCCCACCTAACCCCTGCCATTCTCTCCCTGTCTCCCCACCCCCCTTCAAAGACTTCTTTTTCTATTTCTTATTTCTTTTCTCTTTCTTTCTCTTTGCCTTTTTACTAATAAATAAAATACATCAATTTTTTAGCATCAACATTTAATCTTGTCTGGTTTTAATCACGTTTTTGGGAATATTTTGAACATTCTCAGTCCTTTTCGGTTTATTCAGAGAGACTTAGTTTTCTTTGCTCTTCTGGGTTTAAACCAGATCACAACAGTTAGTATTTCAGATATATTTATATTTTCTGTCACTTTTTGAATATGCTGTCCCATAACCACCTATTAATTAGGGGACTAAATAAAGAATTTAGAGCATCCTGTATCTCAACTGACCCTGTGTGTATCGGTGGAAAAGCAACAGAACACATGCATGAGATCAAATTATTGGCATTTTCTCTGACATGTTAGCAGTGATGAGGAAAGCAGATGGAAAAAACCATATTAGGTATTGATCCCTTTCTTATTCCTGCATGTGCTTTAATTAGATTTAGATTGTAAACAATGCTATTGTATCTTGTGACAGTATGCGTGAAATGATGGCCTGAACTATATCTATGTATATATTGAAATAGTAGTTAAATTGTGTGCTTGGAAACTTTATGCATTAAAAATATATGGTTTTAGTCATGTTGCAAATTTTCTTTAAAATTAACATTTTTTTAAAAATTAGAATGCACTTTTGAGTGCTTTATGAGGGAATATACTAACCTCTCCTTTAAGGAAAGACAGTACAGAAACACATATAAGGATATGCTGTTAAAGTTTATATTCCAAGTATGCAGACAGTGCAAACTAACCAGGACACCAATAGGTCAGGATTTCTGCCCTTTTGTTAGGCCATGACTGTCACTGCAGCTGCATCAGCATCTGCCAAGCCAATACCATGCCAACAAGCAAACATGCCCCTCCATTTTACACTCACAATGGTACCTCACAAAACTATCCTTCACAAAGCTGGTGTGAGTTCAGCTGTTTTTCAGCTTAGATCTATTGTCACACAGGGACAGCTCTCTAATTGTAAAACCTGCTCTCTCCTATTGTAGACCACCTCAACATATGACTGATCCCAGGCTCCTATGTTTTGCCAGAACAGCAGCAGCCCTGAGCAGCTGTGCAGTTTGGATAATTCCCCTGCATGCTTTGAATCCTGGAGGGGCCTATTAGCAAGAGATCTGTGTTGTAAGATGCAATTACACTACACAGGGTGCTATTCCCGTTCCTGGCACACCGGTGATCCTAGCTATCGGTTATTAAGACAGCCTGGATTCAGGAGTTTGGTACAGAGAGACAAGAATTTCATACAAACATAACTCAGGATTGGATCACTTCACATCACTTTGCTCCTTCAATCTCAAAAGACCACTTTGATGTTGTTCAAAACAAATACATAAAAGTATACACCTGAAATGAAATATAAGGATGCATGTAATTAAAGTTACTGATTTGGATTTCCCATTCTCTTTGGTAGTGGTGCAGAGTAGCAATGATGTACACTCTTCTCACTGGTGGAAAGCAGGACGAGAGGCAAACCAAAGAACATAAAATTCCATTTTAAAACAAGAATTTCCGGTGTATTATTACTTTTTACTGGTAGGATCATCAAACAGTAGAATAAATTGCTGAGAGAGGTTGTGAGCTCTCCACTATTGAAAGCACTGAAACCTGACTGATCAAGGTCCCAAGAAACTTGCTGTAGTTGACAATCTCCACCAGTCCCTGCCAAGCTCAGCTATTCTGCCAAAAGACATACATATTAGTGAATAAGTCAGCTGAATTTTAAGATATAATAATAACATATACGTCCTCTTTAAAGAGAATTGCATGAATATGCTGGTGCCAGACCTTTCAAGTATTTCCTACTAGAGCATCAAAACTGGATATTATTTTTTTAAAAAAGTGGGTTACACTCCATGATGATAGGATGGATCAAAAATTCAGCATGCCACATATATGAGTTACAAAGATTGCTACTCAAGGCTACCTAGTTAAAAAAAAAGAAGCAATTTCTTGAGATTTAACAAATCCACTTTTTTTCCATTTAAAATATGATTCATTACACTCCATTCCACATAACATGCAATCTACTTCTCTGTTCCTTCCTCTCAAAGCAAGACCCAACCTAAGTTTTACAAAGGATTTTGGAGGTGGGGAGAAGGTAAAGAAGAAGATAGAAAGAGATTGATCCAGTGATTTCTCTTATGGACTACCTATTGCTATTGACTTCTCAGCATATGGATACCGCAATGGGCAGAAGTACTAAATCTTAAAATACACTCAATGAGATGGTCTGGATGGAATATTCTTAATAGAGTGACTCATCTTCAGGAAACACCAGGCACTGAGAAGTCATGGATTGCAATTCTTTATTAGTAAGTGCACGTGGTTCTCCATTGCCTGCAATCTGCCATCAAAGGACTTCTAAAACCTCAGATATCTGGAGCTGGCTGTATGAGGGAGCAAATACAATGTCAAAGGTGTTTGCTTTTCCTTATTTAATCCACTGAAAATGCAATTATCCCCAGAGACAGGAAATAAAAGAGACTAGGGAAAAGGGAATTTTTCTCCATCTTACAGGAGATTGTCAAGGGACTGTCTTGTCAGGCTCTATTGGCTTCACTAATTTACTTATTTCCTAATTTCCTTAAGGCCTCAGCACCTTTGTTAAGAAACAGTAGTGTACTTTTTCTGCATTTATGTCTGTAGTTTGAAAATTAATTTTTTTTTAAGTTGTGACTTAAGTGGCTTTGATGATCAGTGGAGTTTTGGGTTTTTTGGTTGTTTTGGGAGGTTTGTTTGTTTGGCTTTGGTTGTTTTGTTTTTAAAGACAGTTGCTATTAAAATGTGCTGGATTAGAGGCTAAATCCCCTGCACTGCAATTAAAGAAGAAAGATGTTAGTGTGAAAAAAAAACCCAAACGATTACAAGGAAAAAGGAAAAGGGGCTGCCGGGGGCCTCGGTGGGGAGGATCTAGGTCTGCCCACAGCCAGCTCCACCCAGCTCAGCCACTTAGCCAAGATGGAAGCACCACTGGAAAAACAGACTTAAGAAGGTCGAAACACTGCACAGAAGTGGAAAGTGAGGCAAAAAATTGTAAGAAACAGCCCTTCAGACACCCAGGTCAATGAAGATGTAAGGCGGGAGGTTCTTCAGTTGCCAGAGATGTGATTCATCTGCAGCCTGTGGAGGAAACCATGGTAGAGCAGGTATTTCCCTGCGGCCCTTGGAGAGACTCTGCTGGAGTAGATAGCCACACCGTAGCCCGTGGGAGATGACACATTGGATGGTGTAGGTGGATATCCTGGTTTTGGCCAGGACAGTGAATTTTTCCACTGTAACAGTGAGGCGGAGGAGGCTAGAGCCATGTGGGCATGTGGAGGTTGTTATTCTGTACCCCTCACTTCACTGCTGGGGAGAGAATGTAAGGGATTCTCACTTCCAAGAAGGGGAGTGTGGCTTGTGGTCATGAAGCAAAAAGTGGCACGTGGAGGATCCACCACCATTTCATTCATTGTCTCAGGGATCATATGGTGCTGGGTTTGTCAGTGAGCATCTTTCACATGTCTTTCTATATACTTTTGTTATTAATGTTGTTTCTGTTCCTGTTTGTTTTCTTGTCTTGTTGTTTCCAGTAAATTGTTCTCATCACAACTCAGGATCTCTCTTTTGTCTCTCTCACCAGAGGGGATAGGGGACAGGGACAAGCTCAAGCTCTTGGTTTACATTTTACTGGAAGAACTTAATTAGGGAATACCATTCCTAAACCAGCACAGTGGATATGGTCTGAGGGAACTGTGGCCTGCGGCACACCCGCACAGAGCTGGTTTTCCCTTGACTGCTGCCTACTCTAAGGAACTGTGCTGAAGCAAGGATGATTTTTTGCCTTTTCTTTTATTGCCCTCTTATATACCCTTTTATATAGTTTTTTGTATTCTTAGTGCTTTTAGCCTACATGCTTGTAATTTTCCAAGTCTGATAACTTAGCTGAGACCCACTGTACCGTTAAAACCAAATATCCTGGAACCCCAGACACCAAGGTCCTCTTCGGAACATATTTTTGTAAACTAAGATAGACCCATCTGGGGGGAAGGTTCCTCAGAATGAGGGGTTCACTTGAGCCTCTCCTTGGGGAATCTTTGATAGATGTGCTAATTTGCAAGGTCTGTAATTTTGTGCATTTTGGTGTGTGGGGCAGTATGTGCATTTTCGGGGCATTCCACCTGGACAAAGCACTACACCCAAGGATCCTTAAATAAATACTGAGGTAAAAACCCATTTTCCCCATAAACCGTGTTTTGGTTTTAATTTTAAGACCAGGGAATGGCAACAGTACGACCTCAGCTCTATAGCCTGTATCTCTGATTTTTTTTACCCTTGTTGCTATTAAAGCTCCTGAATGCAACATCTACAAGAGCAAGAAAGACAGAAACCTCAAACCAGACACAGTGTCCTTCACTCTATATATATACACATATATTTATATATTTAAGCTAAAACCATTAACAAAATGGTAAAGATAAACTCATCCTTCACCCATGCCCAGATTATCCTGTGTTTTTTCCTTTTTAATCATCTACTTTCACATCCTTTCAAGCCAAGAAAGAGGTTGTAATCAGGAACTTGAAATACGAAAGAGTATTTGGTCTTTCAGTCCATATGGCACATATTTAATATCTCACCACATTTTCAAGTAGCAGAGAGGTCAGGGTGTCTCATTACATAAGGGCATTTTGATTTTCTCAATTGGTGCTGAGGTGTAGCATTTCAGTACTTGTACACTTTTAACTCACATTTATTTAATCCCTGCTAATGGGATTAGAGAGTTTTGATGTTTCCTGCCAGTAGGTGTATTGTCCTGTAGATTTTTTGTAGATCTTCCATTATCATTAAAGGGAGTTACACAATAGAGTACCAATGTCTATTAATACGAATAGCATCTCCCACAGTCTTCTAAACAGCAATTTGGGTGTCCTAAAGCTTTCTAGTCATTCAGGAGAAATTACTCTGATGTCAACACTTTAGCAGCAGAGGAACATCCATTCCTCTATAAGCACTCACAAGAGACTCTCAAGCAAGACCTTTTTTTGTTTTAGTTAGTGAAAATATCTTCTATTCTTGAGCCTATTAACTTGTAACAATAGAAATAATAGGAGCTGAGACAGGTGTAGAAGGTTTAATTCTCTTCTTCCTTGTGAGCTTCAAATTTAAAAAGGGAGTTCAAAATTCATGATAAAAAAGGTTATTAAAATTCATGAATGCTAGTATAATATAATTTTGATCTGCACAGTTTCTCAGGGATTGTTGTCAGTTTCTATTCCACTGTTAGCCATCATTAACAGCAAATATGACAGATACACTAATGAAATCGATTTGGTCATGTTATCAATTTAATTCAAAAGCGTAACCCCATTTTATTACCTTGTAAGTTATAAAGGCTTATAGGCTAATGTCATCTCTCACTGTAAGAAATCTCCAGACTTCTTAATAAATAAATGTATGCTTTTTTTTTTTTTTTNATTAATTACTTCAGTAGAGTAGCAATGCTGGTTTAGCTCATGGTAGGACTGAAATATTGGTGAATGCATGCTAGTAAGGGAAACCTTTTGGTGAAATGAATATAGCAATACTATATTGCCTTGGAACCTTGCTACAGCTGGGCAATAGATCACTGTGCAGATATATTCCCTGCAGCCAACTCACTGTCTAAGAAATTAATACATTCCTCAAGCCCTGTAAGAGGTATGCCTTGTTGTAAGGAAGTTCTTTTAAGGGACAGTGAAAGCAGGATTGTCCTCAAACACATACCTCTATCATTAATAACATTGGTAGGCTCATCAAGATACTCCTCCTTGTAGATGGCAATATTTCTTCTGAGCATTGATTATCTGATGAAGCCACTTTATAGCTTTTATATTACGTTTGGAAAAATAACAGACCAAGCTAGATATCATTATGACAGGTGTCACCAGATGGCATCATTAGAAACAGACTTCTGAATTATTTCACTGAGTGATTAAATGTTTAAACTTGGGAAACTTCTCAACTAAGAACATAAGCTTAAGCATTATCTTAAAAAATTGAATGAGAAGCAGTATTTTTACCTCCAGTTCAAATTTGTTCTCAAGGAAGAATTGGCTTTGGAGCACAGAAATGCACTGTTGGATGTAAATTGTTGTTTTACAAGCTGATTGCCTTGTTTCCAGACCCAAGACATCTGTGCATCTATCTACCCTTTGTAATTCTTCACAAGACAGTAAAGAATGATAAAAGACTTCCGAAAAAGCAAAAGTTTCTTTTTTTAACTGCAGAGAGATACTGAAGTAATCTTTCATTTTTCTTCCCAGAAAGCCATTCAAATTGCAGTGATTTCAGACTATGCAGCCTATACAAAATCTCCTCAGGAGTAGCAAACCTGAGGGTCGGTGGCCACCTGGTATACAAGTCCTCAGCTAGATGCAGTATCATGACCTGGGCTTTTAGCTGGTACTGTACCACACACTGCCAAACCCACACCAGTAGCCAAATCAGAATGACCAACCTTAAAATAATTCCTTTAGGACTGCTGGTAACTGTTGCAGCGGGTATGTCTGCACAGCACTACAGGCTGCAACAATGGGAGAAAAAGGAGAGGAAGCTTGATGAGTTTGCCATACTGCCTAAGGAGATTACAGTCACCATCTAAATAATACAAAGTGGCCTTGTCATGGAGTCAGTGACAAAGATTTCCTCCAATAAGATTTTGTTAATCCATGAAGAACAAGTAAAGAAGTACAGGAAACTCTAAATTGATCTTTGCAAAGTTTTCACAACAACTTTTCCCTCTAACTTGCTGTATTTGTCTTTGAGGTTAGAGAGTTTTCGTGTGTTCCTGGTTTGGAAGAAGCTCTACAGCAATGTATGTAGGTTCCTGGAAGAGTCTCCTTTTCAAGAACAAGGTGTGACCATTTGCTCTTCTTAAGAGCTGTCTGTGTCATTTTTGGGGGTGTTATGTGCACAGTGAGGTCATTGTTATTTACCCAGCTGGAATTTCTGCCCTCAAAGAGCTCACCCTCTTTGATTTATTTTGCATGAGCTGGAAGTTACACTATCACTGTCATGTTGCTCTCTTCAAAATTCTGAGAAGAAACAAATATGTCTGTGGAGAAAACCAAGTGCTGTATGGCTTTATTGAGGCAGAAATCATACGTTGTGTCAAATTAAACATAATTTTCTTCAAGCACCAATATACTTTTTTAATCGTTTCCTAATGGCATGTAATGGCTTATATGTCTTGAAGTTGCAGTCCGTGTTGAATCTCTGCTCTGGAGGCTGATTGAGTACATCTTTGTAGAAGTGAATGGAGAGTGTGGACAGAACTAGCCCACAATAATTTTCATCTATCCATGTGGAGATTGTCTGCATATAAAGGCCAAAATATATGGCCCTTGCACTTGCTTTAGTCGTGATGGGAAGGCCCACTTTGCTGCCACTGGGGCTCTGCGAGCTGTTTTGTGCAATGTGTTTATACATTAACAGGTGGTGAGCCTTCTACTGCCCACTTTTTGTTAGCACTTTCACAACTCAGTAAAAAGTTCTCGTTGACAGCTATGTCGGCCTGAGGTGGGTGACATATATTGTTATGTGTGTATGAGAACCCATACTAAACCACATATCTCTCTTCTTGGGTACCCAGAAATGTATACATCAGCTTCTTCCAGTGCAGTGAAGGAAGACAGACACTTGCTCGCAGTGCTTTATACAACGGTTTCGAGGTAGTGCTCAAGCTCCTTAGATAATGTGAGCTACTCTCAGCAAGTGCTAACATTGTTCCTTCTGTTATGTCAGACCCTGTACTCCTAGCATAAACACCTTGGACTTTCTACTCCTAAACAAAGCTCTTTGAAGAAATTTTCTTTTTTCATACTATATTTTGGTGTGGTTTTTGTTTGTTTGGGGTTTTTTTTACATTAAAAGTCCTTATGTGTTTTTCTTTTTTTACTGTAGCTCTTTTTTGCATGCTATTTATTAATATTTTTAGAAAAAAAATGGTTTTTGATTATATGGTAATCAACTTTGTTCATTTGTGCAGGTATTTTTGCATCACTGCAGCAGAATATAGTGTTTTAGTGTCGCTTTCACTGGTCTGATAGTGGTAACATCAAACTTAGAAAATTGTGGGCATGGTCTGTCCAAGCCAGATGTGGAGGACACCTGTGCTTTGTGACTACAAATATATATCATAAGGGTCCTCCAATGGCTTGCTGGAGCTCTGAAAAGGCGTAACTAACATAGGATTACCATATGAAATCAGTGACTTGGCCTAGGCACTGAGTAGCTTGAAACCAACACTAGTATCTACTTCACGGGCAGAAGTTCTTTTTCATATGTTTCCTAAAATTTGACATAATTCAAGCCACAATTACTTTGATGGTGTAAGAAATGATAAATCAACACTCCTGGTTTTCAGTTTTCCGTGTGCTGTTAATATTTGGTGATCCATTTTGTCTCTGCGTATCTTCATATGCCTCACATATCTTCACTAATCTGTGTAATTTACTGATACTAACAAACCGTGCAATCTCAGTATTCGTATTTCATTCATAGTCAAAAGTCGTACAGGAACTTGTGTCGATCCTCCCACAGAATGGCTCATTATTAGTCACTGTCTATTCTGGCTTATTGTCATTTCCATTTTTTCGTTTAGTTTCCATTTTTTAGTTTATATTTAATAAGTGACAAAATTGCCTTTTATATATTACCCATGGGTGTCTAAGTTTAATGGGATTTATATCTCAAAAGAAGACAACCACATTATCAGTAAAATTCTCATCTCTGCAGTTAAAATACTGTTTCCTATTTCCTTCTTTCAAATAATACTCATTTTGACTCCCTTAGCATGTACTGAATACTAAAAAGCACTTATTAAACACTAAATTCTTTGAAATGAAAAAAAAAATTTTCTCTGGTCTTGATTGTTTTTCTTGCAGTTTCCTTCTTGACCTCCTATCTCTACTCCAGCCCCAGTTTGAAATCAGACGTTGAACATTGAGCTCTCTGTCCATCTTTATTTGCCTAAGCCCAGTGTGAGATTCATTGCTTCAGTGTAGGATCAATTATGTGATGTCAGGTAAAAAGTCCACCCATTCCTGTCTTCGGTTGTTACTCATGTATATGTGATTCTTAGTAAACATCACACAGAGATGTTTAAAAGGAAATGCCTTCTTATATATACTTTTTTTTTTTTTAATTGGAAAAGATGCTGCATATATGTAGGTTTATGTGATGAAAAGAGCTGGTTCNTTTCTTCTGGAAACTCTAATTAGTAATCAGGATTGTGATGAGTAGGGTATATGAGATAGTAAATGCCTGGGTTAAAGATTTATGCAACAGCACATGGGTGTAATTTCAGTAAACAAGTGAATGATTGAGGATACCACATAAAACCTGAGCTGCTGCTAAGAAGAAATGAATTGGGAAAAAAAAAAAAAAAAAAAAAAACAAAAAAAATAATTATAAAATTGGGGAAGAGTGTGTNTGATGTCAGGTAAAAAGTCCACCCATTCCTGTCTTCGGTTGTTACTCATGTATATGTGATTCTTAGTAAACATCACACAGAGATGTTTAAAAGGAAATGCCTTCTTATATATACTTTTTTTTTTTTTAATTGGAAAAGATGCTGCATATATGTAGGTTTATGTGATGAAAAGAGCTGGTTCTGGGTGGGGTTTTCTCCCATGAATAAATATAATAAATATTTAAATTTAAGTTTTGTTTTTTCCTTCTTTTTTTTTGGGGGGGGGAGGGGTTGGTTTTTTGCTTTTTTTTGTTTTGGCTTCTTGTGCTACATCTACTGCTGGCTTGTTTATTTTTCTTTTCCCTACTTCAGTTGTCCAGGCAGTCAGTGCTGTGATTTTCCTGTCAACCAGTCATTTACCACCTTTTAGTTCAGCTGTTCTTCATAGCTATAGAGGCTTTTCAGACACAG
>VZTN01003928.1:23883-39161 GCA_013400515.1 Erpornis zantholeuca
GTTATCACGTTAATTGTTAAATAGGATTTTTTACAAATATACAACATATAAAAACTGTTAAATATATAACTTTAGGCTTTTCAAAATACATTTAATGATCTCTTTCAAACAAGTGTTACTTTTGTTTTCTCTTTAATTTGCTTTCTGGTGCTAAATGGTGTATCAGATGAGACATAGGCCACAGATGACCAAACATGCTCTTTGCAAATACTGTATTATCCAACTTTAACTATCAAAAATGGAACTGTAGAAGAGGCATGTTTAACTGGTTAAAACGGAAAATGATTTTAGTACGAGAAAGTCAATCTAAGTACAGAGGAATAAAGGTGCCGTGTAGACAGTTTGTGTTCTTTTTGTCCAAGTTTTTCAAACATAGGTCATTTTCCCTCAGTGCTCCGTTATGTTCTCTTGAACATACCATTTCAAGAGCAGGTCTCTGAGTTAGTTTCTACTTCAGCTTTCCATAAAGACTTCTGCTGGACAACATTTCAGCTTTGTGAAAGCTGGAATCGTGTCTTTGTGGAGACCGCCTTCAGTTTAATGACATAACTCTGTTAAGAGTAAGATTGTGTCCACTTTAAAATAGATTTTGCTCTTTGGTCTATTGTAAATACTGAAAGTATAAGAAAATAAAAGCAATTCAGACAGTTTAGGGCACAAGAAGAGTTTCTCTTTTGCCCGTCAGTGTCCTCCCATAGGCAAAACAGTCTTCTCTAAGGCTGATTGGGATGATACTCTTCATTGTAGCAGACTCTTCAGATTGAAACATGTAGGTAACAGCAAGTCCAGCAGTGGTGTATAACGCAGATGAAAGGTTAACCATGAACTTTTTTGTATTGCTAATGCCCAAGCATATCTCTTTTTCTATATTCCTTAGTCCAGTGATCCATAGAATGGTAGAACAAACTTTAAGCTCATAATGCAGAGGAATTATGCTGTCATTCATGAGATACAGAGAAACAGACAGTTGAGTTGATGACATATAACGGATGATGATCAACAGCAGTGAAACTTGACTAAGTTAAGTAGCTCACAGAGAGCCTAAACCACTCCTACGAGGATTCTGTGTTGCTGCATTTGTCAGGAGACCTGTAAATCAATAAGAACAAATGAGTCAGTGTTTTAATTTACAATTCTGTTTATCTTTGCTGTCCATTATTATAAAATACACTGTACTGAGATTTTTCAAGGAGACAGTGAATGAATTAGAAGATATTTACTTTCCACAGCATTTTCCCTCAGAAAAAAATATAAGAAAAAGCCTATATTTTTGCTATAAACATTTTATGCTTTAATAATTATTTCTAATAAATTATAAATTATAATAACTTCAATGCCATCTACTTTCTACTAAGCTTATTGCGCATTCTTTCTCATAAAAATCACAGAATGTTCTTTTACACGCATTAAAGTTACAAATAACAACATCTAATACACATGGTGATTAAGCCTACTTTTAATTTTTACGTTTAGGATGTAATGAAAAATGGGCATGAAAGCCATGACCATATATTAAAAATGCAAAGATGTTTGTACTGGAGGCTTTTTTGCAGTTAAGTTTCCCAAGAGCACTAGTGTGCCTAGTTTAATCAATACTGCCCTCTAGCGATACTATTACAAGTGCAAATTAATATATATAATGGCTATTAATAGTCAATTTAAACAGAAAATTGTTTTAGTTACATACCAGAAAAAAACAAAACAAAACAAAACAAAACAAAAACAAAACAACAAAACACAAGAGAATAAAAATGTGCAGAGTACTACCCAATGAACCTGTTGCAAAGAAAATTGAATGGAAACAGTATTTTGAAAGAGAAACAGAACCAAAGTTAACACTATCGAAGAAATCAAGAGTACTGGAAGACAGCACAAACACAAATGAGAAAATAATGACTGATTTATACAACAAAGAGCCAGCTACTCATGCTCACCCAAAATATGAGTTTAGAAATGGTTTAAAAAATACACAGATGCTGTATACACCAAAATGTTGTGGGGTGTATTAAGAAAGCATGATTGTTACAAAATGCTGTTTGAATTTTCAAACACTATCTCCTGCTTTGGCATTGTTCTGCCTCCAAGTAGTCAGAACTGTTAATACTGATGGAAATACCATGCAAAACTCCAGAAAATACTGAACAGCAAATGTAAAAGAGCAAAACAAATAAGAAAATCCAATTCAATTGGTTTAAGCCATATATTAAATATTGCATTTTTAACCTAATCTTCAGAGCAGTACATGAAAGAAAAATCTGCCTCCAAATCAATTTAGTGACAGCTTGAAACATATGGATCTCTAAATATATGCATGTAGAAAGAAAGAGGGAGAGAGAGAGAGAGAGAGGCAGATAGACAGATGAATACTTTCCTTACAAGGCATAAAGTGTATGTCATAGATTTCTGCTTTTGTCCTCTCACCTTTTCCAGGAAAAAACACCCCAGAAATCTTGCAAACAGCCTTTCCTTTTCGGACTAGTGATCAGATCTCCAAACCACATGGCCTCAGACAGGCTGAAGGCAAAAAACCTGGTTGATTATTGTGATATATTCCCCTTCTTAAATATACTTTCAGCAAGAGAAATTAAAGTTTTGCTTCTATTAATTGCCCTATTTCCCCTTTAAACTCTTTCTTGGGCTTCCTGCTATGCCCCCTATTTTTCTTCCCATTAGAAAAGAACACAACTTTTAAGGTAGTAATACTTTTTAGGTTGCAAGACACAAAGCAAACAATTTATGGTTTATTAGGTCTGAAAGTAAACTATTATGTGTTAAGAATTAGCTTGACATAGATCCATCTTTCCTTTATTATGCTGGAATGGCCCACAGCTAAAAGAAACAGTGTAAACTGCTGATGGACTGTATGTTCAGTGTTTCCATAGTGTACTTCTCCACCATACTGGTCCCAGGATGCAGAGAGAATTCAGGTACAACAACATACATTCACAGATACCTGTTCCTTTGTCATTTTACAGGGATAAAAGCTTCCTTCCTTCCTTGCTATCCCTGTCTCCACTTTGAACACCCCTGCTGCATGAATATGGTATTAACAGTTTAAAAGAAGACGAGAAGCAGGAAGAAAATTATGCACTTTAAAAATGCTGAGGAAGGGCATAGAGCAGGCTTGAAAATAAAGTGATGACAGGAAGAGGAGCAGATTAGAGAACAGGAGGTGAATTTACAACTTTGGACAACGACAAGAGAAAATGAAATGAAAGGGGGAAAAATGCATAGGTTAGCCAGGGAAGTATAAACATCACTTATTAATGAAGGCATGAAAAAGAAGTAAGATAGGTAATAAGAATAACAGATAAAAAGGAGAGAGAAGATAAGAGAGAGCACAATGAGTCCAGAGAAGAGGAAGAGAATGCACACCTACCCTCCCACCTCCTGTTTTTTCCCTTTCGTTCCTCATTACAGGTAAATTAATCACTCCCCAGAAAAACAGACAGATCAAATAAGAGAAAAGAGGGACTCCTAAAAAAAAATAAAAAGGACTTGTTTACTATTTATAGTAATAGTTCAATCCATAGAATAGAATCATTGAATCAGTTAGGTTGAAAAATACTTTTAAGACCATCAAGTCCAACCCAGGGCTGCCAAGTCCACCACTAAACCATGTCCATAAGGACCACATATACACATCTTTTAGGTACTTCCAGGGACGGTGATTCAATCATTTCCCTGAGTAGCCTCTTCCATGGCTAGACAACCCTTTTAGTGAGGAAATTTTGACTAATATCCAATTTAAACCTCCCCAGTGCAACTTGAGGCTGATTTCACTCATTCTATCACTTGTTACTTGGGAAAACGGACAGACCTCCTTCTGGTTACAATCTCCTTTCAGAGTGATAAGGTGTCTCCTGAGCCTTCTTTTCTCCAGGTTAAACAACCTCAGCTCCCTCAGCCACTCCTCAAAAACCTTGTACTCCAAGCCCTTCCCCAGCTCTGTTGCCCTTCTCTGGACATGCTCCGATACCTCAGTGTCTTTCTTGTAAGTGAGGGGTACAAAACTCCACACAGGATTTGAAGTGTGGCCTTACCAGTGCTAAGTACAGGGGGACAATCACCACCCAGTCCTGCTGACCACACTATTGTGGATACAAGACAGAATTCCATTGGCTTTTCTGGCCACCTGGGCACATGCTGGTTCATATTCAGCTGCTACTGACCAGCACTCTCAGGTCCTTTTCTGTTGGGTCATTTTCCATCCCTGTAGCACTGCATGGAGTTGTTGTGACCCAAGTGCAGAACTCAACACTTCACCTTGTAGAACCTCCTATACTTGTCCTTGACCCACTGACCCAGCCTGTCCAGAGCCCTCTGCAGTCTTTCTACCCTCCAGCAGATAAACATGTCCACCCAGCTTGGTGTCATCTGTGAACTGACTGCGGGTGCATTCAATCCCTGTACCCAGATAATTTATCAAGATAGTAGATAGTAGAACTGGCCCAAATACTGGGACCTGGGGAACATCACTAGTGACTGTAAGCCAGGCAGATTTAATTCTATTCACCACCACTCTCCCAGCTCAGCCATCCAGTATTTTTTTTTCCAATGAGGGGTGTACATATCAAAGAAGGCAATTTCTCCAGGAGAATACTTTGGAAAAGAGTGTCAAAGCTTTACTAAAGTTCAGGTAGACAACATCCACAGCCTTTCCCTCATCCACTGAGTAAGTCGCCTTGGCATCAGATGAGGTTGGTCTAGCAGGTCAATGCCTTTCATAAACCCGTGCTGGCTGGGCCTGATGCCCTGGTTGTTCTGCACGTGCCACAGGATGCCACTCATTATCTGCTCCATGGCCTTCCCTGGCACCAAAGCCAGACTGAAAGACCTGTAGTCTGTTCTCTCAAAGCCCAAGGTGGCAGTTCTGCTGACCTCCCTCTTTACTTCTCCAAGAGCTGAAAACATGAATGAAAACGCATGAGAAATACCACTTCCCTGACAGGCAAGTTTAAAGTAAAACGGTGCTCTTGATGAGTGTTTGGCAGCAGTTTTTAGAAAATTAATTAGGTCATGAGATTGCAATACTAACTGTAAATTAAATAACTATTGAAAAAACTGCTTCAAAGCCTGGGAAATTTGTTTTCACTTTGTTTTGGTTCTTTTTTTCCCTTCACTTAGGATATTTGTAGCAGCAGCATCAAATTAAAGAAAGCCCAGGTACCAATCACACGGAACATTCTTTATTCTGTTCACACAGAGAACTCATGTCAGTTCTAGCTACCAATGCTCGTCTGTTTGTGACTGACTTCAGTGAAGTCAGAATTTCTTCCAAGTGCTTCAGACAGCAGGTTCTGCTTCCTTTTGAAGGAGCCAAATATTCGGGCTGTAAGTTTGAGTTTCTTCAAATTTGAGGTATTGAATGGGAATTTAGTACTAGAGATTAAACAACTGCTATATGTTTTCTGACTGTTTACATGGTGGAAGTCCAAGCTCCTGTGTGTTCCACAGGAATCTGCTCAAGAGGAAAACAAATTTTCCTGCTAATAATCCAAAGCATAAAAAACAATACAGTTCACATGACCAAATATATCTTAGTGTTATTCTTGGTGGCTTGAATATGCCCTGGGAGTGTTTGGCTTATTAGAGTAATTTTAACAGAGTCCACTTAATTAGTTTTATTTTGGAGAGAGTAGAATAAGGGTCAGTCTATCTCCAACTGTGCCCTAATGGCACATAAAATATTTCATTGGTTCATTTTTATGGTCAAGAAGAAAGGAAAAAAGTTATGTAAGTCATCTTGAAAAGATAAGAATATATGATGCTTTGCTGACTTACACAGGCTTTTCACCAAAAGAAACCCCCACAAAACCCTCTCTTTCTTTCAGTGTAGTATCTAGGATTTAACTGAGTGACAAAAATGTTTGAATTTCTCATCACAAACCAGAAAGTTGAGCCAGGCTTACTGCAAATGGCAAATATTTTCAGAGTTAGGATTCAATTTCAAGTATGCCAGCCCTGACTTTTTACTTTATATGGAATCCACATAAATACCAACAATTCCATGTCAAGCCTGATAAAACTTTAGCAGTTTCATCTGTTTTTCACTCTGTGTTTTTAGGATAAAAATAATACTGCACCAAAGTTGTTATTTTTGCTACAGCAGCCAAGTGCTCTTAGATGACTACCTGTTGCAGTCACACTGGCACTCTGTGAACTCTGAACTACCTACCATGTTTCCAGAACTGGTTTCTGGAAATTTTCTGGATACCTACAAAGCAATTGGTCATAGAAAAGATGTTTCAGGGTTGCTTAACAGCTTTACTTGTCTAAATTGTGTGTTTTACACTATCAGCTACAGTCATATGCCTCTGCAAGTCTTAGGATTCTGTATGGCATCCATCAGTGCAAACGGCTTTTTTTTTTTTTTTTTTTTGGTTTCTTTTTAAACAAAGATAATTCACAGAGATGGATGCAGGTTGGACCAGTCTCTGACTCACAAATCTACTCATAATAGAAACAGTTCCGAACCTTTTACCAACTGACTGCAAGTCAGATAAGCAACAGGTCTTTCCTCTCTGCTTCTGTGGCTCTCAGTTCTATGTCCCTAAAAAACTAAGCATGTATGATTCAGAAAGAAAGATGTAAAAGCATTAAAATGCCCAAGGAAAACCTTACACTGCCTTGCAAGATACCTCCTGCTTTATGGGAATAAAAATGTAAATTTCTGATGATGATCCAAGGAGTAGCAATGACCTGTTACATTCATGAGAACTCCCATACTCCCTCCTGAAAATGCATTGTTTTCCTCCCTTCTGCTCCCTTTCTCCATGCTGTTCATAAACACAAACAGAATTGCTTAGTCTTCAGAAAAAAAAGACAAGTTAATCTAACTCTAAAGTATCTGCAGCTATTAGGAAGAAGAAAAAGAAACATGAAAGCTACCCTACTTAATGCTGTATTCTGTCTCACTGAGCTAGCCACAGGAAGCACAATTTCAAACCACAGTACCTGCAAAACTAGGAGTTATAAGATTGAACAAATTTACTGTCTATTCTTCTGGGTGAATATTTATAAAAAGAAGTCTAATGTATTAGGTAGGTATATTTTTTGGTGCTGCACTCCAACGAAGTAGCATTCCTGAGTTACAAATAGCAGAATCCCATTATCAGCCACCTTCAAAAGAACATGGCTTTTCTTTTAACATCCATTGTTTGTTTCTTTTCACCCCCACTATTCAAACCAGACACAGAAAGAAGTGTTTTTCCAACACTTTTCAGATTATTTTTTCCCAATAATTATTTTAATATCAATCTGTCTTAAAAAAAACAAAAAAAAACCAAAAAAAAAATGAAAAGTCTAATTTCCCCTTAAATAACATTTCTAGTCCTATCTTCTCAACTTCTCCAGACTATCTGCCAGGACTATCATCTTGATCATTAATTTCCTTTTCTGTTAAATTCCTTTTTGTCTTATATTACCTTTTTTTAACTTACAAGATCTTGGATTACATCGGGTCAGATCATATACTCCCTTCCTCTGAATTGCCTATTACTTAATAAGCAGTAGCAGTGAAGACAGTGGGACTGTTGTTATAATTAGATAATCCTTACAATGACTGAAAATGTTAGAACCACATGTTGTAACCCAGCAGAAATACATTTGAACCCAGGTCCTGTAGGTAACCCTTGTTTAAGAGCTCAGCCTTAGGCACATGTAATAACGCGAGCTTGCTATGGTGTGTCTGAGAATATGCTAAGGAAAAGCAATGGAAGTGGCAGAATCACAGACTCATTTAGGTTGGAAAAGACTCTTCACCAGCTCCGTGCCCTTCTCTGGACACACTCCAGCACCTCAATGTCTTTCTTGTGATGAGAGGCCCAGAGCTGAACACAGGATTTCAGGTGTGGCCTCACCAGTGTTGAGAACAGGGAGGCAATCCCTGCCCTGCTCCTGCTGGCCACACTCTTTCTGACACAGGCCAGGATGCCGTTGGCCTTCTTGGCCACATGGGCTCCTTTCTGGCTCATGTTCAACTGGCTGTCGACCAGCATCCCAGGTCAGCCTTGGTCCAGAAGAGAAAGACAGCAACAAGAATATCTGTCCCCGGAACATTTAAAGCTCTCGGGCACAAAGATGATCATGGGAGGTTTTTGCTCAGAGTAAAAAATCTGTTTTGATAGAGATATAAATCTGTTGTGGATAACAAAAGAGCAAGGCAGGTCTCATTCTGCCCCCATTATTTAGAATTCTGAAAGTCTAAAATCAGGTCTTGCAAGAAAATGGGTGGAAACAGGGAAGGATGAAGAGGATCATTCATGTTATAAAGCACAACAATGCAAAGCAGTGTGTTTTCATCTCTCGTGCTGTCTAAAATACTAAACACCCTTAAAATAACTCCAGCTAAAGACCTTGAGCAAGTAACTCAATTTTATCTGGTTTCTTTCTACTCTATTAAAATGGTTACACGTATGCACATATGAAGGTTAGTAGAAGATAAAACTAAGAAAGATTTGTAACTGGAGTGGAATTGTAAACTTGAAATATTACTATTTCTCTGTCACGCTTTTACTCTTCAAAAAAACCCCAACTGCAATAATTTTCATGGTTTCAAACATGACTGAAAGTGTCTAAGAATACTGAAAAGATAACCTGAGTTTAACACTTCCAACACTCTTCAACACTGAGGTAGGAGACAAGTTCAGATTAAATCATGAATGTATCTAAGAATCTATTTTTTGTTTAAATGAAATAACTCATTTCAAACGCAATAACTACTGAATTCTGAATATTCATGCCTATATTCCTATATTCAAAGCATACTCTTCATAGCTTAACAGATATTAACAAAGATATAAGCTTAATTACATTAAAGTTTCTTGTGAAAAAGTTACTTAAATATTTCTGTGCTAATAAATCTATTAAATACAATGATTTTCCATAAAATAATGTTTGTATTGACACAATAGAAGAGTATTTCATTAAGGGGGTGATGTGACTTTTAATTATAAAGTTTAAAAAATAATCTTGTCTATAGTTAAAGTTTACTAGTCTACATCATGGAAAAAAAGGGAGAAAAGTCTGAAAAAGAGCATCAGTCAGCAATTAAGTCCACACACAAATATAAGAATTACTTTTTCTTTTCTAATTAAAAGGAGAAGATTGTTCAGGGATATCTGGGAGTAACAGCTGATTGACAGGTAGTTGGGCTGAAGCAAGGTTACTCTCACATTCAGTAAAAACTGGAACAGTGTTTTACTACTACTGATTGTGAAAAGAGATAAATAATACATCAAAAAGGCAATATGCTTTTAGACGGAATATTTAGGATAATTCACCTGTTAAAAGAGCTCATTCTGACTTTAAAAGCATGAACTTTAAACTGGAAGTTCAACCTCTAGTGAAGGAACTGCATAGTCAATGTTCACCAGTGAGATACTTTGTCTGCTTTATATACTCAATTTGACAACTGGTTGTTAAGGAGAGCAGCCTTGTTTCACATCATTCTAGAAAGCAATGTAGCACTGTAAATGACTTCTAACAAGCAATCTTTATAAATATGTTGTGTATGGGAAATAAATTTTAGTATTTGGAGTTACTCTGCTTAGCCTTTGTCTAGGACTTGAGGAGAAAGTAGTAAGTGGACAATTATGGGGAATCAGAGNAATGCAGAAGGGTTTTAATTCTCTCAGAGACATGTTTGAAAATAAAAGCAGGAATATGTACAACATTTTCTGTAGAAATAATACACAGACATCCACTGAAAGCAGAAAAGCAAGTGTGGTCTTCAACACAGCTCACATGTAGGTAGATATGTAAAGAGAAGAAAGTCTACTGCTGCTCTTAGTCCTTACATCCTCTACAAAGGGAAAATCCTCTGAAGGTAAAATTTGCTAAAATAGAATTCTTAGACAGTCCTTTAATATGTACAAGGAAAATAACATAAGCATGCAATAGCACAAATTAGTTCCTTTTTTAAAACCTTGATCCTATTCTCTTTCAGTGCAAGCCCAAAAAGTCCTAGACTAACAGATTGTTACATCCTTGTTAACAGGTTTATGAGATGTAGTTCCTGGCCCTAAAGACACTTTCTAAAATGAGAAAAATCTTTTCCTAGAACACCTCACCACAGAAACAGCAAGATTCTTCAGGAAAGTGCAATGGATATTCTTCAAAAAGTCAACTATCATTTTGCATCAGATTAAACCCAAGGTTTTCTAGGGATCCTTCAATCCATCATTCAACCATAAACATTCTGAAAGGACAGTGGAAAATGTAGTGACTTAACACAGTGTTTTCTTCACAATTTGAGGAGGGAGTGGATATTTCTTGACAGGATAAGAAGAAAATTGACAGATTTAGAGGACTGTGCATACAGCAATTTATGTTGATCCTCTGTTTAATGACAATGTATCCACACACCTTACAAACATTCAAATTCTTGTGTTGTTCTTCACTCCAGGAAATATTTATGTTTGTTTTGTTATAAATTCTTATAATCCCAGGTAAAATATCCTTTTGCACACCTATGCTCATCCTGCAGTTTTAAATTGTGCATGACTTTGGCAAAGCTGGGAAGAAGGATGAAACGGAATTTAAGGATCATTATACCAAACTAGCCAATTAAAACAATTTGAATCCCCTAGAATAAAGCATTTAGGCATAGCAGACACCTAAAGGCATTATACCATGTAGCATTCTGGTTAAGAGTGGAAATATATTTTAACTTAACACAGATTAGGGATGCAGTGTGTCAGAAACCACCAGTGTTTCAGTGACTACTGAGGCAGAGCGCTCTGTGCACCGTGCAGCATATTGGATCAAAATTCTTTGGCAAGATCACCATTACTCTCCCTACCCTGTTTCTGTGCCACCTTGGCAAGCGGTTCTGTGGTGATCAGATTTCTGCAGTTGTCTGAAAATAAACAACAAAAAGGAGGAAAAATAAACTGTGGCAAACTTCAAGGAATTTTCTCTAATTTGCAATAAATTTATATAGACAAAAGACAGAACTATATAAAAGCAGCTACAATAGAACTTTTGGGGAGGAGGAGAGGAAGTAAATCTTATCTTCTCTGAAAGATATCAATCTCATGTGCCTCTTCTAGAAGTGGGGTGAATCCCCTACCTTGTTAAACCTTTCTCAACCCGATTTTAGAGATGCCAAATGCAGTGTCTCTTCCATGACAGCCCTTCAACTCCCCATTATTACAGTCTCCCTGGGACAAATTCAGAGATTATGAGACCTGAATGTAGGTGTTAAATGCGATGATTGTGATCTCAGTCAGGATCAACAAAATCTAGAGCTCAATTCCACCTAATCATAGATGCTTAGTACCCGTTGGACATGCTTGGGTATCTCTCCTTGTCTACAGGTACTACTTAAAAAGCCCTTGTTGTGCTCCTAAATATATCTTACGCTCCTGGAACATCTAGGCTGCCCTGGACACATGAGTTAAGGGAACTGAATTCTGCCCTTGCTCTCTTTTCTCAAGCTGAAAAGTTCCAAGCAGCTCCTGCTTGTGGCTCAGTGGACCTCACTGAGTCATGAGTGACCCACTGCACATGCATCAGTGCCCAAACCATGTCCTTGTGACCGAGCATCTCGTCTGGGTTGAATGATGCAGGGAAAAAGAATATCTTATCTGACCAGTCATGATCAGTCTCTGTGCTTAAGAAGAAAGTGATCATGGTTCAGTTAGCCACCATTACAAGACAGACCATGAAACATTTGTGTTGGTCCATCCTTAAGAAAGAAATGTCATTATGGTGATCACACAGAATCAGGAGGATGGGATCACAGAGAGGTGTCTTATTACACTAGGCACAAGTATTATATGAACTGTCAGTTTCTTTCTGAAAAGCATTTATCTGACCTTTGTTACCTTCCAAGCTTGTTTTCACTTTATAAGAATGACAAATATTAACATCAGATCCTAAGAATATTTCAAAAATAATTGATTTTTTTGAGACACTTATGGGTTAAATCATAATAAAGTGCTTGTTCCAATCAAAGGTGTGGAATAGACATTGCTGGTTCATAAAACAGTTACTCAGATGAAATGCAATGAACCTGAGAGGGCAATAAGCTTCATGTGAAGACAGAGATCAAGCTACAGTATTGACAATGTCATTAGTGAATCCATTTTAGTGAATCACACTGTTCCTGTGCTGGTCATCACAGGTCATCATAATCTAATGCAACAAACCAACTTTAGGAACCACTAACACGAAATTTATTTTTAATACAATATTTTATGATTTAGGACTTTAGTCCTTTCATTATGGCAAGATTTTTGCTGCTGAGAATTCACAGATTTCTTTTTCTCACCATAGTTTTTCTCAGATTTGCAAAAACTATAGAAGAGATCTGAAAGAGTTCAGCTGCTGGCAGTATCAAGCCCTTGGTTCCTCTGGTATGTCTGGGTTTGTGAGGAGGAGGTTCTCAAGACAGAAGGAAGAGATATCACCATGTTTTAGCAGCTACAAGAAAGTACATCAAAGTTAAGGGGATAGGTCCTAAAATATTAACTATAATCCAGATGGCCTGTGTGGGTGAAACTTGAGAATGTTTAATGAGAAATCACACAAAACTCAGATGCTATAGAAACAAGAGACAAAACAGAAAAAAGAGGAAAATGTATTACTGACTCTGCCAGACATGCTAGGCAACATTTCATAAATATCAGATGGAAGAAGTCATGATCAATCTTTCCACTGAGGTCAGGAATTACATGCCATGTAGAACAGGACTAGAGCACAAATCACATTGCATTGTTTGAATTTCTGCTGTCAGAAGGATACTTGTATTTTCTCCTCATAATAGGTCTTGTCTTAGGCTAAGAGTTTCTTGGATGTCAGTGTATCAGGGTTAATTAGCAAGGAATAGTTTGTGTTTCTCTGACACTAGCTGTTTTTCACTAATTAATCAGAAATGGAAAAAAAAAATATTTTTTTTCCAAGTAGGAGCAGAAATTTGGTCTGTGTAGGAGACAATGTTGGTGTGTTCCACAGATCCTGTGAGATTCACAGGGACCACGGTGGGAATGACACCATAGGCAGGAATGAAAAATTGAAAGACAACCTTGCATGGTAAAAGTATAAAATTTGTCCCAGAAGTCACATCTGTTTGGAAAGCTTAGCTACAACTCTCTTCTATACACAATTAAAAACTCTGATCATAAAATCTTTTATCTCTGCTAGACTCAGTAGGTACAAGAACAGTCAAAAATTATTTTGAATAATTTTGCTTAAGAAAAATTGTTATTTCAAAAAGTTAAACTTCCATTTTAAAGTCAAATAATTCATTCTTCATTTTGCATTCCAGAAGTAGTAATATGTAATAAGATATGCTATTATGAGTATATAATATTAATTATGATTTTTATTACTTAAATAATTAGCATAATTTGTTAGCAAGAATTAACTGGGATGTCTTATTTTCAATGTCACCGTGTTATTGAGCTGTGGTGAAAAGCAGACAATATTTCTAATAGAAAGAAAACAAAAACTGGGCTGCAAATATTATCCTTTGACCTTGGGGCATTTAAAAGCCTTACAATTTTGTTGGCCAAAACAAAACATTTTGAGGTGGCAATACAGTTTTTTCACACATACTGCAACTAGCATTTTTAGGTGCCTTCATGTCAAATGCTCTAAAAGTATATAGCCTGATAGTATTTGAGAAAAAAAAACAGTTGTCTTAATCATGTAAATGAAATTAAACCTTATTTTCTGGAAGGACGTATGTCTTTCCACTGATGACGGGGAAGGCTAACAGCAACTCTTTTCTAAAGTCATGTAACTGGTAAATGCCTTATAAAGAAAATTAATCTGAATGTCAGAAATTATTTCTTTGATATTTTAAAAACCAGGTTCCTTGGTTTTGCTTTGGTTTTTCAAAAAAACCCCACCAAACGCCAAAAAAACACCAAAAACCCCCCAACTGCATATTATGCAACTTCTAAATATAAGATGACATTTTTTCTTCCCAGCAAAAATTATTTCNTGTACACCTAAAAATTGATCAGATCAATATATTATCTTACATCAGTAGGAATTAAGCACATTATAATTGCTGTGGCTATGCCATAAAACACTGCCACAAGTGTAATGAAAGTGAGAAAAACTGTGATAGAATTGCAGTTTCTTTTGGGTTCTGAAAGTAAAAACATTAAAATACTTTAATATCAGAAAGAAGTGAAAATTCCAAGTTTTAACAAATATGATTAATTGTTCATCTGACTGTTTATTGATTTAACATCTGGGACAGAAAAATTTGAAATTTTTCCTGAATCTCCTCCCTTTCCTTTTAAAAACTCCATACCAGAACACCATCTGACTGAAAGGTAGGGGTCAGGAGGTTTTGCTTTTTTGCAATATATACATATCAAGCCTTTAAACTTATTCTGATAAAGTATGCTTAATTAATCAATGGTACTTGTTCTTCATGCAGACTTTCAAAATGCATAAGAGCTATATCAATGTGTAATAGAAGACCTTTTCACCATGATTTTTTATTTAAAAGTGTACTTATGTTGATATTTGATTACACTAGCGTTCTTCTATAAATAGCAGAGTATCTGCATATTCCCCCATTGAGCTCTGCTCCTGGGAATTTTCGTTCAAAATCTGGCATGATTTTAAGTCGGAGCTCTGACATCTGGAACACTTAGGGCTACTTCCAAATGGGGGGAAAAAAAAAAAAACAACCCCAAACAAACAATATTTCTAGAGGCCATCTTTCTCAAAGATGGGCCAACCAATCTTGGCCAAACACATATAAACTAAAATTGAGCACATTACCATCAAAATTAACAGACTGACTTGAAAATGTCATGCTATCATTCCTAGCAATGACACTGATTTGCTCACTTTTGATATATACAGTTGCCTTATAGGCCAAAACTTCACAAACAGTATTTTGACAAAATCGACATGAATTATAATTAGACATAACTCAGAAGCTACAGATTCAGATTTTTATTAATGTCAATGAAGAGATAAATACTTTTTCCTTTAAAACCTCATACGTTGTTTGATCAGAAATTAGTGCCAAGATGCATCAAAAGCTGTCAATTGCCATTTGTTGTGCTAATTCGAGACATTTATGTACTTATATTTAAGTACGCTTTTTTGTTTTTCAGCAATCCTGCTGATTCTCCTGAGACCATTATAACTGGCATATTTCCCAGACATCTCTGTAAAGGATATTTAGCTCATGGAAAATATAACGTATAGTGTCCTAAAGTGTAAAGTGTGGCAGAACACTTCTGTCTGTCAAGTTTGTGAGTTAAGGGAAAGAAGTGTTCTAATCTCAAGATATGAAAGTC
>VZTN01003929.1:0-56368 GCA_013400515.1 Erpornis zantholeuca
CAGACACTATCTACATATGCTTATTTTCTCAGGATGATACTTCCTCTCTGCCTACAATTAGGCAGTACTGTTCACTGCATAACTGTAGATAATTTATTAACCATATGGAATAAAGTGATAACTTTGTTTTTCAGTATAGTTTACTTTATTGATATGAAGTACAGAGAAATTCTGCTGTGATTATCAAAAAGAATTTTACAAAATCAACATTTAATTCTCCTTTAGACTAGAGCATTAAGGATCAGAACATTGTTCTGTTTCCTGGTGTACAAGCAGAAAAAATCACAAAGCATCTTTAGATCCTTTTGCACTCCTGAAATGGGAACTTACCAAAGTTTTCACCTCCTTATTGTCTTGAATATGGGGGTTGTTCATACACTTTTGAGTGTGACTGCACCATTTCAAATGTTGTCTTTTGCCATAGCTGTAGCCATAAAGCCCTTAATGGTAAGGCAGTAATTTTAAGACATTTGGTCTTAGCAAACAGTATGAGAAATAAACACTAGTATGTAACTTTACAGTAGTAGAAAGAACCATGCTTCTTGTTAGGAATTGACATCCAAATGAGAGCACTTCTTTTTTTGTAACTGAAAATCTTTCCTAACTTATAGTTAGATACAGTTAGATATAACTATAGATAGTTAGGAAAGATGCATAGTTTTATATAGTTATATATAACAGAAATGCTTAAACCTTGTATTTTTAATGGTATCAGTTTCGTGCCCATAAACAGTTGCAGATCATAAGGCTGCAGGTACAGCCAATGCCATCACATAATCCCAGTCTTCAGCTTCTACATTTTTTCCACTATAAATCTTTAACATCCATAATTTAATAGCCATATATTGTAAAAATGAGTCAGTGGTTGTACCACAAGGGCTGCATCTGGATTGAATCTTGTTGTCCAATATACACGTCAGGCCATTTGCTTCTTTAGGAATAATTCTGACTTGTCTTTCATGAATGTTCTGTGTAAAGTTCCATGTTTTTAATAACTACCAAGTATGTACATCTTGTGTACCTCACGGAAAGTTGTGTGGTGCCAGTGTTGCTGCTCTCAGAGGAGAATGTTCATCTCTGTGTTGTGCCATGCTTATGCCTAAGAAACTATTTCAGGCACCTCATTACACAGAGGAAGTTCAAAAAAAGACTGTTGAAAAGAAGTGTTTCTACTTCCCTTGTGTGCCAAATCAATCTGAACTTTTTGAGGAAGAAAGAAGCAACAGGGAGCATACATAGGAGTTGCAGAAGCCCTGTTTTCATGGATCTAGGGAAGGCAGGAGAAAGAAGAAGAGATGTGGAGTAATTCAAAACAAAATGACAAGTCCTTTTTTGTAAAATGAATGTAAGGATAAGATTTTATGGAAAATTTGCAGAGTAATCTCATTGTAATCCCATTGCCTGTTCCCAGGCATTAAAACAGTATGTAAACACTTATGAGACCCCAAATCTTGAAAATAGGATCCTTGATCATTCATAACTCAGACAATGCTCACTTACTGAGCAGCAATTTAGTATTTGATCTTTTTATTGATGTTTGTGTGTGTCCTCAGGCCTTATTTATATAGAATTAAAGCTGTTCAATTAAGTTAAAAAATTACATTTTCTTCCTATGGCATTTGATTTTTTAGTGTTTAAATGTTTTGCAAACATCATTTACTTTCACAACCTCTTCTGTTATTTTCTCTATAGACATAGAACCAGGGATACAGAGATGAAGAGAGCAAACAGAGCTCCATCTCTTTTGATTGCAAATATAATTTAAGTGCTATTTGCAAAACCATGGAGGGATAAACTTAAAGTGAAGAGTAAATTCAGAACCTAAGTTTCAAGGATATTTTAAATATATATGTAGACAAGCTATGCTAGTGAAAACAAGATAAACATATCTAACAGGCATTGAAATATTGGCTTCAGCTTGTGTTACATACCCTAGATGAGAATGTAGTGATTAAGCCATCACATCTGAGGCCTAATTCTGAAAGGAGTGGAGTTTTTCTTGCACATGGATAAAAACATTTAGTTGCTGGGTGTAGAATGTTTCTGTATTACAGGTGATAAACAGCCCATAAATCTAAGACTGAAATAGGAAGGGTAGAGAAGCCAATTAATATAAATTCTGAATTTCCCACTCTAAGAAATCCTAGGTTCAAACACTGACAGTCTAATATTTTTTAAATAAAACAAGGATCCAAAGTCCAAGAAACACTGCCTTGATATAGCTGTGCCACTAGACAAAAAGAAAAAAGAAACCATAGTGAGGATACTGACAAAAATTTTAGAAGTACAATCTATGAAACAAATTTCAGGTTTTATAAGTTTCTTTGCAGTCTGTTTAGGTAAGATTTATGAAAATCACACAGAAACACATAATCTTTTGTCATAACAAAAATAATATTTTCCATCTACTAACCCTATGTTAGTGTGCAAGTTCCTGTTTTACATAAGGAAAAATTCGCTGTGTGTTAGTGGCAATAGTTATTGAAGAGGCAATTTTCTCAGAATGATAAATATATAACATTTGTGCATGATAAATATGTGTGTTTTTGTGTCTCTGTGTGTACACGTTTTATTTATCCATGTGCTCCTTAGTCTGTTTACCTCAGCACCAATTCTTTGAAAAGCTTCATGCAATCAGTGGTTTTTACTCAATCTACTCTGTGAATTTCCTTCTTTTCCCTGTAGAGGTAGAATTGGTATTCCATTAAATGATAAATTACTCTGGCCTTAGGCAAAGATTAGCAGGCCTGGAAGCTATCTCAGTGACAAATTTAAGGCATCTCACCACGTTTTTAGGCTGGATGTGACAGAAGAGGAGAGATTCTCACTGAAGCTAAAGCTCTGGTAGAGCTGCAGACTGTCCTGTGATCTTCATGTCAGGTCAAGAAATATGATTTTAGGTATCTCTTTTCAAGACGTTTCCAGAGAGGGTTACAATAGAAAGTCTAACTTCTCCTTTTTGTAGGCCTAGAAGTGATGGTTTTCAGGCTTGAAAATGATTCAAGCTGAAAGGTAAAAAAAAGTTTCAGTGTGCAAAGGAGAGAAGTGTATTTTAAGAATCGATGTGACCTTTCACACGAGTCCCATTGTTATTTTCCAAGACTATCTGCTTTACAGGGCTTATGAAAAAGCTAATATCTGAGTTATAAAGGGGCTGGAGCCAGTAGGATCTGCAGATGTTTATTCTCTCTAAAAACTAGGATAGAAATTATAGTCCACCAGTATCACAGTTAACTGGCCAGAACACCACAGAGCAAATCAGAACCCAGAAATCTCGAGTGACAGTCCTGAGCTGCTTATCCATTCCCACTCAAGAAAATAATGTGATTTATACAAATACAGTTTTCTGTTGAGAAAAAAGAAAAAAAAGAAAAAGAAAAAGAAAAAGAAAAAAAGAAAAAGAAAAAGAAAAAGAAAAAGAAAAAGAAAAAGAAAAAGAAAAAGAAAAAGAAAAAGAAAAAGAAAAAGAAAAAGAAAAAGAAAAAGAAAATGTTATTATGAACAAAAATGGGCATTTGAAGAGAGTAGTAGAATGAATGCATTTGGGCCTGGGCCTCTAAGAACAACATTTAAGTTTCTGGGTTGTGCTCAATTTAAAGAATCCAAATTCAACATGTTTTAATGTCTATGGAGGAACTTACATAAATGTTAGTTTAATGAATCCACAGTATAAGATATGAGCAATGGAAAATAGCTCCTTAATGCATCTCTTATTTTTCTAGTGACGTTCCCAGTCAATAGCTGAATGTCTTCACTACAAATGAAGGGTACCTAGAGAACTGAAGTGGCTGAAGTGGATCAAAGAATTGATGTGCACGTATTGGAGTTGAGCTCTGCAAGGGCACAGAATACCTGGAACACTGCCACGTCTCCTACTGCCCTCAGCTGACAGATGAAGCTGTGAAAACAATGGCATTTCACTGCCACACACTAAAATCTGTCAACAAAGTGGGTTGCCCAAAGGTATGTATAAGAAATAGGGTGATAGTTCTGGGGTTGCTATTGCAAAGAATCCCTTACTATTTCATCCAGAAATCTGACCTGCTGGCATCATTCAGCTGCTTTTCTGTGAGTTTAAAAATCTGAGACTTGGCTCTTGAGAGTATATGGCATTCTTCTAATGGTTGCAGTTATAACATAAAGGTGTCCACTCTGTATCAGGTAAAAGTTTGTCTCTCCAAGGGTTGATGTCTAAAGAAGGGTGAAGAGAGAAGATGTTTTAGTGATACTTCCTGCAAATACTCTCTCAGGTTCTGGTGTTTTGGGTGCTTCCAAAGCATTGTGAGGTTGTTTTAATCATCTTGATATTTTCACAATTTTTTTTTCCCAGTGCTTTTTCTGAACCCAGTTAAAGCATAAACTGGGGCATTAGAACTTAATACCTGTATCTTTACGTGGCAGGGCAGTGGCTACTTTGAAATAGCAGAGGTGCCTAAAAGCTGAAGCACTCAGTGTTGAAATTAAATTATTTAGATTAATGTTCAACTGCACTGAAACTTACCTCTTTACCATGAGCTTCTATTACAGCATTTTTGCTTCTTGTATTTTCTGTATCATTTCTTTTTGACTAAAGCCTTGCATCTCAATTATCTTTTTGCTGTATCTGCATGTGTGTTCCCTTTTGAAATTATTACTGTTATGAAAACCTATATCCCTTCCCTGTACTTTCTGACTTAATAGCTCTGGCTTTTGTGCATTTAATTATTTATGTGGTTTTAATTTTTTTTTACCAGCAAAACCGAATACTTGCTTCATTTTGAAAATAAGCATGCAAATGTAATTCTTAAAATGCTGATTTCATTTTTTGTTTAAATTTCATGAGAGAAGTTGTAATGTTGCTTCCATTACTACCACGTGGCAATGAAGAAGTTTATTACTATTTTTGGAAATGTTCATCTTGAACTATCCTTTAAAATTTTGCAACTCATTGAAACAGTTACCCTCTTTTTACCACAGTAAAGTGCTCATGTCCTGTTTCCTTCCACAGTAAGTCTGCAGCCATCACTTGTCCCTGCCTTTCTTCTCACCAACACTCATCTCCACGCTTGACTCTTCTTCAGTCCTCCACACATCCCCTCATTCCCTGCAGTGGCTGAACACAGCCTCCTGCTCAACTAATTTGAGATAATTTGGCTGGCTAATTAGCCAGCCCAAAATTTAGATGTTCTCTGGTCAAGTTGTTTGCCTTCCAAATGTACATAAGTTTCTCAGCCTCTAGGCCAAAACTCACTGGCTGTGTTTCAGATCTGACAGGCCACTCTCCATCTTGCCCTTGGTTTACATCTTACAGATACCTACTGTACATGATCAATTATTATATACATGAACTTAATCGCCTGTATCCTTTGGCTTTAGATAGATATTAGGCTATTTTTCCACAATGAGAGTGGTAATAGAAGTTGTGCACGGAGATCTTCCCAAAGTAGTTGAAGTTAGGTAGTGCTGCAATCAGCCCTGTCTGCCATGCTCCCACAACACATTATATACCAACACAACAGGAAAACACAGCAAACACCATAAAATGTCCGTAAATGCATTTAGGCTGGCAGTTGGGAGATTTTTTGGGTTGTCACAGCAGTGAATTGTGAAACAGCTTTATGGGAAGGGAGATGGGAAGAACTATTAAGAAATGTTAGTATGGCTCTTTGTAAGGGAATGGATGTGATTCCTGCAAATGGGAACAATGAGTCGACTCAGTGACCTAGTAATCCCTTTCCAGCACTTTGTTCCTAGATGGTATCTTTTCTTTAAACAGTTATAAAGCCAATCTGTTAAATGCTAATACCCTACTATTTTCAGAAAAGAACATCAAGACTCTTCCACATAAACCTCCCCATAAGTTTACAAGTCTTTTTTTGACTTGGATCCAGCTTGCAGCTCCATAAAATGAGATGGGTACACCTGTGGATGTTAAAGCTAATGGGTCTTACAAATCCTTTGGCCATCTGTAGTGTAAACTGAGGGTATCCAGCTGCTAAGTAAAGAAATATTTTCCACTCAGAAACTCAGAAGAATGCCAAATGTTTAAAAATGGTCAGGAGATCAAAGTCAGAATGTACCTGTTCCAAAGGATATATGTTAGTGTGTCCTGCAATATCAGATACATTATATTCAAGAAAAAGAATTAAAAAAATCATAAGAAGATAACATGGGAAAAAATTAATATAGAAATACATGTACATTAAGAATATTTTGAATGTGCTATGCAGGTTACTCTAAAATTAGAAGAGTTTATCCCTTTAATCCTATATTCTGGGGGAAATCAATTGCCTTTCAAGAAACTCCAGTGACTTCAGTGGAAGTGCTGTGAGTCTCCATGCCATGGTTCTATATACTTAGGGCAGATACAAGTAATTTTGCAAATGATGATTCTATAAAATATTCAGCAGTGCTGTTCTGAGCCTTATTCAGGGAATGAGCCTGATTCAAGCGTAATTCTTATTTCATAGGAAAAAAAGAATTTGCTGTGGGAAAATGCTCTACACATGAAAAAATACAGCAATAACTGAAAATAAATCTGGTTAAATGAATTGGCTTTTTAAATAGCTAAGTTTTGAAGACACAATAGAATGAGCAATGAATTCTGTCATTCAGACCTCTAAAGGGAATAGGATCAAGTGTATGACAAATGTAGATTTTTCTAAATTCATCTGATACCCATTACTAACTTCAGAGTCAGCAACCTCTTTTTTGATAAGAATATTAATCTATTTAATAATATTTTAATCTGTTTATTAATCTATTGCAGACCTTAATATTGAGCATATAAATAGATCTGGAATAAGCAAAGCACATATACATTCCTCTCTATACCAGAAGGACTATCATAATATAGTGCACTAACTTTTTACTCCACAACCCCAGGTCCCAGCTTTATCTTGCCTCCTTGTCCCTTTTAGATTCTCATGAGACTGGCTGTTTGGAACAAGTGAAACCCTCATTTCTCTTTCCACTATGCTGCCCCAGTGATTTTAATCAAATATCTTTACAAGGTTTTTACTATGTTCTCTCTCTTTTTTTGGTCCTGAATGAAAAGGTAATTAAAGTGTGTGCATAATGTATTCTTGACTGTTCCCGTTGAGGTCAGTGGAGCAATTAGTAGCTTGCATGGCTGCTTATGTACCTTGAAGACTCTGTGTGTCATGTTTTTCTCAAATGCAACTTCCAGCATTAATGGCAATGAGTATGAGTTCCTGAAAAATGGACTTGTGAGGCGACACTAAGCAGCTGTGCTTCAGAGTTAAAAAAACAACCACACATTCAAAAAGTCTTGGTGTGAGACACTCATTTATAACTGAGAACTGAATTAACAAGTGATACAAGTGGATCCTAATAATTTAGTGACAGCAATGCACTAGCACGAATGCTGAAGGCTTATATCTGCTACATGGACATATAAGGGTGAGAAAGTGAAATCATTCTCAGTAGGTGAAAAAAACCCACAATACTTAAGACTAGACTGGAATCATAGTTAACTAATATCTAATATTAGAAAGTGACAGTTTCCCTGGAGGCTCTTGCAGAGATTCAGAATTCTGCTGTGCCAGAAACCTTACTTCAATTTTAAAACATAGTTTTCCTACAAATCAGACACTAAAGTTGTGCTCTGTGGGGTTTTTATCATCTATTCAATAATCTTCTAATGTCTGCATGTCTTGTTGCTTCATTTACAGATGATTGATATGTGTATCCAATACTTGGCTGCAGCCCACCAATGTCTCCTCTTCTTGGACATCTCAGGTTATATTCATCTTACTGACAATACCTGAAATATCTTTGGAAAGAGTAAGCAACTCCAGATTCTCACGACATTTTGTACTGTAAAAAAATTACTAAAATGGTATTTCCTAATCTTAATTCAGAGGTGGTTGTAAATCCCAAAAGATGAGGTTTTTTCTTCACTGGCATCATGGTGCCATGCTAGGTATCTGGCTTGAGCCATCCAGCTTCTTTATTTAGGGGGTGTCCACATTGGTGCCTTAGGATTCTTGTGGTCTGGTGGGGTTATCTACATATTCTACTGTCAGCCAGAAGTGAAGAGAAATACAGACTCCATGTCTCTTTATGGCAGACAATGTCCTCTTAGGGAAGTTTCTAGAGACATAGGACCCTATCTTAAGGACACATGGAAACATGAATGAGAAAACCAGGCTGGGCCTAACATTCTCAGCCATCGCACTGTTTACTTGAGCTCACTCCAAGGGTTTGTGGGGGCCTGGTTCCCAATGACTGAATGTCAGTATATGGCAGAAGTAGATGTGAGCCTGTGCTCAAAACGCAGCACAGTTACAGCAGGCGACTCAAGCTATGGTGCTGTAGCCACTTCCCCAGGGAACCTGCTGCAGCGACTGACCAGCCTCTCAGTAAAGAACCTTTCCTTAGAGTTCAATCTGAACTTCCCCTGACACATCTTGTGCCTTATCACTGGTCAGCACCTCCCCCTCAGCTTTCCCTTCTCCAAGCTGAACAAGCCAAGTGACCTAAACTACTCCTTTTAAGTCTTGTTCTCAATATATTTCACCATCTTGGTCATCTTCCTTTGGATGCTCTCTAACAGCTTAATGTCTTTCTTTATTGTGGTGCGCAGAACTGCCCCAGCACTCGAGGTGAGGCCACCCCAGTGCAGAGCAGAGGGGACAATCCCCTCCCTTGCCCAGCTGGTGATGCTGTGCCTGATGCCCCCCAGGACAGGGCTGGCCCTCCTGGCTGCCAGGGCACTGCTGACTCATGTTCAACTTTCCACTGACCCAAATTCCCAGATCCCTTTCTGCAGGGCTGCTCCCCAGCCTTTCATCCCTCAGTGTGTATGTATAACCAGGACTACCCCATCCCAGGTGGAGAATTGAGTATTTGCTCTTGTTCAGTTTCACACAGCTGGTGATTGCCCACCTTTTCAGTCTATCCTGATCTCTCTGTAGCTCCTTTCTACCCTGCAGGGAGTCTCATTTAATATCATTGGCACACTTTACATTCGATTCCTGCATCCAGATAATTTATAAAAACATTACAAATGGAGCACTGGTGTCTGGCCACTAACCTGATATACCCTCATTTACTGTAACCCTTTGAGTCCAACCTGTGAGCCAGTTGATCCCCCAGAGTATTATGGACTGTATCAGATGAGTGCTGAACAATTTATCCAGGATACTATGGGAGACAGTACCAAAAGCTCTGCTAAAATCCAAACCCACCACATCTACTGGCTTCTTTTAGTCAGCTAGGTGGATGACCTTGTCATAAAAGGAAATAAAGTTATTTAAGCAGGATTCCCCCTTGTGAATCCATGCTGTCTGTGCCCAGTGACTGCATTGTCTCTCAAATGTTTCTCAATTACTCTCAGAATAACCTTCTCTATTATTTTACCAGGCACTGAAGTAAGACTGGAGGGTCTGTAATTGCTGGAGCCTTCTTAAAAATTGGGAAAGCTGAGCTGACAGTTGAATTTTCGCCTCTGAGTCTCAAAAGATGTAGATTCAGTGTCCACCACCCTTCCATGCGGGTTAAGAGTATTACAGACCAGGCCCTGTACAGCTAGAACAGCACAATGGCCAGACATGCCACAGTGTCTGAAACTGGAAAGGAACCAAAGTTTAGACATGGTTGATGTATCTAAGTATATAACTTAATAAAACTTTATGAAAGTAAGAAATATATAAGACCATCCTGTGGGGATGGTATTATAGAGGGGAAGAGGGAACCCTGAGAACCATTCCCTGAGTTACACAAGAGGCTTCTCCCACAGGATCCCCTGTTCTGTTGTGCTAATGTACCCTCCAGTTCTGTTTCCCTGCTCACCCACTGCCCCTTGTCCTTCAGTCACTCCCTCGCTGTTCCCCCATGGGCCCCCATACCCTGGTCCCACCTTTGCACTGCCCCATGCCCCCTGAGGGTTGGGCTCTGATGCTCTCCCCACCCCTACTACACCACACTTCAACCTGGACCCTTCCCATGATTGTCTTTGCCCCTGGAATGGAGCATGTGGGGGGCTGGAGTAAACATGTCTGAGGACACATGCAAAGACCCCTCCCTGCTCTTTGCCACCGACGCAGAGAAGCAGCTCTCGGGTGTGTGTGTGTGACTGTGTGTGCACAAAGAGATGCTTCCAGAAGGTTGCAGCACCATGTCACCCACGCCAAGGAGCAACAGCATCCTATATAGATAGCTGATACTAGGCTAACCTCACACTAACAGGACCACTTTAAGTACTGTACTTCCTGCTCAACCATTCCAAAGGGTTTAATAGTCACTGTAGAGACCACAAGACCAATGCATATGCTTAATAACTTAAAAGGTATTTCCAGTGTGCTTCACACTTTGCAAACCCTCCTCTACTATTTCCCTGTCTTACCACAAGCAATTCTGCTGTTATTGTTCTTATTTTCTTCACTTCTCTCAGACGTAGTTTCCTCAAGGTCATCTCAGAACGTCCTCCTTAAAATCACTACTTCTAATTAAACTTTTAAGATACAGCAGTGCTTTGAAGGATTGGTATGCAACAGTAGTAATTAAAAATAAAAAATTAAAGTAATTCAGATTCATTTAATCTCTTCATAATTTTCTGATTTATGGTTTTTCTCATACTAAGCCTCAAGGAATTTTCTTTTATCCTCAGGTTACCACTGTTGACTTGTTTATTCTGTTACTTCATATCTCTGTTTAGACCAGCAACAGTGTGTTAGCCCTTTCCGGCTCTGGTTGCTGATCCATCTTCCTGTAGAGGTGAGATGTAATGGGAACAGAAATTTGTACAAATTCCAATTTGTGTTGGTGAGCTGTGATCAAGGAGGTGACATGACTTCTCAGAAACCCATTTGCATTATTGTAGCCTGGGATGACCCAGGATTATGCCTCTGCCTCAAAGTCCCACATGCAGTGGGTTCTCCAAAGGTCTTGATTAAACTTTTCTGACTCAGCCAAGGAATTTCCCAACCAGTTATTTTTACTCTAAAGAAAACCCCGGAGAGTTATACATCTTTGCAAAACAAAAAAGCAACCATGAGACACACATCTCCACCCAGTGTTATCTTTGCCCTTTTTGTGATGTTTAGAACTAGGTAAACTTTGCCAATTTTATTTTCTTGAGTCTCATTTACTGGAGAGTGGATGGTTCTTTTCCTTGCCAGCCTTAGTCTCTAACCCTTTACAGCACATGTTCAGTGATAGGAAACTCCTACCCTGTGCTATCTGAGTCTGGGACAACACCTATTAGGTGGATTGATCATGCAAAATAATTCAGCTGTGAAAATTTTTTGTTGTTCCTTTCAACAGGTCCAAAGACACCCCACCCCAGACCTTGCCAGGCCACAGAATAGACTGGCTGCATCCACATGGAGTGATATTCAGAAGATAAAGGTGAGTTCACAGCTAGATTCAGATATGTTCCACACCCTGCATGTTCCTCAGTTGAGGAAAACCTTTTTTTTTTAATTGCAGTTCAAGGCCAATATGGCAAAGATGATAAAAATTTTATCTTCTGCCAACAACTACATCAAAAGCACAATAAAATATGGCATGGTTCTAGAGTTAGTTATCTTGCAGTAGCTTTTCAACATCAGAAGTATTGTCACTGTCACATATGTCTATACAACTGTGTGTTTCATTCACAACCTGTATGTTTTTGGTAATGAATGATAAGCAACAGATTGCCAGAAAAATAAACAATGGGCCCTCATTCTCTGTTTTCAGACTAACTCTTAAAACCATATTCAGGTTCTTAGATTTTCACAGAAGGTAAAGGCTGGTTTCAAGTGTAATTTATGTTCTGCAGGTGTGACATCTACATAGCAGAGACATTTCATTCCCTGTTTAAGGAAATGAAAAAGGTCATCTATGTAAAAATCACATTCATCTGGAGAATTAAATATGCTAGTGGCTTAGCTTCTAAATAAACTATAGAAGATATATGGTTTTAGTTTCAAGTTGCCCTAAAATATCTATAAATCATGTGTACTTCATTTTTCCAAACGAATTCCCAATTATTTATTGTTTAACACTAGCGAGTCCTAGGAGACATTTCTTAATAGACTAAACCTTGCAAATATTGAGTCATATCTCTTGCATTATGCCACATTATTTTTCCTTTTTTTTTATTTTTACTGTTTTGATAGATTAAAATAGAAAACATGTGGAGTCGAAAAGCTCTTCAAGTTTCAGTCCAATATGGATTCACAGGAAACTGTTATGGGCATATAAATTGTTCATTCTTTCCAGTATCAGGTAGATGTCGAGATTATATTTGCCAACATACTGCCCTGCTTCCAGGTTTAATAAATATTAGAAGAGAAAAAAAGGTCTGTGGCCTGGTATCCTGCTGCATATTTCTCTATCCAGAAGCTAATGACCTTTCAGTTAATCCAGTTTCTAAATGGCAGAAAGAATCATGGATCATCTAATGTGGAAGTCCATAGTACTGATACAATTGATTTCTTCTGCTAGAGGAAAAGAAAGCTAACTCACTGCTTTCTAAAATGTAGGGAAAGGTTCTGTCAGTTTGATTCCTTTAAGACTAATCCTACAGGCAATAACACACTGGCATCTTTAGAGAAACACTTCTGTGCCCTGTAAATCATTCTGTGTTAACAGTTCTAGATGCAAAATGTGAAAGGAAATGTGTCATTGACACATGCCAGCCAGTCTTGTGCTTTCCCCAAACTGCATCTCGTCTGCAACAATTTGGTTCTCCCAAAAGATCTTCTTTGAGACCAAAATTATGTGCTTCCTTCTTTCTTGTCTGCACTAATATAAAACTGGTTACATTTCTCCTAAACTCATGACTATGCTTTTAACAAGTAACTCATCGATTGTAATTCCTATTACAATTTTTGCCTTTTAAATAAAAATTACATTAGGTCTTAGTAGCTACTATACATTTGACATTTGAAGAACACTTTGATTTTTGTTTGATTTGTTGTCGTTGTGTCTTCTGATGGCTTAGAAAGGAGATTGCAAGAAAACATGTGGATTCTTTTTTTCCTGAAAAAGCAGAATTTCTTGGGTATTATCCAAATATTCAGGTCTCAAGGCAGGGAAGATCCAATAAACAAGGAATTGGAAATAAAGACCTCCTACACCTGATTTGGTAAAAGACCAACAATAATTACTCCTAAGTCTTCCATTTAATAAGCAACAAAAATACAGTACTGTCTTCTCCCTGACTGTAAATCTCTTTTTGACACAGAGGCTCCTGGAGTGCCATGTTTCAGCCACTGAGTGCACGTGAACTGGATGCCACAGAATGATAAAACTACTGCAGCTGACATAGACCTCAGAATACTTCAGATCCTATGTAGTCTAACCACCTTTTGTAACCTGGAGCATGCCTGCAGGAGGCTTCCTGCTTTTCCCATTAGCTGCCTGCCTCCACTTGCTTAATTTCTCCTGTACTTGCAGTATAAACAGTTCTCCCATGGTTTTGTTATCATAACTTTTTACTGTTGATTAGTTTCTGTAACCTCATCTCAAAATTTTTTTTCAAAACCTCTGCTTTTTACTATGATGGACCCAGTCAAACAGGAACAGGCTCCACAGGGAAGTGATCACAGCACCAGCCTGACAGAGTTCTAGAAGCGTCTGGACAACGCTCTCGGGCACAAGGTGTGACTCTTGGGAATGGTGCTGTGCAGGGCTGGGAGTTGGACTTGATGATCCTGGTGGGTTCCTTCCAACTCAGCATATTCTGTGATTCTCAAAAACTGTTGAATTTTGGAATGGCTCAGGATTCAGACCATATTGCAGAATTGTATTTCCCAGTTACCTCCTCTCAGTAAGATGGATTCAAACTTTGGGTAAGGATTCAATTAGGTATTCCAGTGCTGCTCAAGCCATGTGTTTGGGCTAGTACTTTTGTCTGCCTTATACCAAGAGATAGCTGTTTTGCCAAAGATAACTGTAATTATTGGCTGAAATGCTTTTATTCATCAATGTGCTCATTTAAGACAGTAAATAAATAAATAAATAAAATTATCAGGCTCTGTCATAGTACAGTATATCTTAAATAAACAATCTTTTTACCATGTGTTGACGATTAATGAATGGCTGTTTCTGGCAAACCACTCAGCTATAGCTCCAGGCATGGGACATCATAAGTTTCCAAAAAAATAGTAACAGCTCCCCTTATACATGCTTCAGACAGCCGCTGTACATTGCAGTTTCCATGAAAAACAGGAATTTGGACTTGGATGAGTTGATTTTTTATAGGTCAGAGCTTATAGCTCATATAAATTGTGCACACATTCCTCAATGGCACAGGCCTCCCTAATATAAAAACAGATGCAGCCTTGTGTTCATGTGGTTCATAGAGTGTGTCAGTGTTGGACTTTTTTATAAAAAAAATATCCTGCAGTGGTTGAAAACAAGCCCTTTTTGCTTCACTAATTCTGTCCCTTTTCCACTCCTGCCCACTTCCCCTTTCCTGCTGGAGTGGTGCAAGCATTACAGCTGGGCACATCTGCCTCTTGTAACCATCTCCAGCATTTCCACTTTGGGAAAAAGCCACAAAAAACACTGAAGCAGCATTACTGACAGATAACAGGGCACTTCAGTTTGCATTTTTTTTCTAGTATTGTCTAGATGATGTATATTATATTTTTCCAGAGCTGAGGAATTGGCCAGCAGGGAGAAAGCCTGCCTTGCTGTGGCTGTGACACACCAGATCAAGTTGAATCTCCTGGAGAGGACGGGAGATGCAGAGAGTTGGCTCTTCCCCAAGGAGGAGGACTGGAGTATGCTCTGCACAGGGGGGTGTCTGGAGCACAGAGCTGGCAGTGAGGGAGGCCGGGCAGGAGGGTGCTCTGCTCAGCAGGACTGGGCTGGCAGCCAGGTCACACAAGGCATGGAAAGAAAGAGACATTCACAAGACTGAAAGTGGTGGGCTGAGCTTCTTCAGTTTGGGAAGGTAATGAAAGTTGCTGGACTGACACAGCCAGAAAAGAAGGGAAAGGAGAGATTTGCTCTTCCTTTTAGTGTCTCACTCAGGAGGCCTGATTTTCTCAAATTTTGATCTAGTTTTTTGGGTTTGTGTTCAAATGCTGCAAAAGGGCAGTGCCCACAAATTGTTGCTGACAGACTAGAGTAAGTGTGGATGAAGCCCACCAAGGCCATTAAAGGGCTGGAGCATGTGACATGAAGAATCTTCAGAGAATTGCTTTGCTAAGTCACAGGAGAAGGCCCAAGATGGAGGAGACCTTTTTGCTGTCTCTAACCCTGATCAGAGCACACAGAAGAGAAGGCACAGCCTGACCATTCTCAAAGGTGCACTGATAGGACAAGTGCCATACGTAAAATTCTGATTACATTCTGATTAAAAGAAAACTTTAATTTTTTAACCAGGAAGCTGCTCAAACTCTTGAAGAGGCTCCCAGAGACTGTGCAATCTTCATCTGTAAAGATATTCAGAACTCATCTGGCAACACCATGACTAACCAGGTCTAGCTGGATACATTTAAAGCAACACCAGGATGAAATGCTTTCCAGAGGCCTCTTCCAATCTAATTTATTCTGTGACTCTATGACCTAAACAATGATCTTCTGGTTTACTTTCCACAACACCCTTATAATACCAATAGCTTTAGACAAAACAAGAAACTTTTCCTCATTAAACTGCTTTTAGTGTTCTTTGTAGAAACAGCCCCTGAAAAATTTTATTTTGTCATTATTACTTTTGAACTCTTGTTGCAGACAAGCTGTCTTGAAATACACAGCTAAACTGGAGAAACAGGAACATAATGATGCTGGGATGGTAACATAAGCACCTTCACCAGAAAACACAGATCAGAGCCTGAAAAAACAAATTCTTCAAAATGAAAAATGAAGAAATTGTGCAACATCTCTACAGTTCAAGGGATTTTCTTTAGAGCATGAAAAGACCACTGTTATTTTTTCTTAAAACTAATCACTCTTTAATAAAAGGGTATTTGTTGCTTTAGTAAGGAAGCACTGCAAATCTTTCTCACAGGAGTATGAATGCCTTCAAGCAAGACAGCTGCACTCAGACAGCACTGCTAACCCTCAGATGTTGATTCAAGCTGTCTTCATCTTTCAATAATGAGAGTTTTTGTAGTCCCGTGCAGAGTAAGCAATGAATAAATCTGCATGTGTTTGAGTTTCTTGTTTGCCATGAAGGTCCTCTCCAGGACATAAACACTCTGACTCCCCAGAAAATTTCACACTTGATGTGGATGGTACTCAGCAACTACAGCCTTCTTCAGTAATTGAGAGCAGTGAGTAGGTAGTGACTACAGATGCTTTAATACACAACTACACCCATACATTTAAGCACAGTTCTCCACTTCTCAACAGTCACTTGTGCACCCAGAGCCTTCATTCTTATAAAGTCTTCTTGGGCTGAGTCCAGCTCTCTAAAGGAGCTGATGTCCATGTCTGAAGATCTGAGCTGTGGGCTGGCTGGCAGCTGAGAGACCAGGAGAACCAAATTAAAGGAAGCAGAGATGAAAAAGTGTTAAAAGTATAAATCTGCTCCAGTTACAAGAATATGCCTTCTCATCAAATGGACAAAAAAGATATACGAGCACACAAGGGATTTGCCATTCAAATTCTAATTGCTGATAATCTACTAATCTTCCCTTTTCTAGAGAAGAATACAGTTTCACCTCATTATAGCAGAACAAGACATCATTCAGTGCCTTTGGGGAAACTCCCAAAGACTTGTCCTCCTTCAGCTCATTCTTGACCTTCATTTTAAAATTCTAGCTGGTCTCAACATGTATTAGCTTGGAATGAATATAATCAGTAGCTTTAGTGGTAGCACAATCTTTCTGCTGGCTTATTTAAACTTCTTTAAGCAAATAACTAACAATCATGATGTTTAATTCCTGCTAGATTTAGAAAAATAATTAATTCAAAGCCTGAGTTTGCTTTCTTTTGAAAATGGAAAAAATAGCATGTTTTCTTACTATATTTTAAATTTTACTGTCTTGTAGTAAAATTACATGTCTTACTATGTTTGTCCTTAAAATGCTGATGCAGCAGTCCCAAAAAACCACAACCTTAATCTCAGAGGCTGACAGGCTTTGTATTCCAGGTGAATAATGGGACCATTAAATGGATTCAATTTTGTGAAGTATCTACTAGACTGGTTTTTTTTGTTTTCACGTGGTGTGAATTTTGAGGTGCTTTTTTCACTTTGGCTGCAGCAGGGCATAGAAATCATTAGTTTCAAATATTTTTCTGGATATTTACAACCATTATATATTTATTAATTTTGTAACTTCTAAAAGGTATAATAACTCATATTTAGTAACATTGTAACGCCTTTAGTAATACTATTAGAAATGTTTTATATATTGGTGTTTATATTAAAAATACATCTAATTTGTCATATGCATCAGTGCCCACCTCATACCAACAAATAATACACACAACAGTAAACAGAATATGGAGGTTTTAACCACCCTGAATTACAGTAGAAATGTTGCCCTTGACTCTTGAAGTCCATTAGCCAGGGGAAATTATACCTCTTGGGGAATCCTGTGGCAAAGGAGAAGTTAATTTCATAATGTAGCATTATGACCTAAAGTACAAACACATATATACAAAACTTAAAGCCTGAGCTGACAGTCTGAATTCTCTGCTCCTTGCCATCCACCCAGTTGGATGGGCTTCTTATGTTTCAGCTTAAACCACAAATTTCACTACTACTTTTATAAGGTGCCATATGGAGGTATGGAAAGGCTTTTAAGAGCTCCATTGACTTTACTGTCTGTTTGTACTACAGTAACACACAATTCTGCATAAAAATCAGGCCTGCCTGCTTGTGCAAGGCCTGCCTGCTCCCCTCACCTCCCTCCTCTGCCTTCCTGCCTCCAAGAGCTGCATGGCAGCTTTGCAGGACAGGGCTCTAAGTCACTGCAAATGCAGGAAACAAAGAGTTTCCAGTTCTCAGTTACCAGGCCAACACTTCCATTCTATGGCAGCTTTTCCTTCAGGGGAATGCTCATGTGGACCCACCCCCAAGTCCAATTGGAGGAGAGTTCCTGCTTGAAATCACCCATTGCACTTTTACTTTTTAAAAGCTTTTCCTTGCAGATGAGCAGTGGTAGACATAGCTGGGGTTCATATTTCTATTCACAAACCAGCAGTTCAGGATGACATGGAGCAAGTTCTGCCATTCCAAAGAAGTGTTTTTACACATAGAGTACCCATTGCCCAGGCAGAAACTGCTCAGCGTTCGAACACCAAATGAGAAGATCATTTAAGAACTACAGTTCTGGAAGTGGTTTTATCCTATCCATGATATAATTTGGTAGAAGAAAACCTTCTGCATTTTGCATAAACCAGCAGAATTCCCACAGCACTGAGATATTTAATTTGAAAGTATAACAGAGCTTGCAACGCTTGTCATCTTGGAAGTGTTGAAAATGCTTTTTTTTCATTTCTAAATGACAACTCCAAACTTTTGTTTGAAAGCTACCAGCTTTTAAACTGATACAGTAAGATCATCTTGTTCCTAAAAGGCACTAAAAGTAAACCAGACTGTTTAGCACCAGCACTGTCACAGGCAAATCTTGGGTTAAAATGCTCTTATTTTTAATATTGTTTCTCTTTTATATTAAGACTATACATCAAAAAGTTTCATAATTTTACAGAAATATTCCTTTGTAGATTCTTGATTTAACCTCTTTGGTCTATTTCACTTTTAAGAACTCTTCAGCTTGACAGACTGGATCCAGCTTTGGCTTTTAAGGCACACTTTGCCATTTTGTGTGTCAGCCTTAATCCATTTGTCTGTTTCATCCCTTTGATTCATGTGACCTGGAAGAGAGAGTTCTGTTAGTTTAATTTGACACACAGTAAACATATCATCTTCACATTGTCATTTTTTTCCAAGCTCTCTGGAAGCACTTATAGCACTTTCATTTGGTAGAATTTGTGTACTTTTAGCAGTGATTCTGACATTTCCTTCTTGATACAGTTTTTGGCATTAACATAATTTCCCATAATACATCCCTACAATAGACTAGTGGTTTGTATTATATAGTACTGCACTTTTTATTCTAAGCTAAGAAATATGTTATGGTGGGTTGACCTTGGCTGGACATCAGGTACCCACCAAAGCCACTCTACCACTCTCCTCCTCACATGAATAGGGCAGAGAAAATATAACAAGAGGCTCATGGGTCAAGAGAAGGACAGGCAGAGATCAGGCATCAGTTACCATCACAGGCAAAACAGACTTGACTTGGGGAAAAAAATAATTTAATTTATTCTCAATCAAATCAGAGAAGGATAATAAGAAAAAAAGCCAAATCTTAAAAATATATCTCCATCACCCCTCCCTTCATTCCAGGCTTAGTTTCACTGCTGATTTCTCTACTTCCTCCCCACCAGAGGCACAGGGGGACAAAAAACAGAGGTTGTGGTCAGTTCACACATTATCTCTGCCACTCCTTCCTCTGCAGAAGAGCTCCTCATGCTCTTCCCCTGCTCTTGTCTTCCCATGGAGGACATGGGGTCCTCCACAAGCTGCAGGTGCATCTCTGCACCCCTGCAGATCTCCAGGGGCTGCAGGGCAATCTCTGGCATCTGGAGCACCTCCAGCCCTGACCTGGGTATTGGCAGGGCCCTTTCTCTCACATATTCTCACCCTCTCTCCAGCTGCTGGTGTGCAGCAGGGTTTTTCCCTTTAAGTGTGTTATTCACAGATGGGCTCAGCCCCAGACACTGGTGGGTACATCTTGGAGCAGGCTGGCTCTGGAGGAAATAAGGGAAGCTTCTGGCAGCTTCTCACAGAAGCTGCCCCTAGAGCACCCCCACTACCAAAACCTGGCCACACCAACCCTACACATGTACCGGTTTTCTCTGTGGTAGGGCTAAGTTTTTTTTATAGTAGCTAGTATGGACCATGTTTTAGGTTTGTGCTGAAAACACAAATATACAAAATCTGTTATCAGTGATAACCTTGTGACCAAAGGTACTCCAAACTGTATGGTGCCATGTTCAGTATAAGAGCTGGCAGAAGGAGGACCAGGGGACATTCAGAGTGATGGTGTTGGTCTGACCTAGTACCTGTTACATGAGATACAGCCTTGCTTTCCTGGGGATAGCTGAACACCTGCGTGCCCTGGGAAGTAGTGAAAGGATCCCTTGTTTTGTTTTGCTTGTGTACACAGCTTTTGCTTTATCCATCCAACTGTCTTTATCTCAAAGTCTCTTTATCCCAACCTATATATTTTCTCACTTTTCTGCTTCTCTCCCCATCCCACTGGTGCAGAGTGAGTGAGTGGTGGCCTGGTGCTCATTTGCCAGTTCTGCTTAAACTATGACTCTACATTAGATACTGATCAGGCTAAGTAATTTCAAAGATTTTAATTGTTATTGTAGACACTGAAAAGAGACATGGTAAGACCTGATTGTCCAGATGACCAGACATGTTGCTACTATTACTGTTTCCTTACAATAATGACCTAAAAAAATCCCACAACCCTGAGGTATCTGCCTTCTTACATGTTTCACATAAACTTAGTATTCACAGTCATGCTCTGAAAAGCTCACTGTATAACAAAGAAGAGAGTTCAACTTAGTCTCATTTTATAATTAAGAAACTGAGATCAAGACAGAGTAAGTGACGTTCCAAATTTATACAAAAGAATTGTGTCCATATCGGGAATTAAACTCTGATCTTTTCAGTCCCAAATCAGTGCCTTTATCACAAGATCAACCTTCACTTTGGTTTATCTTTACAAAATATCATTTATTATTACTTTAGTGGTCATTTAACTGTGTGAATTCTAAGTTTAGAACTAATTCGAGCCTGGAATAGCAAGAGAGATGGCAGGGAAGCAGATTCTGAACCAACTTTGCAAACATGCTCTGCTCTGTAACACAACTCAAGTTAAATTCTGGCCACAGAGAAGACAGTGGCAAAACTCCAACTGACATCACTGCACTGGTTTCCACAACTCAGGCCTATGTGCCAGAACTTTTCAATAGTATTTCAGTGCTTTAGCAGCTCGAAGCAGGATTTATTTACATTTATGGGTCAAACACACAGGAATTCACAAGAGACTGAGGTATGGTTTGGAAATACAGAGTTCTCAGAGGAGAACAGTGCCAGAGTCACTTCAGTGTCCCCTGTTATCAAACCACAACATGCTTCCAGGTGCCTCCATCGGGACATCCTAGAACAATTTCTGCACTTCTGATTGCTCCAGACAGCAGCAGTCTCAGTCACACTCAGTGTCAGCATCATTCCCACTGGAAAGTAGAACCCACAGACCTACTCACTATCCAACTGCAGACTTAAATCTGTGATGATCATCACGAAGTTGGACAAATGTGTTGCACATGAAATCCATTAAAATGTGAAAATTTAGTTCCTGAAAGCTTTCCTGAATTGCTGATATTCAATAGTATTGTATCAGAGAGTACAGAACGAAAATTAAAACAGAATCTGTCTTTTAAACATAGATAGCCCCTAAAACATTTTATCAGCCTGATTTTTAAACAGGAAACAGCCTCCAGGTGACAAAAAATTGAACCAACAAAGAATATAAAGGAAAATTTCAGTTGATCCTTTAGCAGAGCTGTAGAACACTAAAAATACAGCTATTTCTCCTAAGGAGGGAGGACACAATAAATGCAGGGCAGAGATATATTTCCAGAAACTGCATATTGGAGTGCTTGGTCCCAGTTCCTCTCTCTCATGTTTTTGTGACTATGGCTTCTACTTCTGTACAAGAAACAAACACTGAAGCACAGAATCAGTGCTGTAAATGAAGTTTCATGCACTGCTTTCACCTTAGCTAAAAAGCTAAGAGTTTACAGAACACAGAAACAAATTTACAAGAGCCATTTTAAAGCTCAGTTGTTGTCTGAGCTCTGTTTCTGATTTTGCTTTTACTATGCGAGTGTAGAAAAATGTTTTGTTCCTTATACTTCTGGAAATTTGCCTGTGAGGCAAATATTAAGGTTGTTAAGCCCATCATTAGTAGCATGTTCAAAGATATTTAAGATATTTAAATAACTTTGTGTATGAGGCACTAATCAAGCAACAAGGTTCAGTTGGAGACCTTTTGTTGATTGCTTGGGTCTTAACTGTATTCACTGCTTTTACTTTGAATACTATGAGAACATAGGTGGATTTTGAGGAAGATTTTGCTAGCTTGATTAAATCACAAAAGCAAACAGCCTCCTGGAGAATTGAGAAGGGGGGGAGGAAATTAATTTCAAAACCTACCAGTCAAGAAGCAGGATGAGTTCAGAAGAAGACGGATGCACCATTATGCTGTGTGGCCACCTTTTCAATTTAATGCCCAGGAAAAAGGTTGGGGGTTTTTCCCTTCCCCAGCATGTGGTGTCTAAAGGAAGGTAACACTTTTGCAAAACTTTACACAGTCAAGTACTGACTGTTTATTTACTTGCCTTCCTGGAGACTGGAGAAGTTTAGAGCTTGATTTTCATGCCATAAAATACAAGAAGAGGATCATATTTTAAGTGTTGTTGATTGGTAGTGTTAGGGCTGTGGTATATATCAAAAGGCTGTGAACAGCTTGAGTTGAATGCAAGCTGAAACCAACAAAATTCTGTAGGATAGCATCTCTTCTAATGTGTTTAATAAAAGTTGGATGAACTTTCTGTTTGACTCAAAGGAATATAATCTTTTCCAGATACAACCTGGGTCTTTGTTTATTTTTTTTAAGATATTGCTTAAGGATCAAGGCTTCACAGAGGGCAGTGTGTAGAGGGACACTGTAAAACAAAGCTCTTCCCACTCAATTCTAGTGGCCAAGAGTCAATAAAAACTGCTTCTAAGAAAGAAGGCAAGTTCTGAAGTGCCCTGAGAACAGACAAGATGGGGGGGGAAGGGGGAGAGGGAGGGGGCATGACAGCAGATAGTGTTACTCCTGGGATCAGAACTGCAATGCTGACTGCAACAAACCCAAGACAGCTGCACAGGGGAGAAGTTCTGTATTCAGGCAGCTGGTAAGCTTCAGATAAAACCTGAAGTTTCAGCAGACTGACATAATACAAGCTCTTTCAGTTATTTCCCTTTTAAAGGCAAGTTGCTTGCCTCATGTAATCCACTGTCCCTTCAGCTGTGTTTGTATTCAACCCTCCAGCTCTGGGCAGCTAAAAACAGAGACATTATCTTGGAATAAACGATACAGAATTTCTCATAATGAAGACTCTTAAACACATCCATCCATAAACTTTTGTGCATGGTATAGGAGACTCATGCAGTCAGTCTCCTCCTGCACACTGACTTTAAAGCAATCCTAAAGGGAAGGCCACAGCATTCCATAGGCTGCTCTTCCAGTACTACTAGGAGGGACGACTGAGTGAGAAGTGAGAAGTAAGTTATTCCTGAAGGTAGGAAACATCTGTCTAGGTCCCCCTTGGTCCAGAAGGGAACATCAGGCAGATGTGAAAGTTGTAATATTTTAGTGCAAGCCTCAGTGAATGATTGTTGCAAGGAGAAAGGTGCTTCTCACCACATTCTACTGGGAGAACCAGGCAAAATGAGAAGGCTTGAAGCATGTTAGTAAGAGAAATCTGAAAGTCAGAGATAGGACAGTAGTGTCAATGTTCATCTTTTCAAAGGAATCTGGTAATGACGGACAGGCTGACTCTCCAGAGGCACAAGAAGAGGAAGGCCATCTAAGAAGTTCTGAAGGAAGAAAAAAAAAAACTGGATACTGGATCAACCCATAAGGTAGAGGCAGTGTGTACTTGAAAATTTTCACAGGAGAAAAGGAGTTAGAGAAGACAATGGGGGATTTCCTCTCCATGTCCAGTACAGACATCTGAGGGAAGGCATAAATTAACATGAGGGAGTTCTATTCCCTGCATGGTCACCAGAGGCATGGCTCAGAGGAATATTGCTCTCAGGTGGATTAGCAAAGCTCTTGTGCTGTAGACAGGATGGGATTAGCATCAAAACCTGTTAACTGCTGCAATTGGTGTCATGCTAACAGCAACTGGGAGCAAGAACGTTTGGACTTGGGAAAAGACAATAACTCTCAAAACATATGTTCTTTGTATGAGGACAGAAAAATACAAAGAGGTTTGCCAGTTGAGAAGGTAAGAAGAGGGAGACACAATGACAAATATCCACAGCCTCTGAGGAGCACCTATAACATGGTGGGACATGGTGGGACTTTTACCATGGAAGCTCACACAGCTGCTGCAAACCAGATAAAGAGACTGCAAAGTTAAAAGTTCACTCAGCACCAAGCAGATGGCATCAGGTGAAAGGTTGCCACTGGATATGAACATGTCATTTGAACTGGGGCAGGGATGGAGAAACATCCGAAAAAAACATCAGGCAAGTCCCTGGCACCACTCACAGATGAGATTTGCATGGTTTATTTTCCAGACAATTAGGTTTGGAAGTTGACACCATTAGCTACAAGGATTCAAATACAGTCTCTGAATGACTGCAAGACTTTTTCCAGCGAGTTTACAGTTGTCAACACACAAATTGGCAACCAAAGTGGCTGAAGCGTGTCCAATGGCTGCATTTCATTTAGTCCCCATCCACCCACATGCCTGATAACTCTCCTTTGTTACTGTGGAGTGGGTGGGAGCAGATGGTCATATCAACTGGAGACAAGAGAAAACAGGGCTGAAACAAGCTCCCGAAGGAAGCATTGAATATGTGCTCACATCACCTGGTCTTCACAATCTGCAGTACTGACAGCCCTACTACCTCGCCAGACCAGTGCTACAAGGAAGTTTACCTTGTTATTTAGCTAAATTTTCTTTACCATAACATCAAATCATAATTTCTAGTCCTACTGCCAGTGGACAGAACAATTTATTTCTTTTTTTCTCCGTAGCAACTTCTTATGTACTAGAAAATGCATCTTCTCTTCCCTTTGTCTTCTCTTTTGAGACAAAACCAGAACTTTTCAGTCTTCTCTCATTAATCATGATTTTAGGACTCTAATCGCATGTTCTCATTTACAGACTCTACAGTTTTGAAGAACAGTTCTCAAAACTGGACACATTCCAGCAAAATGTTACTGATACCTTGTACAGCCAAAGGATTATTTTGAGTTTTACAGATCATGTTAATATGCTGTTTGTTTTCAATGGTGTAACACTACTGTTTTGTGATATTATTTAAATGTTACTTCTCTTCAGACTACATAGGTAATTGTCCCTACCTTCATACTTTGAACCTAATTTATTGGAAAATGGCCTAAAAAGCATCTAAATCAAAAGTATATGAACTTTAACCTTGATCTTCAACATGTTTGTAATGCCTTTGACATAACAGTCTCCTAAGTTTCTTTTCTGCTTAAGTATTTAACACTTTTTAGTGTGCTACTCTTCCTCTTACCACATACAATACCTACAGCTAATTACCTCCACAGGCATCTTAAACCAGCTGATTTAAGAACACAGGCAGACTTGGAGACAGGGAGAAGGCAGACATTGAGCGGTAAGGTCCTCCCTACTTGCCAGGGAAACGAAAGAACACCTTGACATGATTACAATGAGAAATTACTGGAAATACTCAATTTACTAAAAGCAGACAGCAAAACACTTCCACTGATGGAAGCTGGACCAGTGCTTAGCAAGAACTCTGTTTTTGTAACATTGCATTATACCATACATACTACTTCTAAGACTACCTACTGATGCCAATGGAAACAGATGCCTTGCCCTTGCAAATTGCCTCAAAGAATAAACTCCCTGTTACTGCACTCTAGCTCTCTCCCTTTCTCAGCATGGGTCCCAGTTTTGCAGGAAAGTTCCTTCTCTTTCTGAAAGAGCAAAACACATTTCTGCACTCTCATCCCTCTGTCTCTAGAGCACTCAGCCCAGATTTCCACCTTCTTGCTTTCCCTAAATCCCACTCTATTCCTTGGCTATCTGGCACAACCCTGGATGTTGAGTGCTTGTGGGCTCGCAGTGTTCTGACTCCCCCCCCTCAGTGTGGAAGTGGGAGCCATGCAGCCAGGTGATGATGTACATGGTAACTGCTCTAAAGCAGCAGGGAAGGCTTTCCTAGAGCAGGTGACAGACTAAGTGCATGCAAGTCACAGAACTCTGCCTTGTCTTCCCACTGGACAGCCTTCTCTCTAAAACCTTCAAATATTCCCAGAGGCAAGCAAAGCTTCCTAAAAGTAGACAGTTCCTGTGTTTTCCACATGAGAATTAGATTTTCTGATAATCATCTATTTTTAAACTAATCTTTGAACTCAAAAGCATAAAACCCCTGAACTGCCATGCTCTTCTGATACAGTTTTTACCCACTTGGTAAAGCCCCTCCTCACTGTCTATTTTACGTTTTTTCAGTCGCAGCAGGAGAAGAGCTATGGACCTTGTAGCTGAAACTTCAAGGGTGAATAATGTTCTCAGGAAACAGAAATTGTATTAAATGGTTTTGAATTATTTGAGAATCTACTTGTACAAGAAAATTACCAAATATCAACTTTGAGAGGAAGTGATTGTTGAGAGTGAGAGGGAAATTGCTTTGCCTGCAGAAAGAATACACTACAAGGTAAAGAGAAGGAAGGAAGTATTTTCCTTCTTGGTAATGCCATAACTTCTTTAAACAACTGATAATAACTGGCCTAGTGCTGTTGCCTTTGCATAGTTCTTGGATTCCTGTGCCTTTAGGATGTGTATATTTCAGGATTAACTAACCAGAGTTGCTTTTGGCCTCAAGTGCCAAAATAATTTCCATACATAATGGTGGTTTGAAAAATTGTATCTGCTTCAGTGATGACTGTCTTACATAAATACTGACTGGGTTCTGAAACCAGAATAAGTCATTCAGCTGTGCATATTTGAAACACCACCTCTTATCTTTAATGTTGCCAAAGTAGCAAGATGATTGCTTAGTGGTCCAGTGGTCCTCATTCACTGAGAAGTCTTGTTTTACTGCTCAGGTGATTCATTCCACAGTCTTGCTAGAATCTGGGGTCCTTCCACAGGTTTCTAGCCTGAGAACTTCTAATTATGGTTTTTAATGAAACTGTATTTAATAACCACTAGTAAATGTAAGTGCTAGTTACTGTTCCTAGTCAGGAAGAGATATATAAACAGGCTACATACTAAAATTATGTAATTACACTTCTAATGTTTCCTGACTTTGAGATTACCATCTCACATGGGGGAGGAAAAGCGATTTTGTGCATGTTTTCTTAGGTTTAGAACCAAAGCAAAACTCAAAGCCTTAACCAATCTGCTATCACATCAGGTCACACTGACATAACACATTCAAACATAAAGCTGGAGCCCTCAGACATATTAAGTTAATGTTTTCTCTAGAGCAAACTGTGTAATTGGTAAAAGCAAGAGCCTTAACTTCTAGATATCCACATCTGGAGTGGGGGAGAGAAATACACACCCTGACAGTGAATTGTACAACTGTTTTCTAAAGCATGAAACAGCAAGACCTGGGATTCTAAGTTCAATTTTAAATGCCTTACAAGAATGCTGCCAGTAACTGCAGGTACCTTTCCATGTACACTCTATTCCTCCAGCTCCAGTTTCTTCTGCTCTTCTCATCTCCCACCCATCATTTCTCTGCCTATCCTGCACTACTGTACATTTATAAATATGCCATATACCCCTTTTACTTCCCCCTTTGATTCAGAAACAGACAGAAAATTTTATTATATTTTTAATATAATAGATTGCCTAGGAAAGTCTGTGTGACTTTCTAAGCCAACAAAGCTATGGGTCCAATTCAGCTCTGGATTATCTTCCACAAATTCACTGGACTAATGCTAAGGAGGAATTTGGCTCTAAGACTTTTGTTAGAAGAAGTTGATTACATTCACAAGTCATTTACCAAATAAAATTTTGAAGTCATGCAGTAATATGGGGAGTACAACAGCACAGGCAAACATCTGAATGTGAAGCAGATTAAACAAGCAGCCGCCAAGGGCAATAAACTAATAAAGAAATGTAGATGCCTTTAACTTAGGCCAGACAGACATTTATTGGAAGCCAAGATTAGTAAGTCTTACCACTTATAGTTACGTGATCATCTTTGGAGGCACTCTGTGTTTCTTTTAACTGGATCTCTGAGCTCACATCCACTTTTCTTCCAGACAGCTCTAAATAGGCTTTGAGAGATGCAGGTACCTTGACTGTAATTGAACCTGGTATAAATTTAAGTGAAAGCTAGTTAGTTTAACCCTGAGATCAAAGCATGAAACAGGCCATTGTTCCATTAACTTGAATCAAGCTGGGTTTTTTAAAAGTCTTCAAACACAGTAACCTCTTTTTTTTTGGTCACTGAATAGATAAATGAAGGTATCTTCTTCATTTATCATAAACAGAGCACTGTATGTCTCATATAGAAAATGGTATCACAGCATTTCCTTTGCAGACATGAAAACAAATAGTGACATACACTTCTACCAATGTCTTTTGGCAGAGGATCTTATTACAGGAATGATCAAGGAAGCAAATATAATAGATCTCACAGCTATTGTGAGTTTAGATTTATCTTCTAGTTGCATACTGACATTCCTGAGCAAGGAGAGGGCATCAGAATTGACAAATAATCCAGTCACTGCATGGCACATGATGACAGAATGGCTCCTCTGGAAGGATGAGATGCCACTCACATACTGTGAACGCTGGCAATTGTCTCTGCTTTACTGCTCAGGGCCAGATGCAGTCTAAAAAGTGACTAACCAGTTTAGACTATACATCACTAAAATGTAAACTAGTAGCAAAACTGGAGCTTTGGTGGCCTGAATAATTCTGCTTTGACATTAAACCCAGAAATTCTGACTTCTGCTTCTCCTAAATATGTGCTTCTCTGCATCAGACCAAAGGCAGACACTGGCCCCCCAACCTGCCCACATTAGTCATCTTTGGAATAACTCAGTCACAGTTTGGAAGCTCTGTCCTACACATTAGATCAAAAACTTAAAAAAATCAGAACACACTTCTTTTATATGTGCTCCTCAGTTTTTCTCAATTTCAACATTCACTTTAGAAAAACATGAAACAGTTTCTTGACATACATCCAAAAAGCTTAAGAAGAATGGCTTGGTAAGAATAACAGCTAAGTAGCACCAGAAAGCAACCCTAGCTAAGCAATTTAGACTCAGCAGAAACACTTGCCTGTGACAGTTTTGATGAACAAGTAACTTCCAGTATAATTTAGGCCTGCATTTTGCTGGATACATAAAAGCCTTAGAATAAGAAAGGGAAAAAGGTCTTCATCTTTGGGTCCTCTTTGGAGAGTTGCTCAGTGATGACTCATATAAACCAACACACATGCAGCTCATTTATCACAAATGGGACATTTTCTACACTGCAGCTGTCGGCAGTTCTTCTGCATTTACAGGGTAAACAGAAACAGAACTTCAACTTTGTCTTTACTAAATTGAGCTGCCAGAAGAGATGTCAGAAAATATTCTGAAAATACCATTAATTAGCTTTTATTAAATACATTCCTCTTTGCTACTATCTCAAAAGGACATTAACTTAACAATAAGTGATACAAAAGATAACCAAGAAATAATATAAAAATAAATTTCTTTGCACTAATGAAACCAAAATAGATTGTATAGAAAGATACATAAATTATTTTAATGCATTGACATCATCAGTCACATTTTGAGTAACTGTTAGATTTTAACAGGGCACAGTTAAAATTTGTGTCTCTCACATGAGACACAAATGTACCAAATACCATGTTCATTCAAACCACCTGAAGTGCCTGACATGATATTAAAATCAAGTATAAAAATGCCGTAATGTGTTTTGGCTTGTTTTGAATTTTTTTTTGTTTGTCTGCATTTTGTTGGGTTTTTTTGGTTTGGTTTTTTTTTCCGAAACTAGGATTAACAAGATGTACTCAGGGCTCTGTAATGTACAGTATCATCTTCTGAATGGCAAAACTATGAATTCAACTTTAGGTGTGAGCTTTTAACTACAAAGTGAGATTTCAGGAAGTAAGCAGGAGGTAAAATGAAGGAAAAATGGTAGGGTAAGGCCCTCCCATCTTTGCTTTTCCGCCTTCAAATTTTCATGGAAGGACATTTTAGTCAGAAGGCAGGAAAAATAAATGTTTGTCAGTTATGTGTCATGTATGTGTCACTGCACATACAGCATCAAGGAGAAAACTGTGCCCAAGGCAAAGGAACACTGTAAGCCTAGTCAACTCTGCAGAATTCTGCTGGGTATATTGCCAGGAAAAAAAAGAAAAACATTGAAAAGCACAAACATCTTTAATCCATCTTAAGTATCCTTGTCCCTTAGAGAGCTTACTGTATTTTAAGTATTTATAGACATCTTCTAATAATGAGGCAAAAAAAAAAGTAAATAACCAACAATCACAAACTATTTCTTACAGACAGATAAAAACAAACCCTTGTCCCCTTTTCTTTTATATCAAAATCTGCCACAAAAAGTTTTTGATTTAGTTTGCTAACCTTTCTGGGATTTCAGATCCACTTTTCTTAATTGACTGACATAAACATCTATCGTCCCATGATATGTAGAAGCTTTTAGACTGCCATCTGATGAATCTAAAAAACAAAAGAAAATAAAAGCTTGTGTATCATTCACTCTTTTTAAATAAACATTTACCTGAATCTTTCTTTATACCTCCAACTGATTTCTGTCAATTCTTCTGTGTTTCAGAAGTATCATAATAATTTACTGAATGTCAGACTTCACTTAGAAAAACAAGTTTCTGAAAAAACCTATCTCCCCAGTCCAGAACTAGAGCACACAGTCCTGTGGCTGTAGCTCTGCAGTTGTTCTACACCTATGAGGCCTCAACTGCACTGCACATTTTTCTACAGGAATGTCTTTATCTTTGTGTGAAGATAAAGCACCAAACTTGAACACTGAGATCTATTTTAGTTTCCAAAAGAGTTCATTTACTCAGACTCTGTGCAGAGAGAACTTTACCCCAAAAGCTACCCCATACAAAAGCCAAGCAGTTGTTCACTGAAACATCTTGTTACACAAATAACTGAGTACAGGCTTTGTAAAGTCTGATTTACTACATCTGAATTATCAACAAATGTTTAATATAGCAAGAAAACAGCATTTGTTCCTTGCCCTGGGAAAGGAAGGCCTAAGTTTTCTTTTATACCTTATTAGCTGAAATGATCACAAAACTTTGTGAAGAAGTGTTTTTACAAATAGAAAGTCTTTAAGAAACTTTAATTGTACACTTGAGTAGTCTTTAATTATTTGCAATGTATTCCATCTTAAAATACATAGACTTTCACAATATCCAAAGAGTTTACTTTAAAACTGCTGAACAGACTTATACCTAATAAAAAATTGCAAAGAAATTATGAAGAAGCTCTAGAGGAACATTAACAAATTACATTTATACACGAGCAAAAGGCAGTTACTGAAAGGTATTTTTAGAGAAAATGCTAGATATTAAAGTATTGGCAAGACATCCTGAGATAGAGACTGGTTTCTGAGTACTCATAGAAAAAACCCAACAGTCAAACTGTCATAAGTAGCTAAAATAATAAACTCAAACTTGAACAAAACTTCCCATTTTATGAAGTAAAAGTGTTAATGAGAGAATGAACTTGATTGATCATAATAAGGATGTCTCATATTAATGTTTTATGCTTGCCATACAGTCTAAGCTCTAAGTAAACTCATCTGCAAGTTTTCTGATCCCAGATTTCAAGCACAGATGCCAAAGATCAGTACATTGCTTACAACAGCAAAAACATAGAAAAGGATCATTATCCCACAGCTAAAGCAGATTTCTTTGGAGGGGAAAGTAATTTAAGAAAAAGCAGCTAATCCATACTTAGTTGAGAAACTGAGAAGGGCTTTAGCTAAAAAGAAAACATTAATAACTAGAACTGGATGTGAATGCTTTTGCCATGTCAAGATTTTATATTAAAGAAGGTCTTTTCAAAATCTGAAAAAAATAAGTAATGAAGAGTTTTGCTTGTGTAAGTGAAAATGAAACCTTGATTTTAACCGATGACTTTTTAAAAGGTTGTTCATAATAGCTGAAAAGTTAAAGTCATTAGAACTGGAAAATTTGACATGCATCAACTTTTTTATGAACATTTTAAGTAGTGATCACTTGAGGTTTTCATGCAAAATCTGTTTTTGTAGATATTCTCCATCAAACTTAGTAATGGCCAATTACCAACTCTCTCCATAATCTTGACAGAGATTTTGCTGGCAACAGATACAGGAAACATCCAGCCTTTGACTCTTCTGCTTTAAACAGAACATATAGTAAGTTCCTTTATCTGTTCTAGGAAGAAAGAAGAGTCTCCTATGACAGAACAGAAGCTCTCTCCAGGGAGAACAACTATAAAAAGTCCACACACCATCAGCTGATGGTGCTTTAGTGGGACAACATTTATCCAGTGAAGCCCTTCTCTTCCCACTCCTCAAAGGCAGAAGCAGTTCCTGTGAGATTCTTCCCAGTGGGAAGATAACTTTTGTGAATCTGCAAGACTGAACAAAGAGTTTTTTCCTAGAAGTTTAATTAATACATATTAAAATGAAAACAATTCTCATTTTGTGAGAGACTGGATTCTCTCTGCAGAAGGCATCAACATGAACAAAGAGTGCAGGAGGAGGGCAGTAGGGACAGACTTAGCAGGGCACAGATTTACCAGGAAAGCCAAAAACAACCTCGAGGGGAATTAAACACTTTCCATTGAAAAACACTGTTCTGAGAGGACAACTTGCCAGATTTTGACTCCCAGAGTACCTCACTAATACAAAGTTTCCTATGGCTGAAGAAACTACAGCAGAGGTTCAAAACCACCAAGTCTGGCAGCACTAACCAAACACTAAACCAAACACAGTGTCAGTTGCTGACTGACACTACAAGTCAACAACTGCTACACTTAGGCCTATGAAAGTAACATGAAATATGCTTTATGGAAACAACTGAATATGATTTGTGTCATGAATGTTACAGATATGATATTAAATACAAGTATGTAGATACAATAAGGAATACCAAGACACATGGAATTGTTCATCACTTCTGCAAAGTCCATAAAGATGCTGTTTTAAGTTTGTGTCTCTAACTCTTAACAAATAAATGGGGAAAAAGGAAAATGGATTTAAAAAAAACCCAAAGATGAGGGGATATAACAAAAAAGTGCCAAAATCTAAATAAATAAATAAATGTTTCAACAACGAAAAATTACCTTATACTAAGAAGCACAGGTTGATAGGACAAAATACCTCACAAATAATAACGGAGACAATACATATTTTATGGTTATGACAGAACAAAGCTAAGGTAATTTATTTTCAAATACATATCCAGTGTTAGCTGATATGAATGCAAATAACTGAAGGTAAAAATAAGGAAAAAAATGTATAGTTTGAATTCAGAGTTTGCTAAGGACTGACAGGGGAAAAGTTTTCTCCAGGTTTTTCAAGGGGAAAAGCAAGGACAAAGCCTTTTACTGGAAATGGAACAGATGGTCACTCTTGAGCAGCTTCAGCTATTTAAGAATTTACTGGTACTAGAGAAAAAAGATGAAAAAAAAAAGGGCACAGTGAAGCAAGATGTCCTTGGCAAAATCTTTGTTAAGTTTTATAAAAATAAATAGAGCTTGAAGAATAAGACCTAAGTCACATAACTTGAGAAAGACTGCAGAATCAAAAATCAGTGAAAGGCCTATAAAGACAATATTTAGTATCACTTCTCCCTTCACTGTATCAGCCAAGCACTAAAGAAAGGATTAAACACAAGTGATCTTTCCTTAAATCTAAGCAAAAATATACTTTCCTTGTATATTTCTTTCAGCACCTACAGACTGATCTTGTTCATGGTAAAATCAGTGATAAAAATCAATAGGAACACAAAATATTTATCATGATTTGATTACAGACTTGAGAAAGCATAAAATTCCAACATATCCAAAGTGTGATGAAGATTTAATTCCTGCTTAACTAGCTATCTAATATTGCTTATAGATAGAAAACTGACAAATAATCTTTTTTTAGTTCATTGTTCCAAAACATAAGAAACTGAAATATATTCACTTAATAGACTTCACTATTATTTATTATTTATAATTCACTAAATTGTACATACTACTGAAAAATCCTTAGCAGTCCTTACCATACTCACCAGGGTGACCTGGCAAAACAAATGATGCCATATACAAAGCAAAGACATTTCTCTTGAAAAAAATTCATTTCCTAACCAAGTTATCCAAAATATCCTTTTACCTCTTAATGATCTATTTGCTAGCCCAATTTTAAGTCATATCCATTGGTTGTAAAGGCCATAGTTTCTTTTTGATAAATTATTCCGTTGCAAAAAACCCAAACAACCAAACCACTCAGCTTGTCTGGTTTGGAGAAAAGGAAGCTGGGGGTGACCTCATAGCTCTCTGCAGCCTCCTGAGGAGGGGAAGGGCATGAGGAGGTGCTGAGCTTTTCTCCCTGGTGTCCAGAGAAAGGATGTATGGGAATGGTTATTTTAAGGAAGCATTTTCTTACAGACAGAGTGGTCAAACACTGGACCAGGCTTCCCAGAGAGGTGGTCATGCCCCAAGCCTGTTAGTGTTTAAGAGCCCCTAAACAAGACACTTCAGCTCTTGGCCAGGCAGTTGGACTGGGTGATCACTGTAGGTCCCTTCCAGCTGAAATAAGGGATAAGGCCTTGAGCAAGCTGGTCAAATAGGAGGTGTTGTCACATCTTAAAAGTCTTTTACCTTTAGAAAAATCCATAAAAATACCAGGGATGTTTAATGTTCTTTAGGAAAAGATGAAGTCTAACTACTGCTGTCAGAATTGAAATCTGAAAAATAAAGTTTCTTCAACTGCCTTAATGTTTAAGCTACACCTAGTTTGTCAAGGAAAATAATCATCATCTGTTGATGGAAAAAGCTACGTCCTATATTAAGAAACCTTTATTTAACCACTCTTCATGCCCTATAGTTTATTTAAGAGAAGGAAAAACAGCCTAGCAAGTCAAATTTAATTCTGTGGTTTAATGACTAACTCATAAGAATGTGTCTGGCATTTGTTTTCCAGGAATGTTAATACAGAGCTCTTAGAAACATAAGAAGAGTTGTTAACGGTCCCTGAACAATTCTTAGTGATTGTCATTGAAAGATGCTTACTGAGTCACTCAGTTAACACCATTAGCAGAAGACTTCAAGTTTTGGGCCTGAGGAAATCTTTCTACATTCAAAAGACCCCTGAGCCTTGTCTATGATCTGTTACTTCAATTTTCTGCCATAGCAATAATTAGAATTTGAATTTCTCACTTTGGTGTTTGTAGGCTATAAAATGGACTGATATAAAGTATACCATAATTGATAGCTCTGAGTTATCCTGTTGCATAAATGCCCAGGTTCCCCAAAAAAGGTTTATGAGCTATTTTCATTCCTGAAGGAAAAACTATTAGCATAATAGTTTGAAAAAATTGAAATTATCAGAAGCCTTCCCATCATCCCCCCTAATAAGTAATACATCAACGATTAGCTTCCTGATACAAAAATTAAACATAGCTAATCATTGATAGCAATAAATATAAGATAGACAACTACATTAAAGGCACAACTGCATTTGATTCACACTCAGTGTTTTCTCATGTCCTTTTATTCCACCTTTATCTAAAAGATGACACCTAGACTCAGCCTAACTTGTGCAAAGCACAGCCACTATTGGGTATCAAGTGAGATTGTGTGCCTTGCCCAACCACAAAAGGCTGAGTTTGGAAAGGGTCTCATTCAGCCACAGTTATCAGTGCTACTCCTGAAAAGAAGGGAAAAATACGTGTGTGAAATCCCTTCCTTTTTACCTCCCCTGTGAATATTTAGCTTTTAGAAAAGAGAAGGGAAGAGCAAGAGAGATAGGAAGAAGGCAGAACCTACCTACTGTGATACTTCCTGTTTTGGTCTGAAGGTTGGTGTTACCTATAATGAAAAGGGGAAAAATGTTAAAAAACATTATTGAAACATATTTCTTTTTAATATCATTGCTTTACAAACAAAAGTCTCAACACTTGTGGGTAATAATGAAGTGATTCCACTTCATTCAAAGAAAAACACTGAGTAAAGTCCAAGACATGACCTGGATGTGAGGGTGAAAACAACATACAGAGGCATGTGCAAGGATAATGCACATTTTTGTCTTATTTTATTGGTTTGGTTTTTTTTTAATTGCTTTGACGCTGCAACAGCACTATGGATGATTTAAGTTCAATCAGATGTACCACATAAACAGTTTCTATTTTCCTCTTTTATACACCTATACCCCATCTCATCTTGTGTGTTATCTTCAAAGGCTACTTCCTGGACTCACTGAATATTTCCTACTCCCTCCAAATTTATTCTTATGTGCATGACAACCTCTCATCAGCATTTCCAGTGACTTCAGTCTGAGTATGTTGGGCAAACCGGAGAATATCAAACAAAAGTGTGTAAGGCACAAAATGTAGAATGATCTTCTACTGAACTTGCATGACTTTAAACAGGCACTGGTGTTCCGGCCTTAAAATTTCAATATTTATCCTTCCCTTCCACCTATAACATCAAGAAAATCTGGAAGGAGGAGAGATGTATCTCGTAACAGAAGAGCCATCTATACTACTAAGTGTCTAACTAAATTGTAGAAATTTCTACAGTTCCATGTATAAATGACTCACCGAAAAGGTGTTAAATTAAAAAATAAACCACAACATGTCATCCATGCCATTCTCTCATCCTCCCAAGAGAAAGACAAAATGAAGAATAAGGCTGACCACAGTAACTGAGTCCACTTTAGTAATACACACTAGCCAGAATTTTCAAGTCTTTCAGAAAACGTTTTAAAAATTGAAAATGGATCAAGCTCTACCCTATCTTGGGTAATTACACAGTAGTAAACAACCATTAGGGCGGAATGCATTCCACTGTATATGACCTGTATTTTTCTTAGTGGTTCATGGGCTGAAAGCTAGAAAAGCAGCCTATCATCAACAGTCAAATTCATCTTGTCAAGCACATAATGTACAAAATACTTAGGGGTTCTGAAAATCAGAGCAGAAACAAAAGCATATCTCAACGACCTTGAAAGATGTTTGGCTTCACTCTTTGCTGGTTTTAAAAGACTTGTTAGAATTATCCCATTTTATCATGACTGGCACTTAGTTTGGTATCACCTACAAAAAGACCTAGGGTTCTGTCAGCTGGCAGCTCCCTTGGAGCTGAAGGTTGATTATATTCTGTCAGCATATAGCCCCTGGGTCTGCTCTTTCTTTTCTGGGGATTTTGTTTTCTATTTTGATAAGTAGATCCTTGAAAAACATTGAACATGTAGAAATCAAATTCCTTTTAACCACATAGTTATATGGCAGAACCACCAATGCTGAAAAATGTCAATACAATGTATTGGTGTGAAAAACTCACTTCAAACATCTAGCTAGAACAAAAGCTGCTTTTGAAGCAGACAGGAATGCCCTGCTGTGTTGTGTCCTGCAGTGTCTACAGACAGTGCACAGAACTGTACTTTTGGCCATGTAACTGTTCTCTGAAGGGCAACACTTAACTTAGGATTTGTAGGTTAGGCAACTATTTCTTGGGCACATCAAGGGCAAAGAGAGAAAGACCTGAGTAGAGGTAATTACCAGTTTGATTATTACATTATTGCAGCAAACTGACTTCAGCACTGTACCGCAGTACTATGATATCCAAAATATAATTATTTTAGGAGAATATTGGTAACAGTGCCTTAGTGTTTTGGAGTTTTGTTGCTACTGAAGAAAGAGCCATCTTTTCTATCATCTACAAGCTTTGCTTCTTCACAAACACTGTAAAATTTCAAATTACAATATTGCAATCAGGATCAGCAGTATAGGGCTGAGGCAAAAGATGGCTTTTGGGATTTAAAAGCAACACTTTATGCCGTGTTATTTATATTCTTTCATTTTTTGGAGGTTCTTAACAGGGCAGGATTATTTTGATACACAAAAAAAGGAAAATAAACCATTCTGCAGCTTTTTACCACTTAAGAAATTAACTTTATTTTCATTTCTTTGTAAACATGTCTGTACTTTAGTCTGATGAGAATTTAAAATCTGAAGTTACAATTCCATTCTATGTAAGTGAAATCCAGAAATGTAGCTGAAATGTACAGAACACACTTTGGTATATGAAGAGGTATATTTTCTGGAGGGATTATAGAATGCCAAGCTCAAGCTGTACTACCTTTAGAAGATGGCAGATACTCTACTTTGTCTTATTCAAGTCATTGACAAGGCAGTTATATGCTCACCCTTTCCTGTATACACATTAGTGTGCAAATACATAAAGTAACCTCAATAAAAATACTTTCCGGTGTAATTATCTCAGATAATGAAATAGTTACCAGAGTATGACAGAATAAAAGGTCAAGAGCAAATAGAAAGCCCTGCACAGGCTTTATTGATGTGAAACAATAAAAGCTGAGTGCTGACTCAAAGAAGATTTGCACTTAAGGACCCACTGGCCATGGACACCATCCCCAGTGGGAGTCAATAAAGAAAGTCAACTGCACACTGAGCTGTATGATTAGGAATACAGACAGCAAGTGAGACTCAGAGAGCCCTCCTGTGAGACTGCATTTAGAATATTGTGCCAAATTTTGTAGTTCCAAGTCAAGAAAGACACTGGCCAGAGAAGGGTATTGAGAAGATTAGGGGCCCAGACCAAGCTACAGGTCTCTGAGAGCATCTGTTGGTTTTGCTTTAAAAGGAGAAGGCTCAGAAGGAGTCTTCTTGTGGTCTTCAACAACCTAATGGAAGGGCATACAAAAATAAAGACATTCTTCTCACGATGATGCAGCAAGAAGAAGGAAGAAGTAGCAATAATGGATACAAGTAATAATGGAAATTATGATTAAAAAAAAGGGTTTTTCCCCACCAGAAGAATAATTCAGGACTGGACCAAGATGTCCAGAAAAGTCATGCAATCTCTAGACTTGAAAATATTCAAAGCTCAACCAGACAAGGCCATGAGCAAGCTTGCTCTAACTGAGCCCACTTTAAACATTGGTTGGGATGCAATTTGATATCTAGTCCAAATTTAAACTAAAGTTATGAAAGAAATTAGTAACTAATGCAACTCAACCCAAGACTTTGGGACACTGCAAAGAGGGGTTTCCTGTTCCTCCCATGTGCCCCTTTGTAGAGAAGGTTCACTGTAAGAAATTTCTCAGGATCAGATTTCTTTTTCAAGTGTCAACTCAAAAGCTTAAGAGCACCTGCCATGTCTAATGCCTGTTACAGAAGCTGATGAAAATTACCCAAAATCAACTCTTTCAAAACAATTCATTACTCATTTGCCACAGGAGCATGAAGCATTGTTGGGGTTTTAGAAGTTCCCCATTCTTTCTTTTTTTTTTCCTCTCCCTCTTAAAGGATTTTTTCCCCATGTTTTGCTGCTAAGGAACAAATCACTGGGCACTTAAGAGAAACAAAGGGGCCTGGCCACAGGGGAGGGTCCGGCTAGCTCTTTTTGCCTGGAGTTTTTGTCATTGGGCAGAAACTGGAACTGGGCGGGATTGGAACTGGCCAGTGGGAGCGAGATACAGCTAGGCTGCAGTTTGCTGGCATCGGGAGAGAGAGAGGCTGCTCTGCCCCACTGCTCCTCTGCTGTTTTCTGCTGCCTCTGCTGCTTCTGCCACTTCTGCCGCAGCCGTCACTTCTGCTTCGGTTCCGGCTTTTCTGCCACTGCCGCAAGCTTTTTGCTACTCTATAGCTGTGGCACCCCCTGCCTGCCGAGACGTCCCGAGGCCCTGCTGCAGCTCTGGAGTTTGATACATCTCATCTACAGCCTGGGATTTGGACCCATCTCTCCTGCTCCAGCCTCCTGTTCCCGAGGGCCCTGCCTCTCTGCCCCAGGGGTTTGTGCAGCAGCTTCTCCTCCGCCATTACTCCCTGAGGGCCGAGCTGGCTCCTAGCACCCCCTGCCGGCACGGGGGAACCATCGCACCCACCCTGCTCACCGGGAGCCGCCAGCGCCCCCTGGCGGCCGTGAGCGGCACTGCAGCGCAGGGAAAGGCCTGAGAGCCCAGAGAGGCTGCACTGGGGCCTGCTCTGCTTGGGATCACTGCCAGAGTTACTGCTGCTTGTTTGCCTGGTTTAATATATATATATATACCTATATCTATATCTAGTAAAGAACTGTTATTCCTACCCCTCATATCTGTGCCTGAAAGCCCTTAATTTCAAAATTAAAATAATTTTGAGGGAAGGAGGTTACATCTTCTATTCCAAGGGAGGCTCCTGCCTCCCTTAGCAGACACCTGTCTTTTCAAACTAAGACAAGCATGCAAATGAGCACTCGTGAAAGTTTGAGCACTACCAGTGCCGTGATTTTACAGCCTGAGTTTCAACCACACAATGTGTCTCAGACAGATTTGCAAAGTCTGTGCTGTCCTAGCTTCAATTTTCCCAGAGGAAAAGCAATGAAATCTAGCTTAGTTTTGTGCATGATGGGTTGATTTGATGCCAGCTATAGCACTAGCTGTAGGGAAATTATGACTTTAGTTGCCCAAGAACAATCTGTCCAGGTATTTACAAACAAAACTATTAAAATTGAACTACCTCATGAGTAAAAACCAGAAGTGAAAGTAGCCATTTTTTTTCTAACAGAAGTCTACAGGAGGAGTTATCGTGTCTGCTAATATGTGTTTGTATGTATACTTTAAAAGCCTTTGCTCTTAGTATTAAAATATGATTGAGGAACATAGTATTTTATAGAAAATGCTTTTTTCTCAAAAAAATAGACTAGAATTACCAAGCAAATGTTAATGTGCAATTCTTTTAAAAACAAACAGCTAAAGTAACATTAGGTGTTCCAAACCCATGCAGTAGAGAGGTCATAAAAATAATCCCAAAGAAATGTAAGAAATGTCTGCATAATTTGGATACAATTCTATTTGTTTTCACATTGTTCTTCAGCTTAATGACAACAGGCATTACTGAAGGAAGTAAGTTATTAACTACAGCAGTTATGATTTCATTTTTGTACCAAGAAAATAAACTCTGGGATGTGCACAGAGACATGAACCTGCTCACAAACTGATCACTCCACAATATCATTATACTGTCTAACATTAGAAAAAACGAAACAGCACAGCTTATCAGACAGAAGTACCAGACAGACATAATACAAGTCTACATGTTAGAAAAATAAAAGAACAAGAGACAAAGCAGCTTATTTCTATCTGTGCATGCTAAAATCAACTTTAACTAACAGGTTTAGACACCATTCCCACATTTAATATAAATGGACAGAGGAGTTGCTCCTTCAAGGAAGAAAAAAGGCATTTCTCAAGCAACATGACAACATAAAATTGCTAAGAAATTACAGCAAATTCTTTCTAAGGGATATAGCTGAAAATCTGGAACTCTGACTGAGCTGAGTAATTTTCTTTGTACATCCTCCAGTTTGTTTTACTCAATGTTAAATCACCATAAATGCATTACAGCACTGTCTGAATTCAGTGGGAGGAATTCTAACTTAACTTTTGTTAAGTTAGAAAACCACACCAGACCTGAACCTCAACTGCTGTTTAAATAAAAGACTCTGTATTTCATTAGTTTTAGTTCTAGGGGAAGGACACCAAAGGATGGATGGATTAGAGACTGCTAAGAAGTTCTAAGAACTTCTTTTAAAAACAGAAACCATCACCACTCTTAATATAAGGGGCCAGCAAGCACACTGGCTATTTCTAATAAAACCTTCTAATTACAACTGTCTCCAGCAATAGCTCTTAGTAAATTATGTAAGCATTGCTTCTCCTATGAAGAGAATAAAGGATGGGGAGTGGGGAAGAGAAGCCTCCTGACAACTTTTTGTATCATTTTCATTGCTGAATTTTAAAATATTTTGATGTTCTTAGTATGTGTGACATTTCTTTCCCATAATATATACTTTTTGCTATTAATAACTGTGCTTATGAAATTGTTTTCAAAATACAGTCTGCTAGGTGGCAAAAAACCCAATTAAGTCTCTAATAGAGATAGAACTGTTTTGCTCATATTCTGTGCACAGCTGATTTAGTAATAGTCTACTGCATTAGTCCATTTATTACTGTGAACATTACTGAACACCTTCAAAGCAGCTAAATTTGTGACAGATTTTCCTTCTTACCATGAACACTTCCCAGCATAATATCACCAGATTCTGAAGAGAGAGATGCTGATTCTGCATAGAGATACTTCGTTTTCAGCAGCCCATCTTCAGTAGATATGTTGATGGTTGTGCCCTGCAGCTTCTCTATATTTACACTCTAAGAAATAAACATAGTGGAAAATTTGTCATCACAGCTTGAAAAAGCTGAGGGAAGTAATATTAAGACACAAAGCAAATGGAAAGCAGTTGTTGGTGCAGGACAAATGGAATCAGGTTCTTAGTTAAAAGCTACACAAGACAAAACAAAAAACCTCTTCATCCAAGAGCTCTGACCTAAGAACTAATGATTCTTCACAACATTCCTATGAGTTACTACATCCATTGTTCAGGTGAAGAATCCAAGTAGTCACAAACAGATGAAAGAAAAACTTGATTTAATTTTCAAAAATAATTATTTCATTTTGGAAAGTAAAAAAAAAAGAATTAACTTTAATAATGAAGACTGAATCTTCATATAGCATTATGACACTTAGAGCATTGGTGATCAATTTTTTGCCACCACCAACTGAAACATCCACTGTCTTTGTTACATAGAAGTTATTTATGAAGATTTTTAACTGGCTAACTTTGCAGACATATTTTTGGTGAAGGCTTGCAAAAAAGCCCCACCCAGCTGCCCTTTTTCTCAGCATAACTTTCCTATTACCTTGGTTACTCAGGCTTCTGTTCTTGGACTTAAGCCTCAAGACACAAAGCCTTGAAAAACCAAAGATAAGATCTCCAGTTCTACTTCTTTTCAATAGAAACAGAGAGAAAGGATAGAATATGAAAAGCTGCACTATGGATTTGGGGAAATAAAAGGTGACAGATGAGATTATTTATGTAAAAGTGATGAGCCACATGATAACTTCAACCTATCTGAACAAAATAGAACAATTCACAGGCTTGTGCAACAACCATATGAAACTGAATTCTATTCTTTCTCAGTTGAATTTGATTTATGATGGAAACATGCAATAGTTCATACCTGAACCCCTGCTCAATTTGTTTTTATTTTGCTTATGCAGACTTTCAGTGAATTGCACAAAATCCTTATTCATTACAGGAAATGATACATGGCTTTCTAGTTCAAACTATGCCTTACTCATATTATCTTTAAATCCTCCCTGTCATTTTAGCATTGCCACCTTGTGAAAAAAGAGTTGATATTAAAAAATAAGTCTGTCGACCCTCCCAGTCTAATATTATATAAAGAACAAGCTGTAGATGAAGCAAGAGGTATCCTGACAAATAGCCACAAGTGCTGCACAAACTCAATGCTGCATTGTGTCCCAAAAATTGAGCTGAAGAGACTGGTTTAGTATGGACTATATGACAGCCAAATTATACTGTGGCCTTACCCACCCATTCACACTTTACTAAATTACAAGATTACAGAATGAACTACTGGCTTAAGACTTTTCCCATGATCCCACAATACAGATTAGGTCTCCAAGAATTTAACAAGTTACATTAAACTTTAATAAAATCAAAATGTTATGCTAGAATTAGAGATCCATGACAACCAATATCTACAATCACTGCAGATGTTGCTGCTCAGAACTATGCTACAGATAAAAACAAAACCCAACAGTATTGTCACTGCTTAAAGGGACAGCAATTCAGCTTTTCATTGTCTAATGCGTGCAACAAAACCCTAATAACCAGAGATCTTAAACCTAAATTTACATTGCACCTGTCCTAGGAATGCTTCCCACAAATACTCCCCCACTCTGCATGGCAAAGTGCAAACCTGCTGTGACACAGGGTCATAGCAACAAGTAGAGGGAAAGCCACTCTCATTTTAGGGTCTATGATTTAATCTGTTCTAAAGAGTTAAATGACTTGCAAAGAACATTTCCCATTTGAGCAGGGCCATCACTGACATCAGCACAATGAAAAGAGAACAAAGCACACATTAAAGGGCAGGAATAAAATTAAAATATCTGCATAGTTTAGGTACAAAATGGCTGTCTTACGGCATTCCTAACCAGACAAAGGGAAGTTCAAAAGGCTACCTCTCTTACTATAAAATGCAAGTTTTAATTCCATTTAGATACATTATTTAAAAATTAAGTGCTTTATTGGAAACAATCTCACACACCAACACATTTACCAGACTTAACTACCTTTCTTTAAACTGCACAGTAATGAAAAGTGTTGTCTCAGCTCCAGATAAAAAGAAGTTACTATAAACAATAAAACAAAAACTAGCAATACAAAGAACGCTTGTTTCAGAACAACCCAAATCAGGGTAGAGGCACGGAGGAGGGGGAAGTCAGACTGTTCAAGTGTAAGAATAAAAATGTATTTTAGATAGGGAAAGCATGGAAAAATAGGATTGCTTTTCAATGAGAATAAATATGTTTTCAATCCCAAATTCTTTAACTCTTGTGGATTTTTGGCAGAACATAGATGTCTGGCTCTACTAAGCAAGTGTTATAGAAAAGTCTCCATGGCACAGGTTAGCTAATAACTCCCCAGTCAAACAAATTTCATTATTTTTGTCCATTGAACCACCAGATCTTCTGGAAAAAATTCTTTCCCTTGGGCATAGAGTCTTGGGGGTTGCAGTTACTAAAACTGACCACATGCTCAAGTTCCATTGGTTTCATCTGCATAAATCAGACTGAGAATGTTTTTGCACCTGAACACTGTTTCAAGATAAAAACTAACATCTTGCTATGTTTAAATAAGACCTATACAACTCCTTCTCCACATATTCCTGCTCTTGGCCTACCTTTTTGTGCTATCATTGTTCAAACGTTTTACTAGTGTCTTCTCCCATTTCCCCCCTTAAAAATATTCTTCATTTCTCAAGTGCTTAGTGCCTTTTACCACATCCTCTCCCTCCCCACCTCCAGGAGGGGGCTGGAAATGCTGACAGAGCCATAATTACATAATGATGTCTGCAACTGATGGAAGAAAGATGTCATACAAACACACAGAGGAGACATAAGGCTGACTGATTATTAACAGAAGTGGCCAACTGAGGAAAGAAATCTGTCCTTCTTAACTATATTGCAAAGTTTGTTAGTGAGAAGTTCAATAAAATAAGCCAAAATATTGTTCTGTAGCTGTGAATTCATGCTAAAATGACTCACTTCCCTCAAGTTATTACAGCTTTACAACTCTAACGTGGATTTCTAGCGATATTACACACCATATACAAATATTTATGATCACAAAGAAGTACTTCAACTTAATCTGTATGAAGACTGTTTTATTGTTTCAAAAGGATAATGTTTCTGAAAAGAGTTATTTTTTGAAAAGCATTTAAAGGCTCAAAGCAAAACAATTTTCTGAGCTATATTTTCCTATACAGACACAATTATTACACGTATTACATAAAAGGCAGCCTAACCCCCACTTCAAAGAAACACAGATAAATTAATGCTGACAGTTTTTGGAAAATCCAATGGTAACTTGTTTATTTTACAGCAGAACATTAAGAACACCTCACAGCTGGCTCTAGGTAAGTGAATATATGATCTGGGAACCCAACCTACAAGGTGTACAACAGTGCCAAGCAGCACCTCACAGAAGTGATTTTGGATGCCTGGAACTTAATAGAGTTTGGTCTCAAATCTATCCTTGAAAATGGAGAGTTACCCCCACTCTCCTTCTGATTCTTCCCAGTGCTGTTGGTTGGTGGATTCTGACAGAGCACACATCCAAGCTACTTCCAGAGTTGGCTTGGCTCCACATGTTCACACAGCAATGCCTCAGATCTAATGAATCCAAAAGCAACCAGTTGCATGGACATTATGATACCTAAACATTAAAGTTGAGCCTAAAAACAAGACTGGATGTGAGAACTGTAGGGAGTTTAGCTTTACATTATTTTAAATAAAGGAGAATTGCCTACTTATGTCAAGAAAAAAACCCTCAGAGCACTGTAGTTTGTTGTTAGTCTCATACTGCCATCTACTGAAGAAAAAGCAAGCTAGTTCTCTACAAAACTGTTTTCCTGTTTGTGATTCTTCCCACTGCATTTCATAGCAAGATTACATGTGATTATATTTCCTCAGCTGCAAGGAAATCAGCAAAACCTTCTACTCTTCTACTCTAACAACTGTATAACACTAGAAGTGTACAGCATGTACAAGTATCAAGCCACTATCCACGAGATACTAAACCAAACTCCTGGGCCTTCTGCAGAATCCAAGTGCCTAGGTATCAGCCAAGGAAAAAGTTTGAGAATGTTGTGAGGGGTCTATATAATCAGAGCCGATGGGTTGTATTGATAGAACAACGTCTGTGCTGATGGAATGATCACATGCTTATTCCTGCTTTCTGTGGAGCCTGTTTATTAACCCAAATCAAGCACAGGATAATATAATTAACCAGACAAACCTAAGAAACAATGAGATTACAAACAACCAACGAAGGTTATTTACATAATAATTTAGCACATTCTTCAAACTTAGTCATTTCACAGCAAACAAGCTGAATAAGCCATTGAAGAGAAAGTTTTACTTCCTACTTACCCCTTTTTCTGTCGCACAAATACCTGTATTTCCATAAAGTGTTCCAAGACCAATTACTTTGCCACCATTTGTCCGTATATCAATTTTATGGCTCTGAAAAAAGTTTAAAAATCATACAGTTAGGATAACTTGTTTTCTAGTTATGGTTATCTTCTTTTTCAAGTTGTACCACATTAACCACTGCAAACTGTAGTCCTGCAAAGAGAACCAGGTTCTACAGAGTTTCACTGCACACAAATTTTAATTAAAATGGTTTTGCATAAGGCAAATCTCAAATTTTTAACAAATAAGCCAGGTTTCAAGTAAAAACTGCTCTATAGCCCGTAAACCTTTCAGGTGTTGCTGCATACAACCAACAAGAGAAAAAACAGAAATACACATAAACCAATCTCAAAAAGCCGAAAAAATAACACCAGGTCTTGAGAATAAAATGCAATTGATTGTAATGGGGAAAAAAAATCTTTAAAAAAATCAGATTTAAATAATTTAATTGTATCCATTAGCTGCAAGTTCAACAAATCTGACTTCAAGAAGTCTACAGATCTCCACAGCAAAGTTCTTTTGCTTAAATTCAGTAGCATAAACATTGGAATAACAGAATTTTTTAAAGTATTCAGCAATTTTTATACTTAATGCTAAAGAAGCTTATATACACACACACCCCTTTCCTTTGTTTTCCCACACCATTACCTCAATTTTCAGATATATTAGTTTATATTAAAAAGGATATTATTCCCATGAATTGTATTTAATTTTGGATACCATCCATTAAATTTGACCATTAAAAATATCAGAAATATTCAAGAAACTTGGATTATTAAACATCTTTCTGGATAAGGAACAAATTGCATTACCTAGGTCTAATCAGATGGCAGGAAGGTTAAGGTAAAAAGGTGTCAAGTTTCCAATATGGAAAACATAGACATACACTTCAACACATTCCTGATGAAACACCAAGAACCAGAAGTTTCATGGGGTTTCGTAGGACAGGAAGAATTCTAGAGCAGGGTTTCTTTATGTGTTCAAGTCTTGCTTCCCCCTCCTCTTTTAAAGGTGTTCTCACAGTAAAATGCAACATCCCTAACTTGACGCTACAGTGGTGCTTCAGACCTTTCAAAGGCTGGAAATAACTCAGCTGTTCAGTTACACTTCTACACAAATGAAATAGATTGCTCTCTCCTTATAGAGTAACATGGTGAATTAAATGTTTCAATCTGACATCACAGTTCCATTGAGGCAGTTACACCAGGCTTGTTATCAGAAAAATAGTTAAACTGCAAATGCTCCAAATAAATAACTTGAGGAGAATATAGGAACTCACAAGATTGGAAGAATTAGTGTACAGCAAGGGCTCACCAGTATGGCCACTGATAGTTCAGTAAAATAAAGCCACAATATACACACTAATTCCCCCCATCCCAAATTATTAGAATATCTTCTTTAAAAAAAACAACCAGGCTTTCAGAGGTAGGTACCTCTAGAGACACATAACAGACAGAAGGATTTGCTGAGAGAAGAAGCCCACTTATAATGGTCAAGTAGCTTTTTCACTAAGAGGGAATATTTCACTAGCTGAAAGAAAAAAGCACTAATTTGTCATAGGGCTTCTCTGAGAAAGGGAAAAAATGTTTGAGTAAAGAAGAGGCAGAAGGCTGTCAAGGCCTTAACAGATGTCAAAGAAAAACCAGAAAAAGTTGTTCAGAAGAAGAGAAGGACACTGGTGCAGAATTAAACAGGCTCAGATGTGGTGTGTGGTGAGGAAGCGTAGCAGGTCCTCTGCCGATGCAAGCGAGATGCCTGGAAATTCTTATTATCACCAGCACAGAGTGAAAAGTCATTGCAGAGCATGGGAACATAATTGAAGTGTCTCCCTGGTCACATTGTCACTGACGGACTGTAACAAGAAGCAGGAGGAAAAAATTAAAAAGAAGAAGCACTGCTTTCTCAATAAAGAATTTGTGAATGATTCATACTCTGAAGTAGACCTAGATGCCATAACTGTATTTTGGAATTACTGATGCTATCAATTGACCTAGAGACTTGGAAGGGATAGGGTGAACTGGACTTTAGCAAATTAAAAAACCACCAGCACCCAGAAAAAGAAACCTCAATAGACCAACCCTCAACAAATCTCACTGCCTGGGTAATGTCTACCACACAAAAACTGCCAGACAAAATCCATTAATAAGCCTCACAGAGACTCATTTTTCTGTTCAATTACTAGCATGCATGATTAAGGAAAGTAGATGTCAAATCTCTAAGTCTTTTGTAAAGACACTGGAGATTGTATAAAAAAAATCAGCATGTGTTTTGAATTACAAATTATACTAACAACTTCTCGTGAGTTAAGAAAATTAGCAGTTGTGAAGCTGTTTGCTGGTGCTCTTAACTAACCCCCACATGACCAGATTTTTTTCATCTAAAGTCATTCATTGATCAGTGATCTTCTCTCTCCTATAAAGAAAGGCTCTCCTGCTTTGGTAGTTAATGAGGTTTAGAGAAGGAACATTAAAAAAGCTTTAATCCATCCAGAGGAGGGCACTATCACTTCAGTTTGCTCAGTAAAGCACATTCCCTAAAGGGCAATCAGCTCTTATGTTTCACTACAGCATCTGGTCAATAAGATTTTTAGTAGTTTTGGGAAAACCCTGAAGGCTAAATACTTCTGCTTATCTGATAATATACAATATAATTCCTAAGGCTATATTAGAAAAAATTAGTTCAGTCACCTTACTAGAACTACAGTACTTAAAAACAAGGTTAGACTGAAACCCAGATCTTAATTTTTAAAATTCAAGATTTTTCACATCTTGGATTGTATTTGAGACAAGATTCCCAGAAGATAAGTTAGCAGTCTTTCCTCAAAATCATCTTTTTCCACAACACCACAAAAAATTCTTGATGTGATGGCATGCCATGATTACTGTCATTGCTGGCCAAAACCACNTTACTATATAACAGCATAATTTTTGAACAAAACTTCAGACAGGCAACACACAGTACTATTAACTTTTTGTTAGATTTTAGGATTTTGTTAGATCTTAGGATTTTATAAGAGTAATATGGTCAATTACATAATCTGAAAGGTTCAAGTTTTCTATAGGTCCCTAGAGGCAAACTAAACCTACCTCTATTGTATATTAAATCCTCCCTAAGATCAGCTTTCCCTATGTCCATTATAAAATCATCTCTTACCACCATGGAGAAAAATGCTGAAAATTTTTTCATATCTCAAAAAATTTGAAAAGCCCTTCTTTTGAATTTATACCAATTCCCAAATGTGCAATCCCAAACAACCAAGTGAATTGGATATCAAATAGCATCTAAGTCAGATAAACTGTGATTAATTTACAACAGCTTATGTCAGCAAACTTGAAGATTTAAGACTGAAAAAACAAGGTTATGCCTATGATATATACAGTATATATCAGATATATTTCAGTCAGGTATTTTGGACATGTAATGTGTAACTTCTGATTGAAAATTAACTTAAAGGGTTTGTCAATAGCTCTGATATATCAATTATAAAAAAACCTCCAACTGCCCCCTCCCCATTCAAAACACCCAGCAGCATGCTGCAAAGTCTTGATTGAGCAGACATATTTGTTAACCTACTAGACAAGAAATCTCAATCTTTTTTTTTTCCTTTGAGAGGCAGGGAAGACAGGGATCAGGCTTACTGCTGTCCATGTTTCTGTTGGCTTTGGTTATCACAGATACATGGACTTCTGACTCCACATTATTTGCTGTTATTGACTTTGTGCCGTAATTGTATGCAATAATTAGAGGTGAAGTGCTATACACATCATAATACAATGAGTGTTGCAATGAGAAATACCAGAGTACTTCTCATCTCCAGACCTGGTATTTAACACTATATCCCACCACACAATCCCTTTTCAAACAGTGGGGGAGGGTTCTTTGTACCTTTATTGACTGCAAGACACTAGTCCCCTTCTCTGTTTCTATTTTGCAGTTATCACATTCTATTTTCTGAATCTTCACGCAGCCAGTCCCTGACGTTTTGATATCCAAATCTAGAATTAAAAGAGTTTTATTAGCAAGAGAATGAGAAAAATCAGATATCTTTAACATAGTATTTGACCACGTTATACAGTAACCGTAGGTAGTAAGGAAAAAGAGCAGCTTCTTTGTTACTTAAGAACCTGCTTGCTAAGTCTGGCCACACACTTTGACCTGTATGAACAGTCACTATCAACTACAGACACACAAAGTTTAGTAAGCAAGCCTGTGTATGAGCCATCCAGCTCCAGGAAAGAACATCAAGAGGCAGAAGAATGACTGTAACCTCTGGTGAGGAATCAGAAGGGTGTGATCCTTTAGTGAAGTCTCTTCTTTTTTAACTCCACTTCCATCTTCTACCTACCCTAGCCACCAATTCCATTAGTTAGATACTTGGGCACCCTGACACACATCTTGGGGTAGAAGGTTGGCAGGTGTCTGAGGTCATATGTAGAGTAATAAGGTTCAACAGCACAAGTACATAGGCCTTGCTGCTCCACTAGCCAGCATCACAACCCCAAAACAGTGTTGGTGTGCATCATTCTCCCCAGACTTCTGGAAAGCCTGGCATTCCCCTGGCATGAAGAAGAATGTTTGGGCCTCTAGTCTGAGCACTTCACCTTGCTACTCTTCATAGACTCCCACAAAGAAAAATCACTAGGTCTTGTAGATAACATGCAGGAGCAGCAAAAGCATATTTCTGCCACTTGTCTCACCCTTGGATTTAAGGAATGGGAAGAAGTTTGAGAATGTACAGTGTGGGGATTCTGTCTATATTAATAATCATTTATAGTAATAATTTATATTAATGACCACCATAGTGACTGGCAAAAGGTAAAGCCAGGAGAGGAAAAAAGTGACTTTGTTCTTCTAAGGATAAAAGGCAGAAAGAAGAAGAATAAAAATTGAATACCAATCAGAAGTGTTCGCTGCAAGACACAACTGAAGGGCTAAGAGATAGTGAGCCCCATTACTCCCTAAGGGAAAGGAGATTATCTGGGAAAGAGACATTCATTTAAGCACATGTGAAAGTCTCTCCTTTGCCTGCACTGCCCGCTAAGGTAACTAGAAAGATGAAAATAATCATCAGAATGTGCAAAACAAGCTTTGCCCCGAGGAGATTCCCAAGTCAGACCCATGACCCAGCAGAGCCTGAAGAACAATACTGTCACACTGCTGTCCAGGACAGGTGCTTCCTGGAACCATGACACCAATAAGCTTGCAGCCCATGAAGATGAGACACTGAGAGCTCCAATTAACAACAAATGGAAGTTTTGTCACCTGACAAACCAGGAGAAACCAAGAGGCAGAGCTAAAACACAACATCTTTGCAGCAAGGGCGCTACCTTTTGGCTACAGTAAGCCAAGAGGTTATATTTAGTGAAGGATGTAGACTGTGTTCACTGGTAACAATTCCTTAAGAAAAAAACCCTACAAGAGGTAGACTGGAAAGCAATGTTGTTTTTGAACAAGCTGTCTTGCCCCAGACTGCTCAATTCACCCACTGGACAACTGCACAGTGCTTGGGAGGATCTACAACCAAGACTATTTTGCTTTCTGAGATGAAAGTCTCAAAAGCCTGTTTGCTTGTGCAAATCTTTTAATTCAATCAGCTTGGAATCCTCCTGCTCTTATTACTTCTGTCAAAAGAGACGAGGAAAAGGCTTGAGAGTACTCAGATTAGCCATGACACAAACTCACTAAGACTTTTACAAGAATAAGGCTAATAAAAAGATTTCTGATCCTCTAGAACATGTTATGGCCAGAAAGGTGGGCTACCAAAGATGGGTGCTAAAAGAGGACCCATTACCAAAGAAACACCAGGGACTTCTGGAAATACACTTTATGTGTTGATCCTCTGCAGAGTCACAGTGCTTTGCTGGCCTTGGCACAGCAAAAATCAGTGGACAAGGAATTGAGCCCCTCTGTCTCTTCCCCTTTGAGTTCCTGAACCAAAGATAAAAAACTCCATAAAGAAGCAGGCTGAAGGCTGGATAATACTGCCAATGAAATTTTAACAAAGAGGAACAAGATACAATCTGTTTCAGTGCCAAAACTCCAAAAATAGCCAGTTTGATTCCTCCCTAGCAAAGACGAGGGCTGAAGCCAACTTTAGCCACATAAACCACAAAGAATGCATGAAGATCTTTGTGGTGTAGAAGACTCATATCAGAAATAAAGGTATATAGGAAAAAAGAAACACTTTGGTATCAGAATGTAGGCAGGGGTACCCAAGGGTATTTAAACATACCAGTCATTAAGTTACCTTAAGCTGTAATACTTGAAATAGACTGGATAATTATTTATTTTCAGATGACTCAGCAGCCCTAGACTACTAGAATTATCTCAAATTATGGTTATGCAAGACCTCAGTTCACTTTACTTCTGAGTACTCCCACAGTCAATGTACAGTAACCAGAAATGAAAGAGCAGGTTTTGGGTTTAATTAACACATGAAAAAATAAATAACCTTGATTAGACAGAAATTTCTTGACATCTGCCGTCAATGCAGGTTAAATGTATCAGAGGATTATCAGATCGTGTATGATACTGAAATACTATACAGAGCTCAAAAGTAGACACAGGATCCTTTGGTACTTGCCCTATAATCTGCTTAGAGGTTGCCTTTGGTTTACAATGCATAATTAAGCTCAGCATTTTCCACATGTGCTCTCCAGGCACTAAGGAGTTTTAGATAACTTGCAGCTTCCTGGATGAGCTCCAATCTAAATTGCGAAAGCTGTTATGAAATGCCTTAACTTCCTAAGTGAAGAAAACAAGAGCACTGCAAAGAGACTCACATCAGCCTCTCAACCTCTTACAGCTAAGTGACTGATAGAGCTCAGGCAAAACAGTCTAAGAGTAGAGTTAACATCCTCCTCACGCATCCAAGGAAAGCCAGAGAAAAGCCAAAGTGTTTGCAGAGCAGCAACAGCTCCTTTCTCATTTGAGATGTGTTTTTTACAAGGAATAAGATCTTTTGCTTATGCAATGATATTTAATGGATAATTCTTTTCTAAATAAACAAACAGAGCAACTCAAGCACAAACTAATACTCAGAAGATAAAAAAAAGCTAGAGCTGAAAGGACATTTAAAAGTAGAATCTCAGTGGCAAGCAGAAATTCTAATTCACCAAGTAAAAACTTTCAAAAAATCCACAAAAAAAACCACACAACCTTACATTTTTGAAAATGTATCTCTAGATATGCCTAGGTAACAGCATGAACAGACAATACTAACATCATGCTAGTTAGGGGTGACAAAGAGCAATTTATTATAATTATAATTCAGAGGTTGTCCAGGGAACCTGAATTGCACAAGCTTACCACAAACCTAAGTTAGAAACCTGAAAAAAAAGAAAACCTGTTTCAAGAAGAAAGCCCCTAAGACTGTCTGCAGTGTTGGCTGACATTCAGAATATAGGGAAAATCTCAAAGACAAGACAAAAGCTAAATGATTTTTTCCATCAATAAGGATTCGTACTGAGACTTTTAGGGAGGCTCCCCACATTGAAATCCTTTATGAAGACCAAGATTCTCCACATCTTAATACAATGAATAACCAAGTCTGGAGTGACTTGTAATAGTCACTCAGAGATTCTGGAGAAACTGAAACATTAAATGACTTCAGTATCCAGACACACCTGGTACCAGAGAATTGAAGGGTAATAAATGGGACACTGGGTTTGTTTGATTCTCCGTAATTATGGGATGGACTCTGTGAATGTGCTACAGACAAGCCAAGGTAATCTTGGTGCTTGCCAAGCAAGGGAGGAAAAGAAATAAAAAGAGCTCTAAGGTTGTAACTGAAAATTCTCAGGTAAGAGTCAAGACTACAAGATTCTTGGAGAAGAAAAGTCTTGCTACAGTTCAGTGACAGAGACAATGAATATATAGGTAACAGTTGATCTGTTTAAGAGAACAAACTTAGATTTTCAAATATCTTTAACAACCTCCTTAGTTCCATACTGTCTTTCACTGTAAGTTATGCACCACCTTCAGCAGTATAAGAATTTGGAAATCAGCACAAATAGCAAGGTTGAAAACTTCTATCAGTTACACCAAATTATTCAGACTAGTTAAAAACTCACTGACAAATTGCAGGAGAATCTTGGAATGCCACATACTCAAATGATAAAATAGCAGGAAATTAAACTGTGGGACTCTGCCAAGAGTTTACCAGGAAGCTTTCACCCTGAAACCGTTTCCATGGGCAAAGGGATACTCAGAAGAGATTCACTGAGGGGTTGAGCTGTATCAGGCTCTGAAAATCCTGTGATGAAAGCAGTTGACAGCTAAGAGAATGATTAGATGAAATACAATTTACATTTGTTCTGTTCTTACTCTTCCCTGAGTATCTGCTTATGACCAGAGACAGGGCAGTGGGCTGCTGGACTCATGCTAGGAAGCAGTATGGCCATTCTGACAGTGCAAATTAGAGATGTCACTGATTTTAGTCACAGAATATTTGTGCATATATTAGTTGCTAGGAAACAAAACAGACCCTAAGTTTTAATAAACATATGTAAGAAACACCCCTTCACTTATAAGCAGTGTTTAAAAAAAAAAGTAAATTATAGGGATGAGTAAGACTGGAAAATGTGAGAATGAGAATATGGTTATGTCAAACCCATAGGACTTCTCCATTTTGAATTACATATAGTTCAGTTCCTTCTAAAAGAAAACAAGGGGAAAAAAAAGCATTTTGCATAATTTTCCCTAAGATAGAGGGTGGGGAAAAAATAAGGTAAGATAAAAGGTGCAGAATATCTTTGCTACATATAACATCATATTCTACAAAAGTCATAGATTACATATATGAAAAGTAACTAGGGTGGGATCATTCATAATTTCTCACATCACAGCTGCAGCAGGGCATCAAATGAAACAAAGCATAAGTCTTGAACAACTTTAAGCAAAACAAGAGACCAGGTGCACTGTACATCAAGAAGTTTTTTTGGCATGGTGAAACATTCTGCACTGTATAAGAAATTGCCCAAATCCATAGGCAAAACCAAAACCACATTCATGACTAACCACAAATCTCTGAGTTTGTACTCCCTAAACTGAGCTGTCAGAATTTCAGTTCAGGAGAGATGCTTATTGTTTTCAACCACTACAGATGCTCTCCCAAATTGTTTGTTCCATAAAACAAACCCCGCACAAATTTCAGCCTTGTACCCCAAAAGATAATGCAACGTTTGTACTGGAAAAGGGAGCCCTTCTTGGTATTTCATCTGTATCGTTACCTTGCAGGCTTTTTTGCTCCTATGGATAGCCACTCAGCATAACAACCACGAATGGGCTGGTGGATCCAAGAGCCCTACAGGGGACAGCCCTTGGAGAGGCGTGCAGAGCTCACGCTGAGGAGGCTGTCTGCAGCCGGCTCTGCCCTGGAGCAGCAGCAGCCGAATGACAGCGCGCGTTCTGAGTGCCACTCGCCAGCTGAAGTTTTAGCACTAACTACTGCTGGCAAAAACGGCAGCAACACATCACGTATCCAAACACCCAAGAAGTCAAGAAACAAAGGAACAAAATGGGATGTTTTGAATTAGAGAGGGCACGATGCCGTTCCACAACATCGGCTTCCAGCCGAAGCAGCGGCGCCAGCCCAACCCCCGGTGAGCTCCTCCCGATCCGTGCACCTCCCCCGCACCCACCGAACTTCACCGGCGTCCGGACGTCCACGGTGGCCTTGCTGTCCACGCCGTCCGCCACGATCGCCACTTCCCCCAGCGCCTCGTCGTGCTCCACCCGCACCGGGTCCCGCTCCCGCCCGCGGCGCCCGGGGCTGCC
>VZTN01003929.1:65172-76548 GCA_013400515.1 Erpornis zantholeuca
CCAAACTTGACATGAAACTGGATTAAATGCTCAAAATGACAAGATTATGCAGAATGAAAATTAAAAAAAAACATTAATGACTTGCCTCCTGCCCCTTCTCTTCATTTTTGTTCCCAAAATTTTTGCTCTTCACCATATTGCACAGTAACATTTTTTCCCCTCTGGCCACTCAAGTTGTGTTTTACTTTCCTCCACCTGATCCAGTTTTAATGGGAACATAAATAAATAAAACATAATTTGTCATAATGGTGTTGTTGATGTTTAGTTTTAAATCTATTACAGTTTTCAAATTCTCTTCTGTTGCTTAATTTTTGTTTTGTTGCCCAAATCCCAATCCCAGACACAAAAAAAGACCTCCTACTAAGCCTCTTCCCAGTCTGATAGTGAATCAAACAAAAAAACCCCGAAGAGAAATTAAATGGTGAGTATCTTCTCCCAGTTTGAGGTCTTTTTACCCAAGGCAATGTCTTGTGCTTTTCCTTTCTCTTCCTTTTGTTGATATGTTCTTAGGCTAGAAAGATAGTTTAGTCAAATATATACATCCCTTTTTAAAACCATACCAGAAAAATGATTCTGCAGCATTTATCCTGCATGTCTTTGCAGTGGACGCTCTGAGGCAGCTATTAATTCTGGAGAACAGTGTATTTGGGAATGAAAAGTGCTTTACTATTTACCAGATCCAGTTAGTGGGTACCTTGTTTGGAAGGAACCACAATAATCCCTTTCTGCTAACAAACATCATCCATTTGTTTGCTAAATCTAAACCTGCAAAAGAATAAACTCGTTTGCCAGATATTCCTGACTGGTCTGTTGCAAACTGTTGCTCTCTGTATCCTGTAAAATGGCCAGTGCCCCCCATGTGATAGCAGCACCAAATCTTTCATTTGTGCTGCTTTTTTTGATGGAAATTGTCACTATCGTGCTACATTTCTTCATCATTGATGTCCAAGTGTCCTCCTGCTGTCAAGAAGCAGAAAGAACCTTTCATGAATATTTTTCATTACTATTTTGAAACTCAGAATCGTTCTGAGATTAGTAAATTTGTACTCCTGGCTGCCTAAAGCGGTTGAACTGCTGATAAAGATGCTAACCAAAATCTCAATTCTAGTGGAAACAGAGCAAAATCTCCATGTTAACCAAAAAATCAACAAAGACTTCACAAGCAAAGTCTTTTGTTTCTGATTATCTGATCCTGCTTCATGTCTATCTGCTATCTGGAAGAGCTTTAAAGGCATAGAATGATGCATATGTTCAGTGTTTGAATGTTGTTTAAGGAGAGAAAGATACTTTTCATTTTTCCCTTTTTTCTCATCTTGCTGCAGGAAAGAAGAGGAAGTCACATAAAAGTTGGCTACAGCTTTCAAATATAAATAACTAAGAATCAATATTTCAAATAATTCTTCAGTAGCATAATGACATCTAACAATGCCATTATAGAAATTACAGTTGTTTACAATTTATTTTGCTAACAAACTGGTTTTTAATTCTCTCGTAACTTAGGTTTAATGGTGGGTGTAAACAACTTTCCTAGAAAAGCTACCATGGTAGTTTAGGATAGATTTTTTTTTTTTTCTTAGTTTACATAAGCACCTTTTTAATTTTTGTCCCCCTACACATACTGTGATATGCTTTCTGCTGCTACAAAGTATGGTCATCACTGTATTTTTGCATGGTAACTCTAACAGTGCATAATTTGTTTTAGCACTCACCAAATATGTATGTGCTCTATCAAAGATATAAAAATCTTGACACAGCTTTGAATATTGAATGCAAACAACATTTTCAAAGTTGAGCTGATCCTGGCACACCCCACACTACAAGCTTCAAAGGATCCTGACCCAACAAAAAAGTGCATAAATATGTTGGCACGGACAGCTAAGACAGATGTTGCCTCCACCTCCACACACAGGAATCTGACTGCTAATTAAATAAATCGGTTTTGACTGTGCTAATATAGTCACTTGAAAAGTCCACTAGGAATGATAATATGTCTGTAAGCTAGAGTATGGGGTTTTGCACCAGCTTTCAGCAAGTAGGAAATAGTTTGTATTGTGAATGTTAAAGTGATTGGTTGTTGCAGTAGGAAAGTTGATTGTTCCTTTAAAAGCTGTAGAGCTTAAAAAAGCTGTTTAGGTGCCTTAAAACAGCAGGAATGGGAACAGAGCTGGTGTAACATGCTCCTTCTACTGAGAGGTTCTTTTTAGCACTATCAGGTGACATTGTGAGGGAACTAGGCCAGGAAGTGGTTGGATGTGTTTGAACTATCGCAAAGCAGGTGGTGTTTCTGTTCATTACTGAAAAAGCTGTTTGAAAGTATTTGTGATGTCTTGTTTTTCTGTGCTGTTATAAAGTCAAGTGTACAGATTTCATACCATACAGAGGAAGTAGAGCTCTCTAAAGCTGTGAGACTAGGGAAAGGAATAACCCTTAACTGTAACATCTTGCATTTAGGCCTTTTCTCAGCCCTTTCTGAAATTCATGAGACTTGACAAGACAAGTATATTGCTATATTGTTTTCCAAAGCTATCTCTGTCTTCCTGTTTTCTCACCTAAAATATGTATTTGACAAGGCAAGGAAAATATGTACAAAAATTGGCTCTACCTGGCCGTGTATGTCAGCACAGCCATGTGATGAGGAAGCCAGAGAAATGTTAACCAACCTTACATTCAATAAAAACAGTGGTGGAGAATCATCTCTTACACACATGAGGTTACTTTAATTGTTAAAAAGGGGATTCCTAGTTTACTTATTCACAGCACCTGTATCCAAATACTCCTGAATAAACAGAGCCTTAAAGATCTACATGAGAAAGAATCCTTGTATTTGGATTTAGCATACGGAGGTTAAACTGCAGAGATGCAGAGAGGCTTTTATACTCTGTCTGAAGAAAGGCATGAGAATTTCTGTTTCTCAAAGTGGATCCTGCTTCTCCATAAAAATTATTCACTCCATGTAATTGCTGAAAAATGTGTAAAGCCTACTATTATTTTGTACTGTGTAATTTTAAATGAGGACATACTATTCCTGCTGAAATGCAATCTTAATTAAACTTAGAGTTTGTCTTGATTATATGAACATAATCAGGAAATTTGGGTTATTTTTTCCCATTATTATTTTCCAAATGGATTACTCTTTTACCGAGATCAGAAAAAAACTGATGAATGAGGACTTAGAAAATAATATTGCTTTCATAATTTCCATGTTCTCATGACTTGTGTGAGAGTTAGACTTCACATGCTATCTTAAAACATTGTTTTCTGTTTCTGGTTACCATTGAAGGTGATAGCCAAATTAACTTCTGGCAGAAGAACTGTAACTCCATAGAAGTTTAATTAAAGCAGTGAATGAATGAAATCAATTAAGTATGTGAAATGTTTGCATTTAGAAGGGACTATAAATGGTATTGCTCAGCCATTTTTCTTTAAAATAAATGTCGATGTCTTCAGGCCTATATGTACCATTTTCTCTTTTTTTCCTGAAAGAAAAAGAATACACACACACACAAAAATCTAAACCTATACTGAATATATTTAAATCCTCTTTCTTTGTAGACCAGTATTTAATTTATTTCTTTTTTTTTTGCCCCATGAAAATTCAAAGTCGCATCCTTCCTGCTTTGGTTTTTCCATGACATGTAAATCATAAAAGCTAAGTAAATTTGGCACTTTTGTTTGATTTAGGTTTAATTTGTCGATGGGGGTCTGGGTAGGGACTGAAAACCATCTTAAGTTATTTTCCAAATAAATACATAAAAGCAAGGGTTTTTCCCACCAATTTATCAAGCTACCTGTTGTTCTCAACTCCCTTCGAGTTTGACTGCAGTTTTTCCAAATAAACACCATTAAGGAAACAGGTATTTGCATTAAAAAGGGAAGGAAAAAGCACCAGTGCTTTCAAACCTTCTTTTCCTTTCTTCTCTGGTTTGTTTGGGGGTTTTTTCCTGGTTTTAGTTTGGTTTTGTTTAAGCAATGCATAGAAAGCCAAGACATTACAGTCTGCTTGGCTGATCACATTGAACAGATGGGCTTGTGTCTTTATATTTTGGAAACAAGCCATAGGAATTTTGCTAGCAAACCCACTGTTAGTAATTTTTTCCACTAAAATTCACATTTTTAATATTAGCAGGATTAAAACCGCAAGTGTTTTCATATGATAATTAGTGTTACATAGATGTTTTCCATAGATTGAAAGACATGTTTTGAATTATTAAGCCTTAGGCAGAGATCAAGGGCTTTTCCTTTGTATAAAAAATTGTATGATTTAATTTGGGGTGGTATTTGTATTCACATGCTTTGATGACTCTTGTATGTGATCTAAAAGGTCAAAACATTGGTTTGCTTCTCCTCTTTCATGTTAAAGATAGAGGTTGTGTAAACTCTTGATTGGGTAATTACTTTTTCCTCTTCAAAAATATGAATAATTTCAAAAAAAGTCTGAGATTTCAGCTCTTGGTATTATCTGACATCTGAAGGGTCATAAAACAGATCTCTAAAGAGCTATCAGTAGTTCTAGTTGCTAGTATCACTAGCAATTACTTTCCCGACCTGTCACATAGTCATCTGTGTTGGCTATCGGTGTTTTCTTACTGCTTCAATTTTTAAAGAAAATCAATAAAATTATTTATGAGAACTTTTTTATAGTCCTCATGGTACATCTATTACAGTAGTACAGCTTTAACAGTAACAGAGGAAGCCAGAGAAATGTTAACCAACCTTACATTCAATAAAAACAGTGGTGGAGAATCATCTCTTACACACATGAGGTTACTTTAATTGTTAAAAAGGGGATTCCTAGTTTACTTATTCACAGCACCTGTATCCAAATACTCCTGAATAAACAGAGCCTTAAAGATCTACATGAGAAAGAATCCTTAACATAAGGATTATGTGTGACATAATTTTATTACACCAAGAGAAAACAAAAATAATGTTTGTAACAAGTAGATGGAGTTACACGTTGTAGGACTAGTACACATTGACAGAGATTCAGCTACAACAGTTCCAGGTAATCAGATTTCTGTAACAGCATTACACTTTCTTTTTCTTTCTTTTTTTTTTTTTTACTTTCTGTTTTTAAAGACATGAGACAAAGCTTCTGCAGGTGATTTTAGTCACATTTGCTTATTCTGTTAAAATTTCTGCATTTTACAAAGTTTCCTTTAAGCAAGATTTAAAAGGACAGTTTATTTTCTAACAACTTAGCAGTAAAAAGACATTTTCAAGTAGAAACTTGTAGATACTGTAAGTCATACTTAGCTAGTTACCATATAATGAATAGGTGCAAATTCTGCATTTCATGCAAAATGATTAATTATAATCATATGCAATTAGATATTTGCTCTTCTAACCAATACTTCATGAGTTGCTTTTTTTTTGTTTTGTTTAGACAAATATTTTGTATCCCAAAATAAATATTCTATAGCTTCAAAACATACTCTCAAGGAAAGATGATACATCTTTCAATTATAAGTTTTCATTGCTCTTTGAAATATAATAAACCAAATTACACTTGAATTATCCTTCAAAGTATTTACTTCTTTAAAATATATATAAATATTTTACAATTTAGCAATTGCCAGTGTTTTTCATTTGCATAACTTATAGCTGTAGTAGTTTTGTTATAATCTTAAAAAAACAGTGGAGATCATATTTATAAAGTGTTAGGTCAGACGTATACTTATAGTCTTTTTTTTTATGTCTCTTTTAATCAAAAAGGCTAGCTAAGCCAGCAATGACCAAACTTTAATTGATAAAGCAATAGAGTCTTGTTGTAGTTTTTCTACATCTCAGGATTGATATAAGCAAGATAGTAGAATAGCCTCTTCCTAAGTTAAATTGCATCTCCACTCAATATTGATCACTGTCTTTATAGTAGCATATATATGGCATAGATATGTGCAGGCTAATTTGTGCTCACTATCTACAACAAGGGAGTTAATAACAGTATCTCTAATTTTAACTTCCTGAACTATTTGAAATTTGATTTTTTTATTTGTTATATTTTAGAAAAAAATCTTTCATCATATCTTCTCTTTTTTGCTTAGAATGGACAGTAGATTTTTATGTTTCTGTAGCTACAAAATGTGCAATCTAAAAATGCGGAGAACATTCTTTTCTTATGTTACAAAACATTTATATTTTTTTTTTAATTTTAGGATCTAATGATTCCTAGATTGAGAAGTATTTGAATGAGAGCTTGACTCTCTACAAGAGCATCTTGTAATATTTGTCTTACCTAAAGGATTCAGGAGAAAGCAAAATGGCACTGGAAACTCTTTGTATGTGTTTAGAGGCATTAAAGCAAAGAATGTGGATTCTTATTGATGTCTTCCTCCTACCTGTCTACCTGCCTGTATAAATGGGCAATAATCTATATAATGGCTCCTTTCTCCTACAAACAACAAATAGGCCCTTGAGCTTGAACAGAGGAACCAAACAGAGCAAGAATGTTGTTGTTCATTTCATGCTCTCTCCATGTGTAGATGTGACACTTTGGGACATGACTTAGTGTGGACTTGGCAGTTTTGTGTTAACACTTCTGCTTAATTATCTTAAAGGTCTTTTCCAGACTAAATGATTGTACGATTTTATAATTATTTCCTCTGCTTTTACTCAATTCTTCCAGCAACTTGTTTGAAAAATCTTTGATAAAGGGATGAAATTTGCAGTATCATCTTCATTTTCTGTTTTCTTCAAGGCCTTTTTTTGTGTTTCTGGGCAAACCATGTGGCTTTCTGTTTTCTAGTTCTTTAAAAATAATAATTTTTATTAATTTTCCTATATTGTATTGATTTTGCCATGGTATAACTAGGAAGTTGTGAAGGAAAGGTGATAGAAAAGGGCTGTTTTAGTGAGACTAGGGGTTTTTTAACTGTTGGCAAACTTATATTAGTTACACGTCTGAATTATTTTCAGGTTAAAATGTAGGATTCATTCAGACACAATTTGTGGAAGACCATATAAAAGTTTTAGATGATAAAATGTGGTATGTCACAGTCAGTAAAAGCACCAAAAGCAATGTTTAGAATATTTACATAACGAAGCCAAGGCTTAACTGGTGTTAAGTTTTAGCAATAACTATTCTGGTATTTTAATGCTGGTTTTAATACATTATATGGGTCAAACCCTCTCTAAAGAAATTATGTGGAAGTATGTTGTTTTGTCTAGAACAATCTTTTGCCAAACATAACTGAATACTTGATTTCTTTGTATAATACTGAATAAGTATGATTTTGAGTGCAATCCAATGCAAACTAGTTAAGACAAATGTGTAGAATTACTGCACAAAACTTTTGGGTCTGATCATGATCTTTACTGATTTAAGGGGTTGCCTGTATCCAGTGGGAGTATCATCAGAAATGCCATGCCATGTACCCCAGAAAATGCCGTTGCGAACACCTTTGTATTTCTTGTGGTAGTACTTGCCATTGAGATTGGCCGACAAGCAGGCATCAAACCACCAGCCTGAGCTGTAGTATGCCCCACAGTTCCCCGAGGGATACCTGTCATTGTCCTTGTCTGGGGTTGTAAAGAACTTTTGGTCGTGGTTGTAGTGCCTGCTGTAGTGCAGGGCATCTCCTGCTGTGCCGCTGTAGCCATGGACGCTTAGACGGTACTTGAGATACTCATTGGCCACGTAGAAGTGGTCGTATTTTGCATACTCTCTGATTCCATTGAAATCTTCAAGATCAATTCTCAGTTGCATTTCCTGGCTCCTTGTCAGGAGGTGAATTTTGTCATTGCCTAGCCAAAACTCCCTGCTGAGGTTTCCAAAGCCATGTTTGTAGTCATTCCAGGTTCTGTTGAAGTTAGTGCTGCCATCCTGACGCCGTTGCAGCACTGTCCAGCCGCCTCCTTGTGTTTGCATGTCACAGTAAACTTCAAAGCTCTCATTTCTGGGATCAGGGCTAATCCTGTAGATTCCATTACTCCTTCTCCCTGCTGTGTAATGGTCAGCACAGTCTCTCTGCATTATTTGTATAACTGATGAAAGAACAGGCAGTGTTAGAATAAATATAATTTCAATTAAAAAATATTAAAAAATCTTACCCAGACTGATGTGGCATGCAGAACTTGCATTGGAAAGACTTTTACATTGGAAATAGTGTTGCAGCAATTTCAGTTCTAAGGCAAAACATGTTTTCTATCAGATTTACTTTATAACAGATGCCACCTAGGAGCTCTTCGTCAGATAGCTGTCAAAAAAACCCCATCTAAACTACATCTATTATCAAAATGTGTAATATAAAGGCATTTTGATTGTTTGCTTTCCCTTTTCTCCTTTACTCTGTCCATTCGTTATCTCATGTAAATTCTGATTTCTGAAATCGTATTTTCCATATTAGAATTTTACACATTAGAAATATGGACTGATTTCTTCAGTCCATATTCCTAATGCTTTATGTTTACACACTTGCTGATTTTTGTATTTAAATGTATAGCTTCACACCCTGTCTACAATTTAAAGCTCCATCTGGCAGTATGTTAGAGGAAGAACTTTGTCTATGTGGGAAGGATGTTAACCTGGTTATTGTTAAGCTAACATTATTTGATAGAGAACATAACATCAATAGGAATGCTTTGTGTGTTAATGTTGACTGTACTTTAGGAAGCTGGAAAAAAGTAATAAAATTGTCACATCTGTTATAGTAATTGTGTGATTCCTAGAAAAATAAAGGGGCAAAAGTGATGGTTCTTTCCTGTGTATGTGGCATCTCTGGCTCTACAGGAAGGAAGAATGTTAGCATCTACTATTAACAGTACCTTTTTCCCACCAATGGGTGATATGTTTCATTCAGAAGAAAAATACCCCCAGTTTTTTTCTTCAGAGTGAAAATCTATTCTTAAGTGATATGGAGAGCTCTCAGAAGGTCTGTGTTAAGAGTCAAAACCATAGTGTTCATTCCCATTGCAGATTTGAACATATGGGCGTGTTCATTTGAAGGTTTCTAGGAAAAATTGTAATTTTTCCTAGAAAATCTAAACAAACTACTTCTTGAAAACAAGAAGTGATCTCAGGCTGCAGCAGGGAATAAGATTCAGGACTTTTTCTTGTCCAGAAAATTGGACATTTATGAAACCACAAAGTATAAGAGTCAAAGGCTTTAAAGCCAAGTCTAAATTCACAATACATTCTCATTTATTTCACTGAACTTTGTGTAAGATCTTTTGTGGACAAAATTCCAGAGCATCTATTGACGAAGAATATACATTTAAGGTAAAATGCTTCTAAAATCTAATTCAACTCCTATTTAAATAGTTTTATTTTTACATTCAGTGGGTGCAAGAATAGCTCCTGGATAGGAAAAAGTTGTAGCTGTTTTCCTTGCTAGCTTTCATAATGAATATATTGCTGCTACAAATGCTTTTACAGCATGTTGCTGTAAAAGAAAAGGAATATCTGTATGATCATGTGCTATGAACACTACCCAATGATTCGGTAAGTGTAAGGAATATCTAAAACTAATTTAGTCTGTTATGAAGTACAGTACTTGAATGTGATTCATTGCCCATTATTAATATAACAAAAAAATTACTTATTCTTTTTGTGAATGTTTTGTATCTGGATGAACACAATTGATTTGTAGGGATTTTTATCTGATTTAAGCTGATTGCTGATATAGTAAAAGCATTACCTTTATTATTATTTATTTGTTCTTTACACACTTGCAAGAATTTCAGTTGTACATACACTGTACACTTGCAGATCCTTCTGTTTTCAATATGTTCAGACAGAAGAACAGTTTTATTTTAGTCTTGGATGCTAAGCAAGAGACTTAAAGATTGTAATGCAGCCTGATCTTTCTCTGTTTTGTCTCTTGAGAGCTTTATCTTCTTATGTTTGATATCTAAGTGGTAGAATACATTGACAATCTAAGGAACGTTTCTTGCTTTCAAGGATTCTTGTATGTAATATAAAAGCTTTATGACTTTTACAAAACCCCTCAATCTTGCCTTAATCACAGTAAACATTAGAAAGAGAGTATTAGTTCTATTCCTTTATTTTAATTAGGAGAATTAAATGGTAAAAGGAAAAAGTGTTTGTCAGTGATAACACCTGCTTTCTGTTTTATACTGCTTTTATATTAAATTAATGCAAAGGGTTTATATTAAATTAATGCAAAGGGTTTGGAATACCAGTACATGTGTTACCCAGTCAGGAAGTGCTGTTAGTAAGCTTTTTTGAGCTAAGCCTTTCAGATGTTTGCCGTGATGATAGGAAAATTATTTTATTATCCATCTGTTAAAAAACTAAGCATTTTGCTAGATTCATTTGATGATTGATGGTGTCTTGTACCCCTTTTCAGCGTATCTGCAGTGGGAAAAAATAAAAAATGCTGTTTTCTAAGGCACACCTAGAGAAAATTTACCCCTTTTCATCCAAGGAGAAAATACGTGTAGGCCACTGATGTTTAATGTATTTAATGAAGGATATTATGGTGTAAAATAAAGTTAGTTTTTCAAGTTTACTTGTTAAATTGCAAAAAAAATTGTCCTTTAAAAATTAATGTTTTGAATTCTTCTAATGAAGTCTAGTTCTAGGAGGGACTGAACACCTGCAGCTCTCAGTAACCCTCTAGTGGCTGATTAAATGTTTTACAGGAGTATAAATAAACAGTAAAAGAGCAGGTACGTGTGAACTTAATTACACAGCTATTTGGGTAAAATATATTTTAGATTGTTTACCTAATACTAGTGCAATGCACAGAAAGCTTACACAGGCAGTAAGAATTAACAGATTACATACCAGGTTTTGCTTGCATTGCTGGACACTTAGAAGAACATTTGTTATCCAGGTTGTTCACAGCGAACGTCAAATTCGCAACTTTGCTGTCAACATAATGTTCCACATTGTTCATATTTATGAGGCTCAGCTTCTCTAAACGACCCTGCAGTGTCTGAATCTGGCTCTTTGCATTTTTTAAGCTGGTTGCCATTCTGTTAACTTTGCTCTGCAGTTCCTGTACTCTGTTATCTTGGCTTTCGATGTTTTCTGCAGTGTTAGGTAGCAGAAATTCATTGCTTCTTTCTCTTTCTTGGTTGTCATCTGCTTGCAGCTTGCAGTCTTGGCAACATTTCTTCAGCTTGTTTACTGATTCTTTAAGGGTCTGTACTTCTTTAAGAGTCTTCTCAAGCAGTTTGAATTCTTTGGGTATCTGGATGGTCATCGGAGGCAGATTTATCTGATAAGGGCAATCCTCCCCTTCATCACATTTCCGATTAGTTTTGAGCTTTATAGGACAAGTCTCAGTGACTTTTGCTTCTTTACCATTCTCTTCCTCTTCTAAAATAACTGCAAAGACATTTGTTAAAGCAAGGAGAGTTGACTTCAGCAAGACTATGTAAATGAGGAGCTTCATCTTCCCCGAGAAACTA
>VZTN01003934.1:0-12265 GCA_013400515.1 Erpornis zantholeuca
GTATTAATTTCTATGGTAAATAAATATACTTGAAGCACTTTCTAACTACCTATATTTTGGTGTACCTGTTAGTCTCAGAGGAGACCTTTGCTAGGAGTACCCACGACTAAACATTTTCTCCTCACACAATTTCCCTGAGCAATCATGGCACTAAAATGCAGTGGGAATGGAGTTCAGCTTCCTTTAAATAACTGGCTCAACTAACCAAACATTACAGTAAGTGTTCGTATGTTTATCCCACACACACATCATACACATATGTGCACAGAAAGTTTGCAAAAATCTCCACTCTTTGGCCACCGTCCCCATTTTGCTGATTAAGACACAAGACATTGTTTCTTATTTTTAGCAGCCGTAACTCTGCCTGCCAAGAGCAAATGATTAATCAGGTCCTTAAAATGACTTAACAGCTGTAAATCAAGTAGTAATTTTAAGAAGCAGAGCTCATGGACAAAATAGCTGTTTCATTTGCCAGGGAGCAGAAAGATATATTTAGTCACCTCTGGATGCTAAAATTGCCTCCCCATCAGATCTTTTAGAAGGTCAAGTTGATTATTTCTCAGGTCTTGTCTGCATGTTGCTACTGAAAAAAGATCACTGCAACATGCATAGATTCCCAATTTTTTCAGGATTTCTGAGTATCACAGCCAAAAGTCTCTTTGAAGCTGGACCTTGCTTGAGAAAATAGGAGGTGTTTCCACACATTTATGGCTGTGTGTCCTTGACTTCGTTCTTCATGTCTCTCTGACACTCTTGTCACTGCCTGCTTTCCATTCTGCTCCTTGCATCCTTACTTCTGCCAAATCTATTAGCTAAGATCAAACAAGCAAATCTGGCTGAAAGTAATAATTTTTGTCCAGAATTACCTCTATATCTCCCTATCTTGTATCCCAGCACTCATGATTATTCTGGGAGCTCATTTCTGGACATCTCAGTGCCAGGCTCAGCAGGTTATTTCAGGGGCAGTTTGCTGAAAACCATTTCCAAGGTGTTCATGGAATACCAGTTGCATGCACTTCCCTGGGTGGGAATGACTGAGCTTACAAATGTGGCCAAGGCAGCAATGTAGGCTGCACACTTGAGATGGTGAATGGTTGAAGATGGAGGAGACTTCCTGTGCATCTACTGCCCAGCAGCATTTGTCATAACCAAATTACCTTCTACAGCTGATCCTCAAATGAGAGCTTATATCACATTCTGGTCATTTTACAACCGATTTTTATTTAAAAGGCTTGTTTCTCCACCCAGCAGAGCCAATCGAGCATCTCTGTGTTCTTTAGGGTCAGACTAATCTCATGTCAAGAAAAATAAAATTTTATATTTTACAGGCTCTGCAATACATCCACTGCAAAGTTTTTGGTAATGATTTTGAAACTCCTTCTTTAAACCTCTAGAAGAAACTCCTTCTTTAAACCTCTAGAAAGCCTTAAAAACATATTTTTCAAACCATGTTGATATCATTTGGACAACAACATTCCTTAATCAGATGCAACATGGCCTGTAGCGACACGATGGAAATAGACTTAGTTGGAATCAACACCTACATCAAAATAGCCTGCTCACGCTTAGAGTGAAATTTAAGCTGGACAAATATTTGAAAAATTAAGCCTTTTCCAGATCTTCATTTTGCAGTTACCTTCGTTCACTCCACTCCAGCCTTGGAATGAGACTGCAGGTTAATCACAGGGAGAAAGAGGAGCTTCAGCATTTAGAACTTGTAAACAATTCAAAATCCAGGCCATCATTAGAGCCAAACATTGTTTTTACTAGGAGTGCAAAAAGTCTATAACTGCATCTATAATTCTGCAAGAATGAAAATTAGCTGAAAAAATACCATGGAATAATTCTGCAGCAAATATAAACCATCATATTTTGACTGAAGCCTGTGGAGATATTTCAGTTTACAATAGGTTAAGATCTGGTCTCAGCTGGACATTTGCATGCATAAATCAAGTAATTGCATGCACAAACTGATAGTTATTTTGATTTGCATGTGTAAGTGTTCACACTAATTAGCAAGAGCACTATTGAACTAATTCTTGTCATGGTTTTTTCATGTGCAAACAGATGCATTTGCAGACACTGAAGGCTTTGTTAATATTAATAATGTGGGAAGGAGAGAAGAGGCCTCTTACACACTGAATAACCTCTTATCTTCGTTCTCTGCCTTTGCTCCTTAAGTCTATTCTTATATGAAAACCCCCACTTTCATAAAAAATAATTAGTACTGGACCTTTGGGGACAAGGTTAGCCAGAGAAAGAGAAAAAAAAATCCAATTCTGTGTCTGTTTATGACATTTCTCTGTCAGTTTTACATTGGCATTAAATATGGGTCAGTCTTAAAGGATATTAATCACATCAAACTTTCTACAGAGTGCATATTTCTAAGGTGAAGCATTGCTAAGCAAGCAATGAGTCACACTAGGGAGAGAAAAAGAGGCAGGTTTTAGACAGGAGGGAAAATAATCAACGTGAGCCCAAAGTGTACTTGCAAGAAATGAATGTAAAGCGCATGTATGTCAACCAAATTCTAATTAAGCTCAAAAGATGAAGAGGTAATACTCATTGAGCTGTGACATTACGAACTTTGCACCACGACTTTCCAAAAGTTTGAGTCTTCTCAGATCTTGGATTAAGAGGTCAGGAAACTACAGTAAGGGATGCCAAACTTCAAGGTTCTTCAAAGTTTAAGGGTACCTGGATATAAGAATTCAGATTATTCCAGTTCCAAAAAGAGCAAGGAATCAGTGAGAAGAAAGGAGACAGAATGCATGAATTAATGTGTTTCAACTGAACACTTACAGGAATCAATCCCAAACAGGCAACAGATTTTTTAAAAGTGCATATTGCAAATCTGCCCATACAGTCCCATTTCTCAAGAATCAAAACAACTTATTAAATTCAGCAAGGGATAGAAAAGGGAAGACAAGAATTTGGAAAAGGCAAAGTATTTTATTTTGTTATTTTCAAGCTGAAACTTTTTGTTTCAAAACAGTATTTGTGGTTCAAGCTGAATTTCAGCTTTTCAAATATAACTCAAGGAGGGTTGAGTATTTTAAAAATGAAAAAGAAAGAATTTTGAGTACTATTAAACAACTTTTATAGCCATTAATTTTTTTAATCATTGAAGAATACACTGATTTTCTGATTTGGACTGATTTTGAACTATATGTAATTTCCTTATTTTGTGTTTCAGCTGCCAGACTAAAAATTGACATTATTTTCAATGTCTTTAATTCTGTATTACAGTCTGAACTGAAGCCAGTTAATATAAAATCATGGAATAGGTTACTTTTCATGTTCTGGTGTTAAAATGCGAGCTAGAATGGGAGAAGAGAAATTGTGTAATCTCAAAGTGTCCTAACAAGGGCAGTGTGATTCTGTCCTCCAAGCACATCACCTCCAGCCCTGTGTGACCAGCAGCTCTGCACACACAGACTTCAGATGCACACAGCCTGGGAGGGTGTTGAAAAAAAATGGTCACTGCCTGGTTGACAGATTGCAATACACATTTCTGTCAGGGGAGATGAGGCCATGGAGAATGACTTCTATGACATGTTCACGGCCTCTTATTTTTCTCCTCTTCATTTCACAACTCTTTTATAGTTCTTGCTGCGATCTAGAGGATGAGATTTTGAATTGATATTTAACGCTCAGTGGGAAAATATTTTTTCTTTAATTACCTGATTACAGCTTTCTGGCACAAGACTTGAAGCTACAATATAAACACCTCTATCTTTGATATTTCTATCATTGTTTCTTTTATATATGGATAACAGCTGATCTTTTCCATAGCATCTGTGCTTCCTGCCACAGGAATGCTGTAAGTGCTTAAATGATGTAAGTGCCATGGACAACCAGGATGAAAAGGGACTGGAAGACCTTAGGGAAGGAAACTCAGCACCACTCCCAATCTTCAGAATTTAAAGGCTCTGTGCCTGTGGTGTAGCCTTTCCAAGACGTGTTTTCTACACAGCTTTTTCTTCCTCTTTTTCCATACAATACTTATCACAACAAGATCCTATAAATGAAGCTCTTTGAGCTACCAAAATTATGAAGGCACAATATCAGCACAGTAACACAAATGGCCCAATAACTATCATATTTTACACATATGTATTTTGTACAAACTCTAAAATACTGACAATCAGTTGGGCAGAACATCCACTTTATTTTCAATAAAGAGAATGTCAAAACTAAAAAAATCCGCAAGAGGAGAGACAAGTCAACACAGTCAGCAAACATAGAGACAAATTTGGTAACTTGGGGGATTCTCTTCTTTCCCAGTCATATAACCTCAAAGAACAGAGTATTTCTTTTCCTGTAGCTGATACAGCACCTACCAAAATACTCCAAACCCTAGCTAAGAAAACTCCAATGCAAGATGTCATTGGAAAGAATGACTGACAATTTTCCCATCTTGTTTTAGGTGATTGCTTTTCCTGTTTCACTAAAGGTAGCAACCAGAGACATGAAATGCATTTCATTAGCAAAAGAATACTTCTGAAAGGAAAAAAGAAAATCCACAGAGGCTATATGTATTGGAAATGATTCAGGCAATCAAGTCTTATCAACCTGAGTGATCTCAGTCATCCTTGGAAACACTGAAGTATGCATTGTCATTTTTATCACTTTTGTAATCATCTCTTTAATCTTTTCAAATTTTGTTGACAAAATTAAATATTAAATCAATTTATAAACTCCTCAGAAGCGAAAAGGAGGAGGGAAATTCTAGCAAAAATCTGTGCTAGTACAGATGAGCACAGAGGTTTCTCAGGAAGGAAACAGCCTTCAATATCACCTTGAAAATGAAAATAAAATAATGCAGAAGAAAGAGAGATAGCATGGCATCACACATTGTTATTTGTTAGCCCTTTTGCAACTAGCTATAATATTTCCTGGGACCATAATTTTTCATATTAAGTTATTTCTTATGTGTAATTTCAAACGTGTTGCATTTGACTGATTAGAGGTTAAACTCTGACCTGTTAAATACGGTTGTAAACATCATTTAGTTTTGTAGTTCTGTGACTTCATCCTGAAAATATTTCTGCTCTTGTATATGAAAGAAAGAAATATCTTTTCCTTTGGGTACCACAAGTAGATTGAGACCAAGTCCCTGTTGATTTCTTAGAAGCAGAAGAGGAAGTGTTCAGAGTAACTGACCTCTCACCCAATCTGCCAGGAATACACTGACAGGAAGGCTTCCAAGGAGTATTGATGGAATGATAGGTTGTTAGCAATCATTGCCCAGATGCCTTGCTTGAAGGATGTGTTTTTAATGATTCCAGAAAGCTTTTCTCCTCCTTCTTCAAGTGATGGGTGTCTTCGGTGATATGAGGTCTATAATTATAGAATTATAGAATTATAGAATCATACAATAGTTTGGGTTGGAAGGGACCTTCAATGATCATCTAGACCAATCTCCCTGCAATAAGTAGGGACATCTTCAACGAGATCTGGTTCCTCAGAGCACCTCCCAACCTGGCCTTGAATATTTCCAGGGATGGGGCATCCACAACCTCTCTGGTTAATCTGTTCCAGTGTTTTACTACCATCAGTGTAAGAAACTTCCTCCTTATATCTAGTCTTAATTTACCCTCTTTTAGTTTAAAATCATTATGCCTTGTCCTATAGCTACAGACCCTACTAAAAAGTTTGGCCCCATCTTTCTTGTAAAGCCCCTTTAAATGTTGAAAGGCTGCTATAAGGTCTCCCCAGAGGTTTCTCTTCTCCAACTCCCTCAGCCTGTCCTCATAGGAAACACATTCAAGTCCTCTGATCATTTTTGTGACCCTCCTCTGGATCTTCTCCAGCATGTCTGTGTCTTTCCTGTCTGAGGACTCCAGAGCTGGGTGCAGCACTCCAGCTGAGGTTTCAAAAAAGTGGATCTGTATTCGTGTACTCTGTTAAAACAGTACTTTCAGGTTTTCACCAGGCAGTCGTCTGCACCTGAATTCACCACATCTTATACAGGTTCCCTGGTGAAAGCAATGGAAGAGATTAGGCAATATCATCAGTGTTTCCACTCGTGTGTGCAGTCTGTGTTTGGTGCACATAACTGTGCACAAGCTCTTCCTGCCTATATGAACCACATCTACTAGTGAAGCTAGAATTTATAGGACGCCCTGACTCTTCAAATGGAGATGATGTTGAGTTTTCTCAAGTGATTTATGCTTCTAAATGGTGAGTATTTCATAAATACTTAGAATAGAGTGGAGATTGGTGGGTCCTGTTAAGGATTCAGTCTTGATTTTCTGTATTTTGCCTGTAATGAGGGACTCAAGTTGAGGGTGTATCTAATTATTCATGTGAGACTGACTGTGAAGGGTGTTTTCAGGCAAGCCATATAAATTAATAAACATAAATGTGTTTATTAAGAATGTGCAGATTTACACCTCCCTTCACATCTTGGAAAATATTTCAGTGTCGCAAAGATAAATTGCCTTCTGAGTAGAAGGAAATAAATTCTAGTTTACATCTGTATTTTTTAAAACACCAGAGACCTTCTCCAAACACTTCAGCTCCTATTTCAGCAACAGCCTTTTGGATAAAATTGGAAATTAATTTAGCCACTGTGGTTAAAGAAAAAAAAAAGTTTCTATAAATACATTGGCAACAAAAGGAGGGCCAAGGAGTGGCTCCATCCTTTGCTGGATGCAGAGGGTAGCATAACATCTGGGGATAAGGAAAAGGCTGGGGTACTTAATGCCTTCTTTTTCTCAGTTTTTAGTACCAGAACCATTTGTTCTCAGGTTACCCAGCTCCCAGAGCTGCAAGTTAGTGGTGGGGAGTGAAAATTGCATAATCCAGGAAAAAAGGATTAGTGACCTGTTATGCCAATTAGACATCCAGAAGTGTATGGGTCCAGATGGGATACAAGAGTAATGAGAAAAAAACTTGCCACACCATTTTTAATCACTTACCAGCAGTCCTGGATAAAAGGAGAAGTCCCAGCTGAGTGAAAATTAGCAAATGTAGTGTCCATCTGTAAGAGGGGTCAGAAGGATGATCCAGGAAGCTACACGCCTGCCAGCCTGGTCTCAGTACCAAGGAAGATCATGGAGCAGAACATGCTAAGTGCCATCACACAGCGTGTGCAGGACAACCGGGGAATCAGGCCCAGTCAGCACTGGTTTAGAAAAGGCAGGGCCTGTTGACCAACCTGATCTTCTCTGACAGGGTCACCCACTTAGCAGAGAGGGAAAGACTGCAGAAGTTGCCCATCTAGACTTTGGTAAAGCATTTGGCATGGTGTTCCACAGCATTCTCCTGGAGAAACTGGCTGCTCATGGCTTGGGTAGGTGTAGCCTTTGCTGGGTGAAAAACTGGCTGGCCAGGCCCAGAGGCTGGTGGTGAAGGGAGCTAAACACAGTTGGTGGCCAGTCACTTTTGGGGCTCCCCAGGGCTCAGTGTTGGGGTCCGTCCTGTTTAATATCTATATTGATGATTTGGCTGAGGGGGTTGAGTGTGCCCTCAGTCGGTACACAGACAACACCAAGTCAGGTGGGGGTGTTAATCTACTGGAGGGTAGGAAAGGTCTGCAGGGGGATTTTGGTGGGCTGGATTGATGGGCTGAGGACAACCACATGACATTCAATAAGGAGAAGTTCAGGGTCCTGCACTCAGATCACAACCATCCCCAGGCAGCTCTGCAGGCTGGGAAGAGTGGCTTGAGAACTGCTCAGCAGGAACCACCTTCAGGGTGGCGGTCAATAGCTGGCTGGATATGAGCCAACAGTGAGTCCAGGTGGCCAAGAATGCCAATGGTATTCTGGCCTGTATCAGCAATAATGGGGTCAGTAGGACAAGAGCAGTGATTGTCCCCCTGTATTCAGCATTGGTGAGGTCACACCTCAAATTCTGTGTTTTGAGCCCTTCACTACAAGAAAGACATTGAGTGCTGGAGTGTGTCCAGAGAAGAACAATGGAGCTGGAGAAGGGTCTGGAGGACAAGTCTTACAAGGACTAGCTGAGAGCTGGAGTTGTTTAATCTGGAGAAGAAGAGACCTGGGGGGATCTTGCTGATCTTGGGTTTGATGGTACAACCTTTTAAATTCACCACAACCACGATCCCAGAGTATTTGCACATCCAAAAGACAAGACATGCCTGAAATTGCTCTAACGCCACATAGTATGTCAAGCACGCAAATAAACTGAGGCTGGAGATAAGGATTTGAAGCTTTTTAGGGAAAATATGAAACACTCATTGCTAGGAATTTTAGAGTTGAATTGAAACTGCCTAAAATAACTTTCTCAGCTTGTCAGTGTTTATTTATCCCCTCTTCAGGCATCCCTTCTGTCCCCTTATCACTTTGCATCTTGTACTAATTAGTAAAATATGTAGAAAGATATTTATTTTAAACTGAAAAATTAAAAGTCTGGGCATTCTCTGCATTTTTTCCAAAGTTTTTCAGTGGATGACACATTTTTGGATCCTGTCTGATTCTGGTGTCAAACTGCTGGCAGTAACATGTATTTACTCTTGTTGTGCCTAATCATATATTCCAGTAATATCTGGGAAGATATTGGCAATGTAGGTGAGACAGATCTGAAGGGCAGATGATCAAAATATTTAAAGAGCACCTCAAGAGGGAGAGTGTCTGGCAAAGAAATTTGCCATATTAAAGATGTTTAAGTGCTAAACATAAACATATCTTGTTTCAGACAGATGTATATTGGCATAATATGACCACCCAGAGCAAGGGAAGAGAAATGCATCAGTGGACAGAGTACTACAGCAGGTCAGCACATTGCAAAAGAGAAGGCAGTGGTGTACAGGAATGTGGTTTTAGTAGCTGATTATTAATATGAAAGCTTATGAAATTAACTTTTTGTCCTCATTTGTCCTTTGGTGTAGGCAATGTTGCTTTAAAAGGAGAATGAGGCTAAGCAATCATTTTGTTCCTCCTTTTTGCCATCAAAGGATGAGGCAGCCTTCCCAAGCGCCAGTGACCCTGACCCTGGGGCACTCCAGCCGTCTGCCACATTGGGCCAGGATCATGGAGGCCCTCTCATCAGCACTGACCCACTCAACCCTGGGACTTCTTGCCCATTACCACCCCATGCTCCCCACAGATCCACAGAGCTTTGACATCTCACCACCCCACGCCCTTCCCCTCCCAGATGTCCTGGCACAAAGGCAGCATCACCAAGGTAACATTTGGGCTGTAAACTGGATGTTCAGGAGAAGTTTTGCCGGAAGTTCAGGGAAAGTTCAGCTCTCTGCCACCATGACCAGAGTCCGAAGTATCTCCTGGGCCTCCCAGGGCAGCATGTTCTCTCCAGCCCTGGAGGGAAGGCTGTGCTTGGGGTGCTGGGGCAACAGTGGGCTCTGAGTTCCCTGGCCAGGCTCTCTGGGGACTAACCCTCCATCTCCTCAGACCATCAACAGAGCAGACACAAAGAGTCCCTCATTAGACAAAAAAAAGTACATTTCAGAGTGGGATCTAGTGTTGAATGCATGTCCCTGTACCTTTCCATGTTTTTCTTGTAAAGACGTATAATAGTAAAGATACTTTTTTGGTTTTTTTTTTTCTCTCTCTAAGACATAATGAGGATGCTGAAAAATAGAAGTCAACCAAATACCAGTGATATCAAGGCCACAGCACTCCCCTCCAGCAGTTCCTGTCCCTTTTACCTGTGACAAAATTATTTTAATCTGGAATATTCTTTGGAAACTAAAATTCAGGAAAACATTGTTTCATATGTCACTTGAATCTGTTTGAACTTTGCCAATGTATTTTACTATTTTTGTACTTACATATCCAGCTTTAAAATGTCCTAATAACAATTAAGCAGGTTTTTAGATGGTATAAAACTCTGAGAAGTATCAATATATCGGATAATTGGGCTGCCATTAAGAGGGATCTAGACAGGTTAGAGAAATGGGCTGACAGAGACCCAGTGAGAAACCCATACTTGAGACAAAAGTAATGCCATGTAGCAGGAAAGTTTGGGAGCTGACTGGGTGGGGGTCAGCTTTGCAGAGAAGGACCTGAGAGATCCTGGTGGATGGTAAATTGGGTGGTATGACCTTCTGGTGATGAAGGCTAACCACAGGCTGGACATCATTTACAATGCTGCATTAGTTGAAGAAAACCTATATGACAGTTTTAAGGCCACTCCCGGACTGCAGTGTTCAGTTTTGGGGGCCTTATTGAGAGTTCAACACAATCATAGAATCATAGACTATAGAGTGCTTTGGGGTGGAAGGAACCCCAAAGACAATTTAGTTCCAACTCCCCTGCCATGAGCAGGGACACCTTCCATTAGACCATGTTTCGCAGAGCCCCATCCAGCCTGGCCTTGAGCACGGCCAGGGATAAGGTATCCACAGCTTCTCTGGGCAACATGTTCCAGTGCCTCACCCCTCTCTTAGCAAAGAATTTCTTCCTAACATCTAATCCAAACCCATTCTTAGAAGCCATTAGCCCTTGTCCTATCACTACAGTTCCTGATGAAGGGTCCCTCTCTGCCTTCCCTGTAAGATACTGGAAGGCTGCTATGAGGTCTCCACACAACCTTCTCTTACCCAGTCTGAACTGCCCCAATTTTCTCAGCCTTTGTTTGCAGGGGAAGTGCTCCAGTCCTTTCATAAACTCTGTGGCCCTGCAACACTTCCATGTCCTTCTTAAGCTGGGGGCACCAGAACAGTATGCAGTATCTTAGATTAAGTGTGTTCCAGGAAAATTAGAAAATATGCAAAAACAGCGCTCTAAAGCATAAAGCTGACCATCAAATCAGGGTGGTTTCAAAGTCAGACATTCAAATAGCACTACATACAGAACTCACAAACAGCACAGCATCCTGTGGTTGCTGGGAAGCAGAGTTCAGGTGGATTTGGCAGATATTTTGAATGAGCTTCACATAACACCAGGTATATATAGAGAGGGGTTACAGTGAAATGTTGCTTTCTTCTGTAGCAGGACAGCTGCATATACAATATCTTTAATATCTTTAGTCCATTTGAGCCTACACACTGCCAACTTCCGTACATATCAGAGGAAAATCTAGCTCTTTGATGAATTTACTTTTCTTTCTGTATGTTGTTTGAAAAGGCAAAATAATATCCTCGCCTCCTACACCTTCAAAAACAGAAGAAAAACAAGGGAACAAAGACATTTTTAAAATTTCTGCTTTCTGAATTCTCTTTGAAGGCACATATAATCTCATGTCTTATTTTTTAAAACATAGGAGTGTTTTTCACCAAAATATATTATTATGTCGAAATATGGTTTTCATTAAACTACAGAATACAAAAGAAATAAGTGGTACCTTACCTGGAAAATAAGGAAATTTCTTGGCTTGTGGAAGACTCATTTCCCTTCTTTGCCTCATTTTAAGAGTTTAGAGAGTAAAAATAAGTATTAAGGGTTATGGTTTATTTCTAACTTTCTCTGGTCAGTTATATTATTGGTGGAAGGCCTTGATTTTTTTCTGCATGCAGTCTAAAAATTCAATTTGTTGTGAAACTTTGGTTATGATCCCAAAACAGTGTTGTTCTGCTGGTCTGCTTTAGAGATCCTTTTCTCAGAGGAGATGTCTTGATACCTTCTTCCTTCATATAGGGTTAAGGGCAGAAATTGGTGGTCTCTGTTTTTTCAGTCACTATCAAGAGGCAGATTCTAAAGAGAAGTTGTCTGAGAGAGAAATAAATACTTGGTGCACTGCCATAAACCATGCAGGACAGCTCCCTTTATTTATTATTTTTGCATTACTGTGAGGCACCCTGCTTACTTCTCTATTTTCCTTTCTAGCTAATTCTTCAAAGTAACTGCATTATATTGTTTAAAGTAATACTGTATTTTCCTCCCATTCCTGAAAATGTCGATTTTCCCCATCAATTCTTTAACTATAGAAAATAACATTAAATAAGGACTGTTCCAAGATCTGCTATCAGGCAAGAAAAAACACAGTTTACTAGACGTGCCATGAACTTTGCTATTAAGAATCGGGTGATGAAAAAATGGTAATTTTCAATAATTTTTCTTTTTTTGGTGATGTAAAAACTTCTTTGTGTTACAGAAATCAGCAACATAAAGCAGAAACAGCCTAGTAAAAAATGGCTGTGTCCCACTATTGTCTTTGATAACCAGAAAATGTGATCTTTTTCATGGTTGGTTTATAATCTATAAAAATTAAGCTCAGATCAAACATGACATAGGTATGAAGTAGGTGTGTTAATTACACTTACAGTAATACAGTGCAGTACAGTATACAACCTTATTCATACTGCAGTTTTATCGGTACAAGAACACCTGAT
>VZTN01003934.1:12605-28719 GCA_013400515.1 Erpornis zantholeuca
TGGAATGATTTTCAAGGAATCACAGATGACAGGTATTAAGACTAAAAATTAACAATGTGGTATTTAAATCTTAAGATTTTCAGGGCCCAGAGGCCAGTGTATTTATATAATTGCATCCTATCTGAGTGTTTGAAAATCGTTTGATTTGGGGAGGATGACACACATTTCCTTGCAAGTAGACATATATGGTCAAGTTTGCCATTATTTTCCATGCAAAAGCTGAACAAACTCTTTTCCTGCAAGTGTTAAGAGTACAGCTGCAGACCTAAACTTAAAGACTGATTATAGGAGAATGAAACTGAAGANTCCCCATCAATTCTTTAACTATAGAAAATAACATTAAATAAGGACTGTTCCAAGATCTGCTATCAGGCAAGAAAAAACACAGTTTACTAGACGTGCCATGAACTTTGCTATTAAGAATCGGGTGATGAAAAAATGGTAATTTTCAATAATTTTTCTTTTTTTGGTGATGTAAAAACTTCTTTGTGTTACAGAAATCAGCAACATAAAGCAGAAACAGCCTAGTAAAAAATGGCTGTGTCCCACTATTGTCTTTGATAACCAGAAAATGTGATCTTTTTCATGGTTGGTTTATAATCTATAAAAATTAAGCTCAGATCAAATATGACATAGGTATGAAGTAGGTGTGTTAATTACACTTACAGTAATACAGTGCAGTACAGTATACAACCTTATTCATACTGCAGTTTTATCGGTACAAGAACACCTGATAATGCAATATAATATAATATAATATAATNACTTAAAGACTGATTATAGGAGAATGAAACTGAAGAACAGCTAATAAGGGTTATTCAGAATAGTTAGTCACCATTACACCCACATCAGCATTTCAGGGATATTGCAGAAATCCTTTGGTGAATGTAATAGTTCAGGACGTCCAAGTATGACAGAGCTACCTATAAACATATATATTCTGTTGCCCTGTAGAAGAATGCAATTTGCTGTGCTGATGATTTNGCCTATAAACATATGTCTATAATAGATTCTTAATCCAACATGAGCATTTTAAGACAAATGACTAAATGAAATTACTAGTTTTCAGAGCATAAGTATTGAGCATTCACAGAGCATGTAAGCATTGTTGATCACGTCTCAAAGGGCACATTTGATGGAAGTTTAGAGCTCTGTGACATTTATTTTGTGTATCTATCTCACTCAGATGTCCTTATTCTGTCCCTTCAAGTTGAAATCAGATTTACTATTGTCTGTTGACACCTGTGGATGAGGGAAAAGCACTTATCTTCTGTTGCCCTGTAGAAGATTGCAATTTGCTGTGCTGATGATTTCATTGATTTATCTAAGTAGTGCCACAGCTGTGGAAAGAGAACTACTGTCCAGTCTCGAGGGCTTTACAGGCAGGGTGATTACTACTGTTACTTATTACTAACATAGTGAAGTTTAACATTGTAATCTGAAAGAAAACGCATTTTATTTTTCTTACCCATTTTAAAAATGACTATCAGCAAGTTGCAAATTAAGAGAAGGAATTTAGACATTTCATTCTACTTCACCACGACTCTATAGATGCCAATTAAGCTATTTTCATCACATAAGATAGATAAACTGCCACCATGCCAGTGTGGATCCTGTTTTACTGAGGAATAATTGTAATTGATATATGTGGAACTGAAATGTTGCTTTCATGGTCTGTGTCAGGGAGGATGATGAAAACTTAGTAAGGGGTGGTTCAACTTCAGTAACTGCCATGGCTTTAGATTTTGGAGACTTCTTTAGTCCTCTTGTATTCACATCCTCTCATTCTGTGAATCCTCCTGTCCTTATAAGTGTTGCACTTCACCAGGGGATATACCAGGAGTGTTCTTGCATTTCCTATTTCTGATATCTAACATAGAAAATCATGTTATCATATCAGATTTCCTTGGTGGGCACACAGACAGCTGTTTTTCAACATCCACCCTACCTTCCCTACCTTCTCCAAGGAAAAGCAAAAAAACACCCTGTGATTTTTTCCCAGGAAAGACCTCATGATGCATTAATCTTGAAGTCTTTTACAGAAATGTATAGAGTTCCTTAGCAATGCACAAGAAAAGGGAAAATACAAGAAGAGAACAAGAAGAGAACAAGATTAATTTGATCCAGTGCAGATACTCCAGATGGAAACTAATTTCTGCCCTTGCCACTTCCACTACTGTGGAAGTACAGAATGGAAAGAGACTGGTCCTCAAGTTTCTTTTGTCACCCCACTGTCACTCCACAGCTCTGTCTGGTTCTTACCTTGGCTCCTTGTTCAGACATGTCTCCAACTAATACACTGCAGGGGCAAATGCAGGGTCTTGGTGCAAGTTCCATGCTTACTTCTGTTTGAAAATGAATTTTCTGAGTTTATTTGTTCTTCCCTTCTGGTTTTTAAATGCTTATGTTTTAAAATATTAGCATACTAGTATTGTTTCTACTTTATTGTTATTTTGTCTGTTTAAGGTTTCCACATGTCAAATTTTTCTTACACAACCAGGAAATGTTTCCCAAATTGATTATTCTTTATTGTCTTTTCACCCTTTTACCAATGTTCTTGAATGGAGAGAAATTACAGAAATCCTCATAAAAGCAAACCAAAACCCAGGATGCTGTTATGAACTGCTGAAACTAAGTACTCAGGAATTTTTTAATACCACCATAGAGTTTATTGAAGCCTGTTAACAGCCATTTTTGTACAAGTAGATATTTCACTGCCTTCTTTCACAGCAGTATTCTTTTAGATTTTATATGGACACATCCCCTATCCAGTGACATTGCAATAGTTCAAATGAGTCATGAGCACAAATCATATTGTACAAACTCTTTTTTTCTTTTTTCAGAATACACAGAGGAGGATTTCTGACTATTTTGGGGTTTTTGTTTGAACTAAGGTATTTAAACCTTAAAAGTATGGTTTAACTGGTACATGACAAAAGCCTTTAAAATCAAGTAAAAGACAGGCAGTCATCAGTTTGCTTAGCATCAAGAAGCTCTGGAAGGTGATTTTAGTAGTTAACACCTTGAAAGCCAAATTTCTGGCTCAAGGATTTGTGATCTTTGTAGGAGCAGATGACAGATATCAAGGTGTTCATTAGTGCGTGGCTGGCCTGACTCTGACACTTGAAAGATTTTCTTGGGTGGATAGCCCTGTCCTAGTCAAGATAGTTAAGCCTTAAATTCACATAGAAAAGCACTTTATTCATGGTTTTTGATGATATGTGGGGCTATGCGTACTTCTTATACCTTATATTTTACAAGAGTCTTAACAAAAACAATTCTTGTAGCTTTCAGTGAGTTGGGTTATTAGCCCTGAGAATATATTTCAAAGTAAAAGGGATACAGAGAGTAATTTTAATGCATCTTCTGTTGTTGGTCTAAAGTTAGTTTGTTGGGCTGTGTACATATGTAGTATACAAAACCAAAACTATTTCTCCAACATACATCTAAGCTGAAAAACAGGAGAACGGGATTATCACCAGATTCTAGTCCTACTTCTGCAGAAAAGGTAGAATAATTCTCAGTAGATAACTACTCAAATTTCAACCTGCACTTCTAACAACTTTACTGCACAATTTCAGACTTCGCTCTTTCCAGGAGAAAAAAGATTTGCAAATATTCATCTAAGAGATTTTTGCTTCACAAAATTTGGGCCAGGGTCACAGGGAGCCATGCTGCCCAAAGCAGGCTGAGGGTTGCAGGATGAATGAGTCCTGTCAGGATACAGCAGGAAAAAACATCTTTGCAACACAACCGCAAGTAGTTGTCTCTTAAATTTGTTTGTTGTGTGTGTAGGTATAACCAAAACCTGATGAAAGTATGCATATATCTGCTACTCCCCCAGGAGAAATATTTAATTCAGCAGTGTTTCTTGAGATGTCTGGGCCTGTCTAAATAGGAAAATTTACCAGCTTAACTATAGCTCTGTAATTCCCTATGGGGATGGAAGGAATAAGTGTATCCATGAATACAGTTGTAGTTCTGGCAGTAAATTTCCCTGGGTAGACAAACCCTTCAGGTTTTGCCCATAACTTGAAAATTCAGACCTGATATTCATAAGACATAATTGATGAAATTTCAACACAGAGACAACACAGCTGCTTAACCTTAGGGAAAAAATCAAGGAGGCCTGTTTGTTACTTGACAATATATCCCAGCATATAAAGAACTATCATCATCTAATTTGGTCTTGTTTTGTGCCCTCTCAATGCTCTGTAGATCTCCATTTTATTTGGATTAGACACTGACTATTTGAATCAAACACAATGATTTGGGTCGTTAGACTCAACTTCATGAAGTAGCCTGTGCTCTTCCCATCCCTGTGGTGGAAGGATCAATAAAGTACCAGGTTTTGCCAGCAGAGGGTTACCAAGTGTCAGAGGCATTATACTGATCCTAAATGTGTGCAACCTGTCCAGTGAAGCAGGCCTACAAAAGGACACTCTTTCCTCAGCTAGTCAGTGACAGGCGTTACACATTTGCAGACTGATAGAAATAGATCCTACCCCTCTTAACATGCATGAATTTGCATATCTAGAGCTGCCTTTGGAGGCTTCCAAACACATTTCTCTTCTTGCCAGACCATGTAGACACATTACATCTTCTCCTATTTTTCCTCAGGTGGTGGAACAAACTCCAGCCTGTGCCCCGAACAGAAGGACCTGCACTGAGACCACTTACCACCCATCGCTTGCACCAAGCACAGTTTTTCTTTCTGTTGTTACCAATAAAAAAATAAAAAGAATTCACCAGCAGTAATGGCAAGACATGAAGCATATTTTAATTTAGCAAATGCACAAACATTGCCATAAAACATCAGTAGCTTGAGGTCTTCTTTAGAAATGAGCTGTCAGAAGGGGAAGGAAAAAAAAAAAAAGAGCAGTTAGTATCAAAAGGGCGTTGTCTGACCTGCTGGATTTACAGGCTTTTTTCCATAGTACATAGGTCCTATTTAGGACTAGGAGTCTTTCAACTTGATCGGTATTCTTGCCTTCAGAGAATAAATGCACACTTCTTACACTGAGCTGAATATGAATGTGGCTGCAGACAATTTTTCACCTTTTCACTCAAGTGCTTACTCCCTCTTTTCCTCCTCCATAAAATATGCAACTGAGCAGACTCCCTTGGAACTAACAGTGACAGATATAATTAATTAGCTGTATAATCTTAAATCGTTGTTCTAGTTTTTATGTTAATTTTTGTAAGAGGAGGTTTAAATCATTAAACTGAACTCTTGGTGCTAAGGACTGTAGCGATGGACCTGATTTGGAACCGCAAATTAAACTAATTAAAATCTGTAAAAGAGTTTGTTCTGTTTTCAGATTGCCTCTCAGCTCAGTTCAAATTTAACTTATTATTGAGTGTTTTAGACATTTTCAGTCCCAATTTAAATTGCTACAGGTGGATTTAGAAGTTTGTGTTCTGCTTCTGAATTGTCTATCCCTGGATACCCCAAATGTTTGCATTGCATGATTCAATTTCTCTTTCTGTAAATCTGTATTACTGCTAACTACTTTGACCTTAATAGTACCTTAAGAACAAGGGATAGAAAAATGCTAATTAGGAGTGAATATGATAAAAAAATATTTGGTATGATAGTGACCTTTTACAGAGAAGCTTGAGGATTATGACAAATTTTCATTTGTCACAACCTCTTTTTTCTTGATCTGTATTTTCTTTTTCAAATTTGTAGATAAACTATAAGTTAATTGACAATGAGATTAGCACACGCTATGGTAATATAAAGTAAGTGTAGGCACACAGCCTCAAGTCCAAATTGAGCTTCTTTAAGGAACAATTGGAAAGGAAAAGAATTTTTTACTGGTTTTATCAGTCAATTTTCAGCATATAACAACATTAAAGTTTCATGGCTTCTTAATGAGTTTCCTTCTTATTATTTCCTGAAAGAAATATCCATTCACTGGTTCTGATGAAGTATCCTGCAGAGCTAAATGCCTGGAATAGGAAATCTCAACCCATAATAGAAGACTGCTTACTCTCTTAGAGATGAACATAATCCCACAGCTACCAAGCATATACTAAAAAATCAAGAAGTGTTAATAAAACATGTGTCCTTGACAAACTGGACAAATCATCTGAAAAATAGATGATGTTGAATCCTTCAGTGCCCCCAGTCCAGTAAAGATCATTACAACAATTATTTGGAAAATGGTAGGGTTTTTGGTTCGCATTAATTGTGTGACCCATGGAGTTGTTGAAGTTAGGAAGGAGGAAATGTTGTTGTTGAAGTGGAGGAGGAAATGGGAGAGGTAAATGCTTTACTGTTAATCAGTCTGACTCAGTCAAGGAATCAGAAATGTATTTTCAAATTTATTGAAGCACTAGAGGTCTTTAAAAATTTTGGGGCTAAATAATATGTGCATCTTTTTAATGTAGGATAATCTTAGTTGAAATGCATAAGTATTGATACCTGAGGCACTTCTAAACATCCTATGCCAGACATGGCCCACTTCTGAGTTTAGGGCAGACTTATATTCTAAAAACAGGTATTGAACCATAACTAATTCACACTATGGTGTACAAAGCCTGGAATAAACACAGATCAGTCTCACTTAAAGGATTTTTTAGACTTTCAGGTGGAGTGTCTAAAGCAGACCTTCAGCTTAATAAGACACAAATAGGTATCCAGTGCTGATAATTCCTAACCATCAGCAACCTCTGCTCCACTCTCCTTGTTGAAAGGATTGCTTTGCCCTGAACAACCTAAATAGTCTTTGCTGTTCATCACGGTTTTCTGCTGGATATTTTCCAGCTGGCACACACCCTTCATGAAGTCTTTTTCCCCAAACCAAGTTGCATGGACTAGCTGAGGCATTTGCAGTGCTGAGCAGAGCAGAAGCATTATTTGCCATGCTTTGCAATCTGTATTCCTGCCTAGTTTATGTCAGAAGGGTGTTTTGCAACGGCATGACATTGTTGCAACTGGTGACTCCCTGCTGAGTTTAGTTCCTAGAACTTGTTCTTATTGAATATTGACCTATTTTTTTTCAGACAATTTATCCAGTTAGTCAAACTAATTTTGAATTCTAATCCTGTCCTCCGGCATCTAGGCTTTCTCAACTCGACATTTTCTGGAAATTTAATAAGCATGCTCTTCTTCCCATCTAGGTCATTAATGAAAATATTGAATATAACACAGCCAGGGCAAACTCTTGCAGAATTCCATTTATGCATCTGTTAGCATGAGGAATTCATGGCAGAGCAATCACTAAAAGTTAGCAGGCAGATGCATCTAACTGTTACAATTATCTCTTCTTCTAAGTCAGCACACTTTGACTCGAACACAAACAATTCAAATTCAGGCTGTACGGTTTAAAAATCCAAATAAGATTGCATCTGTTCTCATCTGAGCAGTCTGCTTCCCAAGGGACCCATTTCAAAGCTCATTATAGCTAATGAATGGCTCCTATAAATTTCAGCAGGCCATGAATCAGGTTTGAAAAAAAGGCTAAACATGATCCTTCACTGACACTAAAATAAAGTTCTGCAGAAGTCAGCATTTGAATTTTTTTTTTAATTGATTAATTAAATTAATGAGTCAGCAAAGTTGGTCAAATCTGATTTTTCTCAAATTTTGTACTTTCACCAAATGATCAAGGAATAAATTAAACACATTTCAGATTTATTATGCAAACATCTAAGAGTAAATAAATACCCCACTCAAACCAAACTATTCAAAAAATATCTCATCATGAGACTGGAACAGATCTGTGTGTTCAGAGTCAGCCTCTTCTATCTCTTCACAGAGTTTGAAACGTTAAATACAGATTAGAGTTTCCTACAGCCTCTGGCAGTCAAATAATTCTGCAGTTTTGTAGCTGATGGCTTATCTACATAGATTCAGAGATAGTAAACTCATGGTAGAGGACTGCTGTGAATACCCTCAAATTATGTACCAGGGGATTCCTTAAACTAATTTCTGCCTAGACTTCATTTTATCTGTAGCAAAAAATAAAAGTGGTTAAAGAGTTAACAGTAGCAAGAACTTTACTGTAGCCTTTTTGATGATTCAAGAAAATAGTTATTTTAATTCCAATGATTAGGTATCATCAAAGTTAAAATTTTGCAGCCTGGGGTCTAAACTTGGCTCATTTCAGCCAAGTTCACACACAGTGACACTTGAAGGATCACAAGAGCCTTTCCCTTTTATATTTCTGTTTCACATACAATTACTTGAGGTGTGACCCCTTATTCTCTTCTTTCACAAGGTAAGTGTCCTTACAGTCTTTTGTATCCAGCCCCCGGATGTGGATCTTCACTAAATACTCCTTACATTTCCCTGCATCAGCCTTCAATATGATTCCACCAGAGTCCTCCTAGTGCTATCTCTAAATTACGAGCCGAGTAAAACAGACAAGCTGTGTATCTAGAACAAGACAGGGTTTTTAAAAACAGCTTCATTTCAAATGAAGGCGGTGAGACCCTGGAACAGTTTGCCCAGATGTGTTTTGGGTGCCCCACCCCTGGAGGTGTTCAAGGGCAAGCTGTAAGCATCTTTGAGCCACCTGGTCTAGTGAGATGTGCCCTTGCCAATGGCAGGGGTTTGGAACTAGATGATCTTTGATGTCCCTTGTGACACATGCCACTCTGTGGTTCTATGAATTACTGCTAAGTGTCTACAACTTTCAAATTCAAGTCCTCTGTCCTCACACACTGGAGGCAGGCATCACCATGATTTCCCATGACTAATCTCCTACTGTTTGGACCATCTTTACAGATTCTTTCAGCTGCCCTTTCCTGCCATATTCCAACATCCATTTCCATAGCCAACCTTCCACACTGCCCTCTATGTGTGCACTGGTCTCTGCATTTAATGACAAAGACCTGCTGCTTTCTGTTTGTGTGAACTTGCTCAAACCAGGGTAGCAGCAAGAGAGCAGTCACTGCTGAGCATAGAGAAGCCCACCAGACATTCTGGGCAGGAGACTGTCCTCTAAAAACTTGGAGTGACAAAACAAACAGCAAACCAGACTGTTCTTTCAAAAGGGAAATGGGAGAGAGGATGGAATGCAGAAAAAGGAAGATTATTGAGAGACAGGCTGGAGTCACATCTTCAAATAGACAGATTGTGTTTGTTAAAGATAAGCTTATAATATTTTCCCTTTGTATTTTTTATATTAAAGCTTATAATATTTTATCTTGCTGAATTTTGTTTGACTGTAAGAGAGTTATCTTTCCCTGAATTTCATTTACCAGGATTGTCCTCTTCAGGATGCCTTATGTGTCAGGTCTTCTGTTCATTCATCACTTTGGATGGGAAGTGTTCCTCTTCTATGGGTGCAAACTGAGAATGTCAGAAGGGTTTTGCTGCTTGTTTCCATAATGCTAAATATTTTTCTTGTGTAACACAGTTTAGTAATTTGGTGGTCTAGCTGGAAATATCTGATTTGTAGTTTGAATTCTGGAAAAGCTTAAAGCATGTAACAGCTGTGCACCTTCAGCTGGGACAGCCACTTATGAACCCTGCACGTAGATAGTGCTGTTTGCCTGGGCCCTCCACCCTCTTGTCCTGCTCACCTGTTTTGACTTGTTTCAGATGCTTTAGGAAACAAATTGTGAATATGCCTATAGGGAAGGTGTTTGTTTTTTGCAAATCGTCAAGTAGACACTTGCTGTGATAGTGTTACTTCCACCTGAGCCTTGCCAGAGAGTCTAGCCTATCATCCTATGAAAACATACTATTTATCTTTTGGTAGACAGGACAAGTATTGACCTGAGCACGCAGCACAAGGCATGCAATTCTGATTAAAGCTTTCATGCACTCTCCCCATGCTAATAATAAATCTAATTAGCAATTAATAAGATTACCTTTTTTGTATTAAAAATGTAGGAAGGAAAAGATCAATATATTGTTATAAACTTCACTTGTGATTTTTAGCTAGCTGCTTCGGCATCTGGTTTTTAATTTTACTTTCAGGAAGAAAAATTTGTCACTTTTTTTGCTGAAAGCACTCTGAAAATGTGAAAACCTCAAAGTGGTTTTGCAAATAAAGCAAAATAAGACCTGTCTTTTCATAAAAATTAGCAGGTTCATAACTAAGCGAAGAGAGAATTTGCCTTACTGAGATTTCATTTTCATTACAACACAGCGTGAAACAATCCGTTTCAGTGAAAAGTCATCGTTCCATGATATTTTTTCAGCCAAACTAGCTGAGATTTGATGGTTGCAGTTCAGCCTAGGAAAGGAAGGCTTCCCAAGGCAACCATGTGGAAGTGAAAACTGCCTCTGACAGAATTGTATTAGGGGTATATTTGACGATTATGCAACCAGCGTGTGTGATTGAGACGTCTCTCTCTCCCTCAGTGTTTGGCTATGAGGAGCCACTTTTTGCCTGGAGGCAGGACTGCAGTGCCTGTTCAAGTGCCCACCAGCACCACCCTCATGGTCATCCACCAGCACCCCTTCCTCCTGCTGGTTTAACCAAGCCTCTGACTGTTCAGATTCATTCTGAAGGTGCTAACTCCCTGTGTTGGTAGAGCTCCATAGACAGGAGATTTCATATGTTTAGACATTTTTCTATCCTGTTGAATTTTGAAAGTGCCCTGGGTATTCCAGTAGTTTATTTGAACTGCAGTGCAACTTATGCACAGCTCCACTTCTCTTCCACATAAATGTGTACTTCATGCTGTTGCATTAAGTCTTTCAGTCTTGGAAGGAGGATCAGAGCTGCTCCTTACAGAGTGGGAAAGAGCTTCTTTTCAACAATCCTAAATCCAGCCTAAATATACTGCTTCCCACAACTGCTATAGCCTTGTGATACAGAATGTCATCACCATAGAGGTTTTATACTACCAACTTCCCATGGGGAAGAATGAAACTAGTCCTGGTGTCAAGACTTGCAGTGTGTGAAATGTTTTCCTATCACAAGGAAGTGAAGTCTAAGGTTCTTATGGTCAGGGAAAATCACTGACTTAACTTTATCAAATAAAAGTATTCCAGAATTTTTCCACATACAAAACTGGGTTGTAAGGCAGTACCTCTTAAGAATAATAATGTGCAACTCAGTGACTTTGTTTGCAAGCCTACTTGTACTAGATTCTGAATTGAATGATCTTTTGTTAATTAATTAGTTTATAAGTCTGGGTTAAGTGGGCTACAATTCCCTTCTGAATTTCCCCTATTAGAGCAATCCATCCCATAGCCTCCGTTACGCAGATCAGCTTTATGTAATGGGAAAGGTACTTGTCAAATATAAATGCAACCTCAAGAAAACAGACAGTCTCTACTCATACTAGGGACATATTCTTGTATTAGGCAAAAAATTTAAAGATTAATCTGAGTTCATTAAATACTGTTTGACGGTGTGCACATGTGGAAATAAATTTGTCTGTAGTTTGAAGCGACTTCTTATGGAAGGAATTCTCATATAATCAAACCACCAGTCTGCCTCTGTACCCCTTGTCACAGGAACTCTTGTATCTGTTGGCTGGTTTGAGGTGCAGTTAGCTTACTAAAAATGTAAAAAATAAGCAGCTAGGTAGTGGAGTTTATTACTGTATCCCAATTAAAGAGACGGCCTACCTCATGTCTCGTTACCTGTTAGAGTATCTCTCCAGCACAGCAGCATTTGTTACTGCTCCCATTTCAGAAGAAGCTTTCATCAACATTTACATCCCTGTTGAGATACAGATCTCTTTCTTGTTTGGCATGAATACAAGAGAAACCAACATCATTTGATCTCTGGAGCAAGTGCTTAGCATTGTCAGTGTGCATTTAGAAGTTAGACAGTGCCCGGGGACAAATGACTGAAATTCTGCTCACTTCTCAGCATGGGCACCTCTGCTTTGAGTACTTGGAAGTCCTACCTTGCTGTGTCCCAGGCCAGTGGTGAGCCACAGGGAAGGGAGGCACACTGCTGTGACCTTCCTCTCATCATTCATTAAAAGCAGTTTCCTGTACATTGTGTGGGGAGCTAAACCCTAATAGCGAGCATAGGGAATCCTCACCAGGGTCAAGCTCACAAGGGAGCGAGCAGGATGAGACTCCAAAGTGGCCATATAGAGCCTGAGAGCATGTAGGGACATCCATATCTAGGCGTGCAGGGACCTGTACAGTAAGGTGCTTGCTGGGTTTGGCAGCAGCCAAGTGCCTATGTTTTATTTCCTGTTCACTTCATTGTGTTTCATCTTGGTTTCCTTTTTTTTTTTCCCCAGAAAGGGGAAAAAGCTTTGACTACTTTCTCTGCTGCTACTGTACTCTCTGAAAATGTAGATTATGCCTCAGAAAACAGAAATGACAACCTAGAGAAACCCATGCCATCAGGGGAGGACGAGCCTTGAAATCCACCCATAACCAGGATCCTTCTCTCTCCCTTGTGCTTGTGTCCCAAAGCACGTTATCATGAAGGCACAGCCTGATGTGTTATTGACTCTTCAGCTCAGTCTTCACCCAGGCAAAGCCCTAGTAATATCGGTGTTTCATGAGAATGAAAATTTGTCCAACACAGACTAAACACAGATTTTATCAGAGCACTTATCGCAGTTGGGCTAGAAATGACAGCTGACAAAAAAAGAAAAAAAACAACAAAGAAAAAAACAAAAGGAAAGGATAGCAGGTTTAGTGAGATCATGACTACTACTAACAGGGAGGTGTGGCTAAGTTATGTGCCAAAAATGTAGATGCAGCTATTCTCTTCTGATCTCTTCTGTGCCTGAAGAAACACAATAAATTATATGAAAGTATTTGTAACAGAACTTTCTTGAATTAAACCTGACTTCAGAAGAGCATTTTCCTCTGCTACCAAATGGCAAAATCCACACATGTAATTTTAAATATATTGCTGCAAGTAAAGTGTGTGTTCAGGCCACAATCAGTAAGTACAATTCACCAACTATTTTATAAAAGGCTGAATTTTTTCATTCCTATTTAGCTGTTGAATCTCTCTCTCACTCCTTTATATGAAAAGAAGTGATGATATGCATATTTTCTCGAGGTTTTGGGTCTTTTTTAAACTTTTGTTAATTCTCCCATGGGCATTTTGATAGCAGGTCAGCAATTACATTATGAAACAAACATGTCTTTCTGCTACCAAATTACAAAATCAAAACAAAATAGATAAATACCACCAGATGAAAAGACTTGTTAATTAAGACTATTAACCATGTTTTTTTCATGGCTTTCATCTTTTGTTAAGTTTTGATTGAAAGATATTGAAAGTAAGTAGCCTAATCTGTAAAATGTGTATTATCTCTAGAAGGAACATGGCTTCTCCTATTGTCCATAATCATTTTATGTAGTATTACTGACAACAGGAAATCATTATCTACTGTACATTTAAGATCCAAAAAATACTGCATCAAGAGGAGGAAAATCTTTTGTTCTGCATAACTGTATTTCAAACTTGAATGTATATGTAATAGATTTTTTTACACTCTCTCTCTGATATGCCACGGTGCTGAATACAATGTACCATGGAATATTTACCTCACAATAGACTAGAAGATAGAGATGTGGAAACTTAGCACCTTAGAAGTCCATCATCTTTCTTACCTGACTCATACAGTCAGAAAAACTTAATGTCTGCCACAGCAAGTGAAAATTAGCAGGGCATGACACAAATGCTAGCCAGGCTGTGATTTAATGTCTATAAAACATTATGAACTCTTACATACCATATTTTGTAACTGAACTCATGTTTGGGTGTACAGTACCTCTCCAGAACAGAAACAAGATCCACAGCATGATTTTGACATCAATTAAGCTTTTCTCATTTATGAGCAGAAACAGGTCAGGCTGAATTTTTGGGTGTCTGTGTCATGAAGAGAGAAGGATTAGGCAGAACTAAAAACAAATATTGCACTTACGTTTTCAAGGATGTCCTTGATGAGAGAAACTTTTTCAGGATCCAAGTCTTTCAGAATTCATGGAGCTTTGAAAGCTCTTTTTTAATAAAGATACTCTGCTTACATGTGTTTTCAATTCATTCATTCATTCATTCATTCATTCATTCATTCATTCATTCATTCTTCTAAAAGTTCTGTTCTTGGCAAAATGGGACATAAATTTAGTCTGCAGCTGTTCCCAGAGGCTGTTGAGTTTAACTGAAAGTAGAAGTGATCCAGTGTTAAAACGGGCATTAAAACTGAAGTCTGCTGGAAATCTTGGGCTGGGTGCATGAGTCTGATAAACTCCCTGGGTGCTGAGCCAGAACTGTGTCACTGTACGTGTGAGTGACACCAGTGCTCTGGAGGGAAGGAGTCCTGCCCTATACCCCTCTAAAACAGGAGATATTTTTGTCCTAACACAGAAGAAGGCTGTACAGAGTTAGCAGCGTGTTGTTGCATTCAGCACAGTAAGCAATTGAAAACTCTATTTGGCAAGTGTTTTCTCCATTTGGCTTTGTCCTTTCATATGTATATGGATAAGCAAATTAAGCCCCATTCTCAGTGTGGTAATGGTTGGACTATCCAAAGCAAAGCAAACACACACAGCAGACAGTGATGCTGGCTCTTACTGAAAGTTTCAGGTACCGTTTTATTACTAGGAAGGGATTTCCTCCTTGGGACAACCTGTTTGCATTGCCCACCTAAACTCCTCACCAAATGTAGTAGTCTTTGCCATTCAGCAATTCCACTTTATAGGTTACTTATTTACCTGGAGAAACCAAAAATCGCTACTGGCAAATAATTGTGGCTTTACCCCGGCAAAAGGGAGGTTCATAGAACTCACTTGGCAACCCTGAGAAGGCAGTTGAGTGAGGTATGGTGGTAATGTTTTTCAATAGGCAAGATTTGCAGGGATAGGAAGCACCCCCGCAACAGGTTGATTGCTTTAATGGAGAAGAGAATCCTCATACCTCTTGCCAGGCATCCATGTCTGATCTTCGAGTATGAACATTAAGATACCTAAAAACAAAAAAAAAACATGGACAAACAAAATCCGCCCCCCAAAAAAAATAAATCCCAGACCTCTGAAGAGCAGAGGACAGAAAGCGACTAAAGGGGTTAAAATATTAGAGAGCTGTGAAAGAAGGGACAGCAGTGCAAAGGGCAAAAACCCTGAGGTTCTGAGTGTTAAAACTTCTTCCTCCGAGTAGTTAAAAATCCGACCGCCTGGTTCTTGCAACCGGAGGCAGGGAAGCAGGCGGCGATAGTGTTTCAACACCTTATTTGCAGGCTGAAGGGGTTTTCCTTGCCGGGCGCCTTTCCTCTGGGTGGACACCTTTGCGGGCAGTGCCCATTCTGCTGCGCTGTCCCCGTGTCGTTCCGTCCCCCCGCGCCGCGGGAGCCGCCGCCAGCGCCTCCCGCGGGGCTGCCCCGTTAGCCCTTCCCAAACCGGGTGCCAACGGGGTTGTAAGAGTTTGATAACACGTTATACACTCTGATTAAGTAAAAAGAATAAAAGCGCTTTCTAAGATTAAACACGGGAGCAGCGTTAATTAACTGTGGAGCAATTTTAATTGTCAGGAACGTATATTCTGCCTTTCACACGGACAAGTCGGTGAAGAGAACACCTGAGCTACCCTGAGAAGCTAAATTTACAAAATATAGGAAAGTACTTTGGAGCGTCTCCTCGGTACAGAGTTTTCTGCAATAAATTCGAGGAAGAAGAAAAAAAAAAAAAAAGCCGTCTCCGACCTAGCGTTAAATGAAATAAATGAGTTCAGCAACTCAGCCAAAAGCCCTTGTCACCCTGTCACCTCCTCCTCCCAGCAGCTTTCAAAGAATTCGGGGATGAAACACCTAAAGTAAATCCCAAATCCCGCCCTAGTGGCTGCTTTCGCATTTCCAGCGTCTCTTCATCTGCGACAAGGATATACTGCGGCGGGCACCCCCGGCCGCCCCATCTCCAGCCGCCGTGTGAATGGGGGGTTGCAGGCACCTTCTCCATCTCATTTATTTCCAGGCGATTTCACGGAGATTCACTCTCCCGTAAAGGCGTGGAGCTGCTCAGCTGCCCGCAGGAACGAAATCTGGACCATTTCCTCTGCAAAAAAATAAGCCCGGCGTCCTAAGGAGTGTGTCGCTTGGGGGAAAGCAGGGCACTTCTCCAGGGCGACAGAACTGATTGAGAGTAAAACACGCTGAGTTTGAAGGAGACGCCGGCGCCCGGTGCGAGGACGCGTGTGAGGCGGGCAGGGCCGGCCAGCCCCGC
>VZTN01003936.1:3362-48828 GCA_013400515.1 Erpornis zantholeuca
TCATGCAATATAGAAAAGCATATGATCAGGAAGTTAAGAGCAAATACCAGTCCTCAGTTGTATGGCCAGAAAGAGTAAGTTGATGATTAACCAGTGGAATAATTTATTTAAGGATCTCATGGCTCCTCCAGTTTTTTGTGTTTTAAAAAATGAAAAGCTTTGAAAAGGTGTGTTCTGTCTTACCAGCAGGCCTGATGCAAGAGATGGGGTCATGCTGTTCCCTCCACTGCTGTGTTGAAATTATCTCTGAATTGTCAGCCTCATCAAAGTAAAATTAAAAATATGTAACTGCCTTTGCGTTTCATAAACAAAAAGATTTTGTAAACTGAGATGCCCAAAGTAGGCACTGAAAGCACATACAACAGGTACTATTAGAGTGCCTAAATGCTAGTTTCAGGGCCAAAAGCAAATGTATACAAGGTCTTCTGAGTATTCTGGTATGTAATGTTGTCACTTTCCAGTTGTATTTCAAGGAAATTCAGTTGTTTATTGTTTCTCCTGGTACAATATATGAATTTTATCTGCAGCTTTCAGAGGAGAGAAAAAAACTGTGTACTCTGCTACTCTTTCAATGTTAAAATAATTTTTGGACTCTGAAAACTGGAAGGTACTGCTGTTGAGCATGAAATCTTGGCTCCATTTGCCAGTGCGCTCACTACATGTGATTTGTTTTTCATTGGTTGGATTGCCTTTTCCTGGTGGGCAAATGTGGCAAACAGCCAGGCTTCCACCAGTGATTACCTCCTTCCTTCCCTCTGCTTAGCAGGGCTGGGGCAGAAAACAGGATAAGAAACTTCATGTGTTGAGATTGAGACACTGAGATTTCCTACCAGTTACTGCCACTGGCGAAACAGATTCATCGTGAGAACAATTAATTTACTTTATTTTTCTTTTTTCTAATTTAAGTAGATTTTGTTAGTGAGAAAGAAAAGACAAACATTAAAATACCACCTTTCCCCCCCCAGCTCTGCCCGCAGAGGCCATGCCCTGGAGAACCCCTACTGCCTAAGCCTTGCCACAGACACCCCAAAAAATACAATATAAAATATTAGCCTAACAAGTTGTTTGAAATAATGAAAGGATGACATTTAAGTTGCACATAGATGCTGCTTTTATATTTTTCTGTTAATACAGTTGGAAGTAATTTAGCTAGTTTTCTGCAGAAGAAGGTCCTTTTAATCAAACTCAATGAGCATGACTCTCCCTCCATTTATATAGTGACTTTACAAACTTAATTTTAAAATTAGTTTTAGTTTTGTTTAGTATTAGTTTTAGTTTTAGATTTTAGTTTTGTAAAATCAAAATTTGTTTGGATTGTTTATTTGATTAATTTTAACCCTCTTCTAATGCAATAAAAGATCACAGTTTTAGTTAATTTTTATCCCAATTACTGCATTTGCAGTGAAACTGATAAAACAAACCTTTGTTTTGGTTCTAGAGAATATTTTATTTAAACTGAAAACTTTTTGGTTTATATATTCAAGTAAATATCATAGAGCATAATATAAGGCTCTTGTCTGGATCTTCCTGTCAACAATCTATTAAGTTGTAATGAATCTACTAAGAAACTATTGTATTGTCCATATTAAAAATGTGTGGAGGATCGAATATCTGCCATATAAGGGTTTTCCAGGAATTTTAAAATTTGTCTGCCAGCAAGAGTGATTTCAGAAAAGAAAATTATGGTAGAGCAAAGGAGGGGAACTTTGGGTCATTCAGATATCTTGCTTCAGAAAATTAGAAGGATTTGTTTTGATTTCAATACTTGAGTCTTTGTTCTATTAGAGCACTTGTCATTCTGTTATGATTATAATTTGGCAAATTATTTCTAATTGAAAAGTCAGCTTCCATGAAGAAATGAAATTTCTAAAATAACCTAAAACCCAAGCATTTAAAAGCTGTCAGAAATTTTCTTTATATTTGCAAGCAAAATCATAGAAATATCAAACCCATTTCACAAAGCATTTCTGGTAGCAATATTTTCCAATGAACTGTAAATCAATCAACGTTTCTCTTAATGCCTATAGTCTTACTCTCACAAATTTCTCTATTTTTCCTTATCAGTTGCCAGTTTGGTTCATTTTGCAGACAAAGCACTAAGTTTAACAAGTAAGTTTTCGATTCAGGCCTAAATATAGAACTGGACACAATATTTAAACGATTTCCAGATTAAGGTGTGTTTTTAACTTAGAAGATGATTAAACAAGGATTTGGGAGAAATTAGCTAGGAGGATAAATTTAGGTAATGGATTGGCAAAATGACATTACTTTACACTTATTCTGATTTCTGTTCAGATCAAAAGCAGGTACAGATAAGAAGATACCAACAGCCTGAAATATGTGTAGTGCTTTCTATGAGGGGAATAATGAATTTTTTCTCACGAATAAAGGTAAATCAAGTTTAAACTGTGAAGCTGGAGACTGTCTGGAGAGAAAGAATAATAAACTAAAAATATATTGATCTCCATTGTTGTGAGTGAATTATGCATATTACTCCAAACAGATTTTGTTGAGGTGATTTAGCCATAATCCACTTGTTTTGTGCTTGCATGCCTAAATTTTATGTATCATTTGTACAAAGATGAATAAAAGACTGTTTCAGAGATATAAATATGCATATGCAAAGCCAAGTACAGTAAGATTGAATCATCTCCATATATTCTGTAACAGGATTATAAAAAAGATGACAGGGAGCATCAAATTACCTTATTTTACTATCTTTTCCCTCAAACACATTTTTAAAAGTAGAAAACAATATAATTTGTTGTGGCATGCTACTCCCTGTGTTGCTATTAAGCTATCCAGGTGATGCTCTCTTGGGAATCCACTCTGAACAGAGGCCTAAAACAAGACTGGATCACAACATCTGCACCAGATAGAATTTGTCATCTTCTGTCTTCAAGCCCATTGGCTGTTGCTTAGCAACTGATCAATCTCACAGAGTATTTGCCATGACAAATTAGTAGTGTTGTTACCATGACAACCAGCTTTGTTACTTAATTAAATTGATTTGAATCAGAATTGGCTTTCGGGGAAACAAGTGTGTTGTGTGAAGTAGTAAACATGAGCTTGCAGCTAAACTATTCATGCTTTGATGTAGTAGTCCCTAAAATCAACACCACCAGGATGAAATCCACAATCAAGCCCTGAAATCACTGTGGAAAGACTTACTTAAGATTTTAATTTCCTTTTCCAGATTTTTTTAGAGCACTCTGGATATATTTAGCAATGGTCAAAAAAAAAAAAAAAAATGGATCCAAACCCCAGGCTGCTCCAATTTCTTGATTAACGCTTTGAAAGTGTAAGTAGGGAAGTTACTGCTCTTCAGCAACCGATTGTGGAGCCATCTTTCATGTGTCACTGGAAATTGCACAGCTTCACACAGAAAAAAGGAAAAGAAATCAGATTATGTGGGGTAAAGAGCTAGGAATGGAATTTCTTGACATTCTTTGTATTCCTTCTCCAGTAGTGTCTCGGCTTCTACCTTGCAAGTCTCAGTTTTCACCATAATATAGGACTCTGACTGGCTTGAGGAAGTGAGGGAAATCCCTTCTTTTGATACTTAGGTCCAGGCAGCACAAAATTAAAATAAGGCAAGCTAGAAATTCAGATTTCACACTGCTGGCAAATTTCTTTTAACAGAAACACCTACACACTTTTTAATTATGTTTTCTACCCTTCTTATCCTCTTTGCAGACTGACAGAGGCACAGGATTAGCATATTTATATCATACATATATTTAATGAATGAAACCTACACGTTAAGTATGAGCACAGCTGTTGTAGACTTCAGATACGCAATCTCACATTTTTTCAGTTTATCTCTATTTTATCCCCAGTAATGTATGGGTGCCTGCTTTTTCTGTCCTTCCTGATCTTCTTGCAAATTTAACTGCACAACTCATGTTGCATTTTACTTATAAAATATTAAATTAACTGCTTGGAATGATTTTAAATTTCTCGTTATGTGTGACTGATTTAAAGCTTGAATGTGCTGTTTTGCATGGATGTTCCAAAGCTTAAGTCTATGTAAACAATAAATGGAAAACATCAACCAAGTGGTGACTCACAAGGGAAACTGCAAAATGTTGACAAATTCTAAATTGCAAGGTGCTGTGTGGCCTTGCTACATCGCTTGTGTGCTATCTGTAATTCACACTGCTATCATTAGAATATGCAGACTACCTACTGAATTCCTCCTAAGTAGACTTTTATTTCTTTAGACATTATTAGCAGAGTCTCACTTTTTTAATACACTTGTTTTGAGAGTTTGTCTTTATTCAGAAGCTTCTGCAAAAATAAATAATTTAAAAGAAAGATGAAACATTTACATATGTACGTCTAGCAAAACCATCTATCTTTCACAACTCTGAATGAATTCATACAAAGCGTTTTTCTCCTTTAGTTTTCACAAAACTTAGTAATTGCAACACCTAATTTACAGAGGCTTAGGTATAAGTTCCAAATGTTTTAATGTCTTCTCCTTGTAAATATTCTATATTTTATCTGTTACCCTGATACAGTGAGTTTATCTTCAAAAATCCTGTAGAAATGTTATATAGTCCTTCTCATACTTAAAGCAGAATTAATAATAGGAATTGACATCTTTATTATACAGAGAGGGAAAATGCAGGGGAAAAAATTAAGTCACTGTCAAAAGTTAAGAAATCAGAATCACTGTTCACACATCTGTCATACACATCAATGTTAGGCTTCAAGTTTTGACCAGCTAAATGTTTTATACAATAAAGTATCTCTAAAGGGTGATTTATAATTATTTTTTTTATTACAGGTCCCTTTATAATTTTTGTAGGGCTCTAACTGAAAGGAAAAAATTGACTATTAGAAGAAAAAGAAATTCTAATAAGTGTTTGTTTTTTGATAGAATTCATTTATGTTTATCTAATTCTGACTTTTGGAACAATACACTGTCAGAAACAAGTTGTTTTCTGAAAAATGCTTATCGATGTTAATAAGAGAAAGATCTAAAAAATTAAAGTGGAGAGAAAGTGTGGAGCAAAATTTTGCTCAAAGGATATTTGCAAGTGGGACACAGGATGGTATTTAAGACTATACACAAGTTGTACAGTTAATTGAGAGAAGCTGAAAACGATGCATAAGGAACAGAACAGTTTAGGAAAAAGAAACAGAAAAGGTATTAACTTTTTTCATACATCAGTGAGCAGAGGGGCAATACCTCATCTGTTCCATGGTTCACTACTCATTTTGGTGACCAACTGGTGACCAATCTTCTAATTAAGGTATAGTAAGGTATAGTAAGATATACCTTACTATAATTTCTCTCCAGATGAGATGAGCAGACAAATCAGCAGTTTTTTATTCATTTAAAAGAAAAAAGGTAGCAGTGCTGTAAATACTTGGATTCCTTCCTAAGTATATTTAGCCTTCAGATACTATGAACTAGACAAGTATTGGGGGTTTAGCAAAGACACAAATTTAGTAGTTGAGGAACATGTACAAATATCATTCACAACTGCACAGGGATCCTGAGCACAGGTGTGGAGAGGAGAATGGCACAGGGTTTAAACACATCATTTTGTTGGTGTAGCTTCCTCTACAACATAAACACAAGACTATTTGCAGCACGGCCCTGTTGCATTGAGTGGTGGTGTGGTCCCAGAAACAAGCCTTCTGAGCATCTCTTCAGTGGCTCAGCCATGTCTGGATGGAGTCCTTGGCTTCCATGGCCACCTCACAAGGAGAGAGTTTAGGTCAGTCCCAGGGCCACTCGGGCAGGCAAACTGTCTGACCACTAAGCCTGGGGAATTATGCTGCTTGCCCTTGGGCAAAGTGGGTAGATACTAACTAGGCACTGTACATTCCTATTTTAGTGGGCTTAAGTAGACAGTAAAAATGCTGTAACCTGTCTTAGCCACAGCTAATGGATGACACAGGCTTATAATATTCTACTTTTTGATGAGATGCTTGAAGGATAAGCCAAAGCAGGAATTTATAAGTATGGCAAACAGCTTTCAGTAATTTGTCATCACTTATTAGTCTCCTCAGTCCCTCCAAAAGAATAAAATTTTGGGGGCATATTTTTCTTTTCAAGGTTATTGAGTGTTTTTACATTGAAGATGAATACTTCAAAATTCTTCTATAATAATGAACTTCACACTCCAAGAAATAAAGAATAAAAAAAGAATAAAATTTTGGGGGCATATTTTTCTTTTCAAGGTTATTGAGTGTTTTTACATTGAAGATGAATACTTCAAAATTCTTCTATAATAATGAACTTCACACTCCAAGAAATAAAGAATAAAAAAAGAATAAAATTTTGGGGGCATATTTTTCTTTTCAAGGTTATTGAGTGTTTTTACATTGAAGATGAATACTTCAAAATTCTTCTATAATAATGAACTTCACACTCCAAGAAAGAAAAATTTCTCTTTCACAAATGTTTTAATATTCTGCAGTTTACTATCCTTTTCTGATTCACTTGAAGAAATTATGGTATAGTGATATTTTTCCTACCCACGCCCTAAGATTAAAGGTACAATTGAGCAACTGAAAGCTTGTTCATTCTCTCTTCCATAAACAGTGACAAATCAGAACCATGCAAATATAAACAGATGCAGCAGGAATAATTCTGATTTTTCTTAAAGATTGATAGCTCTTGTAAAATTTCAGGGCATTAACTCCATGAAACTTTAAGATTCTTATCACGAACACAAGCCACTATTCTACTAAGCACAGTACAAACAAGAGTAAAATGTTGTACAGACTTACACACTGAAGGTAAGGATATTGGTTCTGCAAGTAAGGGAAATACAGGAAAACAAGGAAACATGAATAGTCAGTGTGCTGTGCTTCAGAGAACCATAGAACAAACTGGACTGGAAGGGACACATCGAGGTCATTTACTCCAACTCCTGACCCTCTGCAGGACACCCCAAGAGCCTCACCATATGGCTGAGAGCCTTGTCCAAACTCTGTCAGGCTTGGTGCTGTGACCACCTCCTTGGGGGTTCTGTTCCAGTGCTCAGCCACCCTCTGTGTGAAAAAACCTTTCCTGATATCTACCCTAAGCCTCCCCTGACTCAGCTTCATGCTGTTTCCTCTAGTTGTTTCACTTCACATGATTAATATTTGAAAAGTAATGTTCCTAAACATTGGTAAATGTCACTAAAAGAAAATGAGGGATACTAAATAAGTAGGAACAAGTCTGCAGGTAAGAGTGTCATGGTTTAAGTTCTGGGCTGCAAAAATGCACATTTTAAGAAATTGTTGAATCCCAGTTGGAGAAATTAGGATAGGATATCATGAAAGCTGACAGCATCTTTAACTGTGGGTGGTCAAAAAAGGTCATGTCTCAGATAAATTATGGAGACAGTATTTGGATGCAAGGACTAAGAATCTATCAGAGTTGAACCAGGTTACAAGTCAGAGTGGCATGCAAGATAGTGATGAATTTGATCAAAAAGAAGAAGGAATAAAGAATTTCTTTCCTTTAGGTCTATGAAGAAAAATAAACCCAAGGTGATAGTTACATCAGTCTAAATGAATGAAGTGACCAAGACCTGTGGTTTAGAAAAAAAGAAGAATATCAAAGAGAAAGATAAGGATACCACCATAACAGGCTGAAAGAAACTGAAATAATGGACCAGAGAAGAGATGAAAGGGAGGATTAGAGGAAACAGGAAAACAGGTAAGAAAAAGAGTCATGAAAGGAGGAGAGAGACAAGATTTTAAGTGTGGAATTGATTATGCTGATGAGAAAAACATGATTTTTAAATCTGATCTTTGACTAAGAATCCTTAACATCTTTGCTGAGAGGAAGATTTTCCAGTGAAGGCAGAGATAGGGAGGAGAACAGGAAAATCCCAGGCACATGCTGTATTTCTTTAAAAATTTGAGACAAGAAGAAAAGAAAAATAAAAAAAAACCCCAAAATTAACACATAGGGCATTAGTGGAAAACAAGAAGATCTTAAATGGACTTTCTAAGGTAAGGAAAACAAAGGCATATTTGTACACTAGGAGAGAAAACATAGAGAGTAGTGACAGAAAGTCATGCAGAATATGATGAAGATGAGGAGACTCTCTAAGAAAAAATGATCAGTAAAACTCATAAGAGAAGGAAGTCAAATACCAGTATGGGAAAATCATATTACTCCAATAGTAATTGTTACTACAATATTAAATTGGACCATAATGGACAGATTGTTGCCTGATAAGTAATATTGGATGGTATTTTTAATTGCTTTTCGGTTTTTCAGATTGTACATAGAAAATTATGCTATCTTCATAAATACCTGTATGCCTAGGAAAAGTTTGCTAGAAATTTTTAGTGGTATAATTCAGATCATAGTCAACCAAGCACTTATTAGAACAAGTTTACGAAAAAGATATAACAGTGTAAGAGAAAGCTCAGCTTGGAACAGGCCTATGTCTTGACTGGAGAATCAGCAAGAAAAGTGACTTGTAAGGTTTTGCATATTAAGGAATTTATTTAATTCTACTGATCCTCCTACTATCCTCTAACATGAAAAAAAAAAAAGCCAATGTCAAAATGACACAATGCTACCTTACAAATTCCATTTCCTACTCTAATTTCTTACTTGCAATATAATCTTGAAGTGATACACATACAAATATATATGTAAATACATATGCGTGTATGTACACACGCATGACAATATAAAGATACCTTGTAAGATCTAAGAATAGTAATCATATTTACAAAGGAAGTAAATATAACCAAGAAGACCTATTGCCTCATTTTTATTTGTTAATTGTAGCTTTTTTGTCCACCATGCCATAAAAATATATAAAAATTTGTAATTTCTTAATGAACTACAAAATTTGACATCTTTTCCTCATTGTTAACAAAGCAGTTAATGAATACTGCATTAGATCAAGACAGTACATTTGAAAGCATATTTTCCTAACAGAGCAAAACAAAGGACAAAGTTAAGGTTGAATGAATTGTACTGAAAGGAAATGAGGTTGAGTGATGACGGATTCTACTGCAGTTAGGAGGGGATGCATGTTTTCATTCACAGAATCACAAGGCTGAAAATGACCTCAAGAGGTCACTTATTCTGTCCCTCCGCCCTAAGGCAAAACCAACTCTACCTATGTCATCCCTGACAGTTGCTTTTCTAATCCTGCTCTTAAAGGCCTCTAATGACGGAGGTTCCACAGATCCCACAAGTGTTTTTCCAGTATTTCTCTAAGCTTTCTGTTAGAAAACATTCCATAACATTTTTATGGACTATTATTTGCCCCAGTTAAGCCTGTTGCATCTTAGTCTGGTCAGAGAGGGATCTATTAATTTATTAAAATTAATAGATAAAATAAAATATTTTTAGAATTTTTCTTCTTCATGAAATTTTTAAGGGTAAATTTTATATGGGGTGTTAATTTTATGTCAAGCAGGACAGAAAAGATCCCTTAAAATATTTTGTGTCTTTATAGTCATTTTAAGGAATTATTTTGAGTTGGGAGCCTAAAGGTGAAAAAAGGACTGATTAATAACACTATTCTTTTTTTCTTTATATCCATTTAAATAAACGTCTGATGAGTTGTAGGAACATAGTTAATGTAAGAGGGGAAATAATGAAGAGAATATATTTTTATGTAGAATGAAACATTTGAAAACATCAAGGAAGAGGAGATTGTTGAGTACTGGGTTTTGTATCTGTGTCTCCAGCTGATAGAAGTCACTTGGCAGCCACAGACAGCAGAGAGCAAGGAGCACCCTGAGGAAGGGTTACCCTTCACTGCCACAGCCAACCTAAAGTGTACCAGTCGTGGCCTCACACTTGACTTTTTAGGTTCCTGTGGCTGTAATTATATCACAGAGCCTTTCAGGTAGTTCACATCTGAGCACTGGCTTTGGAAATAATGATTTGTCAAACACAGTGGCTTTGTAAATTGCTGCTCTAAATAAGAAAGTGCTGAAGCAGCCTAAACACATTTTGTTTTGCCTTTCCTTTTTCTCTAAACTCCATCAGCAATCTAAGTTCTTCATCTCATTCTTGTCAATTCATTGACCACAAGAAAAATTAGGTCAAGGATCTTCAGAAGTCACATCATTAGCAAGAAATTACACAAAATGTGACTGTACTAGCAACAGTAACTACAGAAAATAAAAATGTAAAAAGTTAATGTATTTCTGGAAAATTTCCTCTCTTCTATTAAAGCAAGAAAAATCAAATCATTCCTCAAGAAAAAAAAATCTTTGTCCAACCATCTCTAATTCCTAATTGTGAGGAAGTTCTTTTACCTATTCTCTTTGGAGCTGCTGATTTGACCTTGGCCAAATATTTTCAATAGAGTTTTATAAAATTCTTGCATATTTACTTGGTTTGATCTTCTTTCAGTTCAGCCACCCCTAGATGCAAATGTCTGTATATTCCATGCATTTATGTTTGCACCATTTATCAAAGAGTTTGCAAAACTCTTATGATTTCTTTTTCTAGATTGTACTCTAAATTAATTTGATTTATATGGAAATAATGTAAATACAGTGAATCCCTCTAAAAGTGTTTTATTTAATAAAAATTAGGATCCAATTTGAAGATCCAATTTGATGATCTCTTATTTAAAAGAAACAGACTTAGAAGTAGCACTTCTGTGTAAGTAGAAGAGGAAGAGAAAGGGACAATCCCAGAAAACTGTTTGTTTTCTGTTACAGTTTGTCTGGGGACTGGGATGCTTTAGATAGTGACATTAATGTTCATTCTCCAAGCAGGCTGGGAGTTACTGAATTTAGAAAGAGCACTGTTTTCTCACAGCCCAGAGGCCCCACAAACTAGCCTGATATTTTTTTTCTGCACAATCTATATACCACAATCTAATCTTGTATAGCCAACGAGACTTACTGTCATGTTTAGAAGGTGTTTTAAATAGTGATTTGCCGTCTCTTAAATAAAAGTTGTTTGTAGCAGACAGTCTCTGGTTTGGTTTTGTTTTCCCTATCTGCCATGAGGATCCCACCTTCCCGTTAGTATGCTGACAACACAACTTCGTTAAGGCTGGTTGGTTCCATTTGCATTGGACGTCTCTTCTGCATATAGATTGATGAGTTTAATCAGCGAGTCAGGAGAGAGACTTGGACATCAATCAGTGTCAGTTTTCTTTCTCTCTAATTTCTGATTTGCTACTTCTAGTTATCAATGCAATAAAATGATGCCAATTTGAGATAAAAGCTTGGAAATAATACAAAGTTAGTGTAAAATTGTCAACAGGACCAGGAGCCCTACTGCATTGTGATCACTGATATTTTGAAAAAGAGACACCATATTTAACAGCCAGGAACAATGATGAATTCATTGTTCTTAGTTCAGTAAAGAAAACATTTAGTAGTCTACTGATTAAACAATACCATGGTGTCTTTTGTCCTATTAGTAGAACAAAAATATTCCTATGGATTTCCATGGACTGTTAATGAACCAGAAGGACAGCTTGTGCCTCAAAACCCAGCCTCATCCATCTTTAGAACTAACATACTCAGTTATTGTTCAGTGTATCTGGAACATCTCAAAGTATTGTTTCCTGTATCTATTTTCGCAGGAAACTGAAGGAGTGGGAAATTCTTTTCTTCATTATGGACAGAGTGGTCAACTAAGGCGTAATAAGACTGAATCTATACCTTCAAGATCTGAATCTTCATATTGTTCCTTAGGAAGCTAATTCTGAGAATTAGGAAGATAATTCTTATCAATTTGAATACAAATGAGGTTTCCAAATTCCTCTCAGTATCCGGGTCTAACCGACTTCTCAGATCCTGTGAAGGCAATGAATCAAACTAGACCCCCAGGCTAATTCCAAGCATTGCACTCTTCTTCCCCAGTGGAAAACACCATCCAGGTATACACCTTTGCCAATAGCAGATTGTTTTCCTGACTGTTGGGGGAATGGAGTGGTGTTTCCTTATTGCTAGACCACCTTTACTGTCACACTCTAGGATGAAGAGAAACGTGCAGAGCACTCCTCCCATCCCTACAGGTTAGAGATGGAGAGATAAGGGAACTGGCAGAGAGATCACTGCTCCTCATGCCCTAGCATGGCCACGTAGTTTTGGTCCACAGTGTGGGCCTAATTAAGGAATTAGACTAGCATCCTTTTTTACAGGGCTGTAGGTTGAAAAACAGTGTAGTTAGGCCAATTATGCCTATACCTCACAAAATGGTAAGAAAAAATCAGCTCAAAAGCCAGCCACCCAAGAAGATAAAATGTCTCATATAATTACATCTCTTGAAGTATTTTTCTGCTTTTATAAATGCTACTACATGTTCATGGAGATTCTTCTTTAGTTTACATGCTAGAAGTCTGTGGTTTTGAAGCAGTAGGTCCTGAGATTTTTCCCTCGGTATTGAATGCTTCTGATTTAGCTATTTACAACATTTTCATTATAAGTGGAAATCACACACATATTTGTAACATCAAGTTTGCTTTCTTTTTTTAAAACCTACAGCCAAATAGTGTTGCCAGAAATATCTGAGGAAATATCCATTCAATTTTAATTTATATGCAGGCAATCACAGAATCACAGAATAGAATCACAGAATCCTGTGGTCAGATATGCTTAAAATGGAAACCACTTGCCTCACATATTAATTCATTCTGCAGTCTGCAATGTGGCACTGACTGAACATATACCATCTTTTTTGCTTCGTGCTTTATAAAAATATTTTTTCAATTTTAACTTTTTTTGAAATTTTTGAATGGTGCATCTATTGAGAATATTAAAACCATGATTATGAAATAATAATGATAATGAGATGATACAACTATCTGCCAAAGCTGTATATACTACGTTGTAGATTTCTTGTCTCTTTGTATGGTTGTATTTCTATAAATATATAAAAATATGGATAGGTAGATGTATGTGTTTGTATTTATATGAGAGTATAAAAATACACATATATATGTATTCATATCTGAATATGAGTCTATACAAAACAGTCTCAGTACTTCATGTATTTCAATACATATATTTCAGTGGGAGAAGATCCAACTGGGCCTTATTTAAGAGTTATGTGATCATCCTAGTCTGGAAAGAAAATTGTATGATCATATAAAACAAAGAAGCAATAACAGAAGAACAAAGGCAACCCATCACAAATGTCAGAAAGTTTACTCATAGCGATAATGGTGGCTGGAGTAATTCCTGCCTGTGCCAATGGCAGGTAGCTGGATTTTGGTATTACAACACCTGGTATAAACAGAAAGCCTGCAACAGGATTCAGAGGATTTCATCCTCCCAGAAGTGCCTAGAAAACATGCTGAGGTGTAGGTCCATAAGACCGACGCTATCTAAACTGCAAGATTTCCAAGAGTATCCGCTGCATTCCATGTGGATTATTTTACCATCTCTGTAGCCACAGGAGAGTAAAATTGGAAGTTGCAGATGCAAAATGATTAGACCGTGATTTTGAAATATATTCAGCATGCCAATATCACACGACCTGACAGAGCAGCAGTTCTCCAGGTGCTCTGAGTTCTATCTCCCCACACCCATATTGTTGGGTGTTGGCTTTCAAGCCACCAAAATATATTATATCTCCTATATATTCAGACCGTGCTTTGCTATCTTCTCTTACTGCTTCTCTTGTAGAAGCAAAGCCAGATAGGTGCTTAGGACTCACTTCTAGAGGCACTGAGCGTTGCAAAGGCACTTAGTGTCATCTGAGACGCCCTAAAACATTCCTGCCCAGCCTCAGCTGCCACTTCAGAAAGGCACAGGTCTGGTGTAGGTGCAGCATCACATCTGACAGCCTTATGTGGATGCCTTAGGATGTGTCAAGCAATGCTTGATGACAATGCGTAGAGAACCAAATCAAACCCTCCCAGAGAAATGCTGCAGTAACAAGTCTTGCCACCCTAGGCAGGTACCTCAGGCAGCCAAATCCAAAAATTTGCCCCTGGAGAGGTGAGGCAGGCATGGCTGGATCCTCCTGAGTCTGTGCTAGCAGGGCTCCCATCCCCACGGATGGGGGTGGAGGGTGAGAAGCAGATGAAGACAGGCTGCCTGGATCTGCCATCGCTCTCTTGAGCCCTCAGACTGCTGCTGCAGGCCTCGTGTTGCAGCAGCCTTTTCTGAGTGTCTTTGCAGTCAATCCACTGCTCAAGGGAAAAATTCTCTTTTTTTCCTTAGAGCCTGCTGTGGAGACACTTATCACCCAGGCTGTTCAAACTGGCTCAGGGGTCCTGTTTAAAAGCAATCAACTGCATAACATATGGGGCTGGCTGCCCTTATACTGATGCCTAATTTTAGAAATGCCTAATTTTAGAAAGGAAAGAGGTAGGGATTCAGAAGAGCCTATGCTTTTAGTGTAGGGAAGCTCATATTCAGCAAGCAGGACCCAAAGTCCTTGGCTTGTACAGCTGTATCTACAATTAGCTCTAATAATTGAGAAAAGACAGTTGTCCTGGAACTGACTCTGTGGGAACACCTGATCATGCAAACACAGAAGCAGAAGAAACCTCAAGGGACCCGCACACACTTTTCACACCTCCCCGATTAGTGACTGGAGCCAGGCCCTTTTGCTTGTGATAGATTAATCAGACCTTCCCTCAGCCTCTAATTGGATGACAATCAGGTTCTCAGGGTATGCTGAATGGAGGAAAAAATTCTCCTTCCCTATATTTTATATGTCTTTCATTTCTGGCCTAGCTGTCTTTTTTTTTTTCTTTCTTTCTTTTTTTTTTTAATGTGATTCATTTACTTTGTTACAGTTTTCCTCCTTTAAATGAGCTGCATATTTTCACCCAGCATTACTAACTTCCATCAGTTTTCCACTGAAGACACAACCTCTTCTTCTTATTATAACAGCACAGCTTGCAAAGTGATAGCTAGGAATCAGATTGTGTCAGCACTCCCATTACAACCCCCCGTTTTCAGGGAGTCATTTTTAGTGTGGCCACAGAAATATACTCAGGACTTACTGCTGCTATCTAGGTTTTGTTCAAAGAGTGAATTTCATTCTCCTCCATGCAGATCAAATCATTTGATCGCTTTTAAACTCCAGGAACATAAACAAACAAGCACAGGGGAGAATATGACAGGTTTATGAGGCCAAGGATACGTCAGTTGTTGTCTGCTTTACCCCTTTTCTGCCCCAGCACTTTACCCTCCCTCATAGTGGCTGTGTATCTAGTCAAGAGAGCTGGATAATTTTCTCAGTGAATGAATATACAAGGAGCCCCTGAGACAGCTTCCTCCACAGATGAATTTCAGCTCTTGAATATTTCTCCAAACTTTGTAGGGATATCCATTTAACTTTTCCACCTAGTTCACCAATGTCAGCTGAAGAGGAAAGGATCCTAAAATTCCATTTCCTGGACTTTGTTCAATGATTTAAATTTAATGTTGAGTTTTGGTTTTGTCTTGGTTTTTGAAAGTTAGTTTCTTTTGTATGGTTGACCTTTTGTTTGGTTGACCCACCTATTGCTTTGGGTTTTTTTCCATTGACTGATAATGATTCGAATCTGAGTATATATGATCCCCTGAGTTCAATAAGAATATGTTTTCATTTTCCCTCAATAATTATTTTTATAACCCTCAAATTATCTATATCTCTCATTAACTAATTCAAGAGGAAACAAAATAAAAGTATTTCCAGAATTATTTAACTGCCCCAGAAGTAGCTGTAACTGCACTGAACACAATTGCTGAATGAATATGATTTCATAGTCATCCAAAATCACTTCTACCAACTTTCACATTCTATTACAGCTGAATGAACATTATGAAGAAAAAATGTCTCTGATGGTTTGCATTACTTATTTTGTCCTAGGCCTAGGGAAACTGAGGCATGTAGACTGTGGTGCCCCTGACAATTGAAGCCTGTCTGTATACAATCTTTCTGTAACAGACTATTCTAGGTGCCGTGCCAAAATCAGGAATTTTCTCTATCAAGTGAGCCAACATTCCTTCAGTGGAAGCCCCTTGCACCAACTTCTGGCATGTGAGTTAATACCCTGTTCACACTGTCTCTCTCACCTAGAGGTCTGCATAGGTCAACTCCATCCTTTAAACCAAATTCTTTTTTCTCCTCAACACCACTTTTAATGTAAACATCCTGTCCTTGTCTATAAGCCTTCACCTAACCAAGCTCCTCTCTTTTTTTGACTAGCCTTTGAAGGTTATTTTCATCCTGATGCTTTATAGGTACACATTTCTGCACAATTACAAAGGAAAATCATCAAGCACCTTGTTTCCAACTTTGAACTCATTTCCAGTTACATAACTCTGGACCAGTTCTTTCTAGAATTTCCCAGATAACAAGGAGACTGCAGTGATCAGTTGACTCCTGATTACCTCCCTCAAATCCTTCCATAAACACACGAGTCTTCCATAAGCTTGCTGTGAAAGAGCCCTGATGTGCCACTACAGATGCTGCCCTGGGAAGCTGAAATACTTCATCCTTTTTTTCTGCTCCACATATACATTTCACCAATGAATGAGAATTTTCTTGACTCAGTCTGTGACATTATTTCAACTGTGTGTATTCAAATCCATGTAAGAACCCATTTCTTTTTGCTACCTGCAAGCACTAGCTGGTAATTGCTTATGTGGCAATCTTCATATATGAAAATAGATTAACAAACCATGTTATTAAAACTTAAAATTCAACAAGTATATTAATTATCCTGACCATTATGGCTGTATGATGAATTCCTCTAGACCTCTTCAGTTATTTAGAGTGCTGCTTTTGTGAGACAAGCATCTTTCTTTTGGATGTGGTGAGAATATATCCAGAAGGCTGTAAATCATAGTTTACAAAACCTTAATTATCATAGCTCATCTTTGTAATAAAAGGGAAATTGCCCTAAACTAAGTTCTTATTTTCAGCAACCCAATGATTCACCTGAACACCACAGTGAGGTGTTTTTTGCTTTATATCTAGTACTTTTCACTTAAGAAGTCTCTTCTAAAGCAAACTAATAAAAATTAATTTATGTTTCCCATTTTTTATTTTCCAGATAAGCTTAGCTTTTAAAAGCCGTACATATAAAGTGGTTTGCTGATTTCACCTTAATACCTAAATACACCTGGAATTACTATTAACATTCTTTACAACATTGTTTAAGTGCCTTTAGCAACTGTTATTTTGTTCCTTGTGGATAAGGCTCTTTATTTTAAACCAAAATTTGGAGTCTGCTTTCAGACCTATTTTTTGAGATTATTCAACTGCAGCATGATGGAAAGTAGGTAACAAAATTGAGTGACAGACAGATAAATGCACTAATGTAAATTTAGGCCTCTTCAGGTGCCAAATATTTCCCACAAAATGCAGTGTTACTACAACTTTACTGCAGCATGCATAAGAGCAGATTTAAGAGGTGATGCTTATAAGCTGAATTGTTTGGGGAAACGATGATGGATTTTTGGCCATGAAATAAAATCTGAGAGTACTGAGCAAGTAAGCATATAGCTGAAACTGTAGAAGTTTTTGTTCTTCTATCAGTAGGGGGTATTGGATAGAAATGTGTCCTTTTCCAGAAAAGGGACGATGACCACTGAGAAGCTGTTCATTGAGATGATCCACGTTAGAGCGGTCAGAGAAGCCTTTTACATATGGATGGTTAACTGAAGAATGAATGACAAGTTTCTGGTCCCCTGAGATGCCACATGTCATCCTGTTCCGCTGTTGTGTTTGCAAAATACCATCTTTAACTCGGAATCATCTAAAGGCATGATTTGACTTCATACTCCTTCATTCCCAGGTGTAGCCACCAGGATATTTGCCAGAGGTTATCCTCATATTATATTTCTTTGCTTCTGAAGTTGATCTTTTAGCCAATTTTTACTCCATCTTCCCCAGCAGCATTGCACGGCTATAACACCTTTCCTCCAAAAGCCTCAAAGGGCATTATAGCCATCAATAAAATAAAGGTGAGATTTTTCAAGGGCATGAAGGGCACTTAGGATGGCTCCTCTTCCTGGTTTTCAGGGAGACCTGAGCACCTATCTTTCCCTGTTCTATCTTTGGATATTTATCTTTAACACACCCCACAAGGATGTAAAGAGGCTATGTGTAGTTTGTTCTGTTTTACAAAAGGGGAAACTGAGGCACAATTGCAGGTAACAGGCTATGTAAGGCTCACAGCTGCACTTCTCTTATTTCAGATTACATCTCTGAGACAAGAAGAAAGGACCCACCTTTAAAGCTGTTCCAGATTCTTCAAGTCCATTCTAGACTATTTTCAAAGCAAATTCCATGGAATATATCCCCAGAGCCTGGAGCAAGCTTTTTTTCAGCTGTTCTGGTCTATTGGGTTCATATGTATTCAGGGCTTCAGGCATTTTATGTAGCTAGTTGATTAAATATATATTTAGAATTTTTCAATATGCATATTAATTACCCAAAAGACTAGAATGACTATTTAGGAGAAATTTTTGCCCATTGTGTAGAAGCATTACAAAAATCCTATGAAAAATAGCAACTGCACACACTTAAATTCTTCAATTCTTCCTGTACCGGACTCCTCTTATCCTCCCTAACATACCAGAACCAAGCTGTATCATACCTTGCAATAATCACTGGGCGAATTTGCATTATTGCATTACATGGATGCGAAATCTCACCTGAAACTGAATTTTTTCTTCTTCTTAGACCATGAACTGATAAATCTCCCTAAGTGCATATTGCTGTAGGATCAGGACCCTCACAAGGTGCCAGAGAGCAAATCCATCATCATAATTGTTTTTAGTGTTCTAATATTTTTTAAAATAAAGGAATTTTTTGGGGGCCAGGAATAATGAGTGCATTGTCCTACAGTGTATCTCAGTTTGAATCTGGTTTGTGCTGCCTTATTCATGGGCAGGGGTGAGAGGGAATAAGGAGTAGCAGAACTGTGTTAGAGGCACCAGTAAGACCTCAGGAATATCCAGATGAGAATAGCCACAATGTGTGTGGGTGTGTATGTGATCCAAGGAACTGGTGAAGAGACTAAGGAAAACTTTATGCAATCTTCTTTCCATGGTCCTCTCACTCCTTCCCAAGAGCTCTGGATTTCATGGTATATATTCCTGCATCACCTGCCACATTCATGGTTGTGTGTGCAGCCCTTCCAGTCTGACTCCAGGAATACTCTTCTTCAGGAAGGATGTGTCCTTCCTGAATAGACATCCCAAAAACTGGAATCCTCTTTCTCAGGTTACTCCTAGTAACCCTGTAAGTATGTGTTTGAAGATGTGTGCCCATGTTTTGGAGACAGTGTTTTACAAACTGAGAACCACAAGATGAGAAAAGAAGGCTGGTTGCAGAAGAGCAAGACAGGATCACCTAGATCCTTGCAGGGACATTTCTGTTCTATTAAATTACTGGAGACCCAATAATCAACAGAAGCATGTCATCCCAGTCTCCCTCTGCCTGCTAAAAAACATCATATGAGGACCACAATGCAGCATGGTTGATTGAGGACTCACTCCATTTCCTAGGTTACACAAGGAAGGTCCCAGCATTTCATAGGTTTTTGGATCTAGTTCCCAAAGTATATATTTTTGTATATGAAGGCAGATTGCTTGGATAAGATGTGAGTGACACTGAGCCACTTACAACTATGAAATGAGGTGCTGCATAGCTCCTCTTGGAAATAAAGCATGCTGGGTTTGAGTCTCAAAACAGGCTCCTGAAGTTCAAGAGTTAAATTCTGCATGCTGGTTTACACAAATTCATAGCAATTCCTCAACTAACTGATCTGTTGGAAAAGCTTCATGGTGAATCCTGTGTTGCTTTAAGGATCTCCTGGCTCTTTCCTGAGGGCAGTGGGCAGAGTAGCATTCCCTAACACTGCCTGTAAAAGCTGCACCCCATCAAAGCAAGGATCAAGAAAGATAAATGCTCTGTCAACCTCCTCTGCCGTTAGTAAAGGAACACAGCTGAAGTGTGTGCTGATGGACCATGAAACCTGGGGAGAGCCACAAGTCACTCAAGGTGAGAAACATGTTCTGGGAGGTCACGCAGTATCTTTGATGTTTCTGTGAAATTATCACACCATAAACTGACAGACTAAAATATTAGATTTTGACCTTTTAAGTCAATCATATCACTTTTTATCTCAAAGATCTTTCATTTGCAACTTGGTCACATATCAGAAAGTTTAACGTCCTTTTCGTGGTAAAAAACAGGTGCAAGCAAACTCTCTGGGAAAGAGTGAGCTATGAAAGCCATTCGTAATCTTGTACTCTTGCCACACTATCTCACTTCAAATGTGGTATATAGGTGTAAAGTTAAAGCATCAATAATACCACTTGCACATCTGCCTGAAAAACTCGGGGAAGGCAGTGTGCACTGTGCTTTTCACAGGTCTGTTAGGGTTTGAAGTGCAAACATAAGCCCATAATGAAAGAAGCTGAATCCTCAATAAACAATTGCCAACATGAATTCTCAAATAAACATGAAATCCAATAAGACACTAATATGAGAAGGGAGTAAGAGTAGGCAAACAAATTACCTTTGATTTGCCTGGACCCCAGTTGCACTCACTTCTTGGAAAATACTGGAAATTCTGATTAACACTTCAATTTTTCTCTGAGTAAACTGAAGATTTTTAAGACTGATCTTAAAGGACAGTAACTGAAAAGAGTCTTCAGTATGAAAAATTGAAATCTGTAGGACTGGTACCATTGTCAGCAGGCTGGTCTAAGTTTACAAACAAAACATAAAATATTCTCTAAATTCACATATTTCACAGGAGAAATGAGTTTATGCTCATTATAGTATATGAGATAAGATCTCTAGATGTACTGAAATAAAGTCTGATAAACAGAAATTTTCCTACAAGTACACAGAATTATCAATCAATCAATTAATTGAGGACAATCAGCAGGTGGTGAAATGCACAATAAGAATTATACCTCTGTACAACCATTGCCTCAGCCACTGATCTGCTCCGTAACTCCCACCACCATTATTTCCCTGCTCGTTGGCAGAGTAAAGATGTAAGGCCTCAATTGCTGTACAATAGAAATTCTTTGATCATTAAACCAGCCAGAGCTCAGTGACTTAGGATTCACTTATTCTGTGATGAGTCAGTGACTCCATGGACAAGGAACATTTATCTCAAAGAAAACCTGGTATTCACAGTCTGTATTGTCATGCTATGATGTGATGTCCAGGTAAGAAGAATGATCCTGTACATGCTACAATTTTTCTCAGATATCATATTATTTTAAGGACACTTTAGCCTCTGAATTAAACGGGAACTTACATATTTTTGGACTTTGAATAAAATATTGGATTTGGAGTGATATAAAAGAAAATTATTTTAGATTGTTTTGGATAGCCAAAACCAAAATTTTATAATATAAATTTCATTTATAGCATGGATTTGACAGTTACAACATAGTTAAAAATACTCAAAAGTAAAATGAGAAGTAGAGTGAGGAGAAGAGAAGCCAAATGAATTGAAGATAACAGATCTTATGATAGTTAACATAGGCCTGAATTTTTTTTCTAACTAGACTCGTTAGAATTATTTTTCTAACTAATTTTTTTTTCTAACAGTGTTTTTCTGATGAATTCTATGTCTCAGATAAAACTTCAGGTCAGCTCTACTGAAGATGATAAAACTATGGGGTTTTTTTAATTTTGTTGTAGAAAATAGCCATCCCAGATGTTAGCTTTCATTCAAGAGTGTAAGAAGCCATATGTTGACAGTTCCACCAGTGCTGGGTAGAATGGCATACAGGAACCACAAGAAATAATAGTTAATGGAACCAGCGTTCACAGAGTTTTTCCTCCCGTAGGAATTAGAGATGTGTATTACAGGTGGGAATTCTACAGCACTGCCCAAAACTACATCAGTCCAGGATCTGCAAAGAGGCCCTTTGGCTAGGTTTGAGATTAGCATCTTTGTATATACTATGTAAGCTTGTGAGCTAAATAGCTGTGTCCATGTAATTTTTAAAATGCTTTGAATGGCCCATTCTCTGATCGGCTGCTACATAGCCGCTGTTCATCACTCTTTCTTCCTCTCCCTAGCTTAAGTCTCCTCCAGTTTCTGTGGCTTGCAGGTTAAAAAACAAACAAACAAAAAACAAACAATCAAGACAAACATAATATTTAGACAAACACTTGTTTTTCAGAAGTTGCACAAAAAAAGGTCCCTTCCCATCATCATTTTAAGTTTTATCACATCTTACTGCATAAAATGACTGCTTGCACAGATATGATTCATAGGTGCTTGTAGGACAGTCCTGAGCTTTCCCACCTTCCACTCAGTGGTTGCCAGGGTTGTGGCACTGTGTGACAACAAGAAGCAGTAGAATCAACACATCTGCAGGTCTCTCTCAGCAGCAGCACCTCTGTTGGTCACTCAGGGATGGGTGAATGCTAGCTGCTGTGGAAAAAATGGCAAGGAGAGTGCAGGGAAATGCATTGCTGGGATAGACACACTTGCAGGAAAAAATCTTGCATTGTAAATGCAGAGAGCCAAGTGTGGGAAGCAACTAAGAGTAGAGAAGTTATGGGATGAAGAGGGAGCAAGTTAAGCACAGGAAAAGAAATAACCAGAACGCAGCATGGTGGAAGAGGTGAGATAAAGGAGAAAAGAGGAATCACAGCCACCAGACATTTAAGGTTATTTAAAGAAACTGACAGAGTGATGATCAAAATATTTGTTGGCTTGCATTTTAGGTCAAAATGAAGTTTAGGTTGCCCTTGTTGTCTTATAAATTCAGAACAGACATGCATTATGGGATGTTCCCCCTTTAAGGCAGATAAATTTGTCTAGGCAAGTATTACATAAGATGCTCAGAGGCACTCACTTCTTTGAAAACTGTGTCCAGTCGAGTCACTGCTGTTTTCTATCAGGCTCAACACTGAGGCAAGGCCTGTGGGAGGGTAGGCAGCTATGGTGTCCCCATGTGTGGAGTATGCACAGAATTTGTCACTCTGACTCATAACAGGATAATCGTTGTCACAAGTGAGGGTGTTGGATCTTCTTCTCATCTGCACAAGCCCCAGTGTGAAATGAATAATGATTCTTTTTCACTTTGAGGCAGCAGACCCTAAGTATGGCCCAACCCAATTGGCTACAAAAACATTTATCCAGACCTTGCTTGTAGAAAGAAAAGAAATACAGAGAATTAAAATTCAGACTTCACTAACAATTTCCTTCTAGCAGATGAAAAGAAAATTAATTTTCTCTCCCTAATCCCAGATATTGCATGGTTGGAAATAAAGGCTTTAATGGTGAATGGCATTGTACTGTTTACCTGATGCGAGCTCAGGGACAAGTGTGAGGCCCTTTATTTTGAGTTTGGTTTTGCATCGAGAATAGGTTCTTAGGTGCTGCAGTCATAGATCCTGGGAAATAAAGCTAGTGATGAAGAGACCTGAAAGCCCATCTGTTACATACAGATGTCACATATTGTACAGAGATGAGAGGCTTTGCAGGGTGTACTTTTTTCCTTTAAACTAGTGGGAGGAGTTTCTTATAATTGAGAACAGATGGGAAAAAAGAAGGGAAAAGCACCCAAATCATCCCCTTTACTGTTATGCTTCAAGAAACATGGTTTCTTTTTTCCCATGTTATTCAGGTACCTGGGTCTCTACCTGACAGTGTGTTGTCCACTGTTTAATTACAACAGATTTTTGCAGAAACCTTTTATTTTCAGAGATGTGAGAAGCTACAAATATGCTGTGCAAGGTACATGAACATGGTTGCACAGGAAGTCAGCTCTAGCACAAACTAGGCAGTGACTGATCCACCCCAAGCTAAAAAACCTTAAAAATTAGTCATGTGTTTCTTTAAGCAAAACTAGATGTACTAACCTTAGCCTCACAGAAGTGGCCTTAGTTTGGTGCAGCGGACAATGAAAATGGAATCAAGTTTAGGAGAGAATATCTTGTATGTTCAGTCTGTTTTCTGCTGGAATTTTCTCCCCATCATGAAACCTCAAAAGCCACAATTTCATTTAACTAATACTTGTCATTGCACCTATGTCTGGTTTCTCAGACATTGTTGCAGAGACAGAAGAGCAACTTCTGCCTGTAATCTCAGACATCCCTTCTGTTCAAGCATTTGAGTTTCAGCAAAACTAGCCCAATTTATCTTGTGCTACATCAGGCCCAAGAGCTGTCATTCTGGAGAGCTGGAATAGGTATCTCTGTTCAGAAAAAAATGCATCAGGCTCAAAGGTTGAGTGAATAGATAGGTGAGATAGTAAGTGTGCAGTAACTCAGGAATGTGCAAAGTTAAGACAATTATTTCTCCGTCTCATTTTCACTGGGTTTGGGGTGGGGCTTTTTTTTGCTGGGAGGGAGTGTTGTTTGTGTTTTTTAAGGTCAAATTTCTGCTCTTTTGAACGTTAAATAACCAAAGCAAATCTATGCTGTGCAAGTAAAATCTGCATGAAAAGGTGGACAGTTAAGTAGTTTTCCAACAGATTGGCTGCATGACCAGACTGAGGTACACACACACACACACAGATGAGGTTACAGGTTCATGACTATATTGTGCAGTTATGGAAGGTGGGACACTGGAATGAACTATTGTCATCTGCTCTGCCATCAGTCCCACCTTCCCTAGCTGCTCTGGGGGCCAAGGCACGCATGGCTCCTCATATTTCAAGACATCCTGGTGTGCATTGGCAAGCAAAGAGAGCAGCAGCCCATTGCAGCCACACCGCAAGGAGCCGTGCTAGACTTGCTGCTGGATGTTTCCCTTCGCACTGCTTACATCAGCTGAAAATAATCATCTTTAATCCAAACAGGAAATGGTTTGCTCACACCACCACAGCCAGCATGCAGGGCAGGGTGTTCCTGTTAGAACAGAGCGCAACAACAAGGTTCAAAATAGAGATAGAGGAAAAGATATGGTGCATCACCTCAGGTGCAGATATATTTGTGAAAGGATAGCAAATTATGGCACTAGTAAATCAGAAAGTCTGTCACTCATGTAAATGTAGTAATACTCTTTTCATGCTCTTTAGTTCATCTGTTTTAAATCAGGTTTGAAGCTGTCCTCTGCTTCTGGAGGAGTGCCCATTCTCTTGCAATATGGCTTCAGAGTCAAACAGCATTGGGGAAGGCCCGTGAGTGACATCTACAAGGTGACAAGACCTGATTAATTATTAGCAAATAGCCCTTAAACTGTATTTCTAGGAGTGGTGATAGATCCAGAAATTTCCAATGCTTATCCAAGATTCCTGAATAGCCTTCAGGGGTCAATATCTGCACCCATTTCTCAAGGTTCCTCTTGCACACTCTACTAAACTTGACTTATACAAATGTGTCCCTGTCATGTCACAGGCTGACTGGGAAAAAGAAGGCCCCAAAGTTTAGTTCATTCTCACTTTGGTGTGATCAGGTTATTTGGTGTTATTATGCACATAATTTTTGAGGAACTGAAACACTTAAGTACCTCTGCAGGTAGATGCCTATCAAAATCATTAGTGTGAGCTTTAGGATCTTTAATTACTTTTCTACTTCGTAAGTTCTACTGTACACCTTCTGTGCATTTTAACACCAAAGAACCTTTAAAAATTTCTGTATCAGATACCTCAGAATTCGTGAGATCCTAACAGCCTGAATATACAAACTCTCAAGCTCTGAGGTACTCGAGAAATTTTACTTCCTCTCAAAATTATATCTGTTCTAAAAGGCCAAACATCTCTGCTTGCCACTAGATACCAGCAAAATAGTTAACATCCCTTACTAAGAAACTTTTCTTCCTATTAATAAAAAACTGACTCAAAGCTTCCTTATGTCATGCTGTCTTGACCACATTCATTGTCAGTTATATTCCTGGAAAAAAAGGATCTTCAACTGCACATTTGGAGTGGAGAGCACAACTGCAATAATTCACTGCGTTGTCAAAACTCTTCAGCAAGTTTTAAAGACAAACAAGGATGTTTTGATGGACTAAATTAGGGATCCCTGTTTTAGCCATCTTCATCAATTCCTTATGAAGCATGCTAAAGCATCTTCTAGTTCTGTAGGAAATACTCTTGTTTATATATTATTGGGTTCTAACCCATTTTTTTCTATTTTTATTCTAGATTTTGAGTCTATCACCAGAAATATTGATAACAATAGCTTGGAGTTAAATTTTAATAGAAAATGGTTCCATATTTCTTCTTCCAGTTCTAACATTTATATTCACAAAAGTTTTGAGGGAAAACTGTCCTTACATGACAATTCTGGCATTTGTCATTTCATGTCTTTTTTCCTATAAGATTTTTTTCCTGTCAAAGATGTTTAAAAATCTCCTTTCTGTGACTAGAATGAATATGCAGATCTTTGTGTGTGAAAGGAAGAGAATAAAGCAAAAATATGAGAAGATACTTAATAACACTCAAATAATGCAGACAACAACCAATTGCCTGATTCAGTTTTTCCAGCATTCATTTGAAATACTTCTTATTTCAGTTTTACAGGCTGGCTTGAAATTCTGTGGTCTTTTCAGACAATATGTTTGCATGTTTTTCTTGTCTGTGCTTCAAGTGAATCTTATTTCTTTGAATTTTCTTTCATTCCAGAAATTTTAATCCTCCTCTAATAATTCACCCTCTTCTATATCCCAGTTAAGACTTCCCCCAGAACTATTGAATCCGTGGATGAATAATGATGAACATGAAACAAAGTGTAAAATACAGTTTTATTTACAGTGGTAACTTTTCAATAGTTGGATTTATTATTATTATTACTTTATTGGCTTCCTCATTGAATGGTTTGATCTAATTTAACTGCTGTTTTGTTTAACTATCAGTGGTACGAGGTTTCATTCTAAGGAGAAATTTAATACTAGTTTAATCATATTTAATGATGGAATGTGGATATTTGGATGGCAATGTTGGTGTAAGTATATTTATGAAATGTCAATGGTGCATAATTATGACTATTATAACTGAATAATTTGTCAATGTGAAAATATTTTTCTTTATTTCTTGTTTTTGAGGCAGAAACAACAATTCCGCATGTTGCTGGGTTTTTTTATGATGTAAGGATGTCTTGATAATATCACAGCAGTTTGAAATTTAAATGATTTTTGTATTTTAAATGGAATTTTAAATAGACAAATATAGTTGCACAATGGCTGAGTTGTTGAAAATAGCAAATATTTTCTCTCACTTTTTCCAAAAATTAATCTTATATTTTTCTTCTACATTGGCATTCCAATTACACTTTCGGAACATTTTCAAATTTTGGAAAACTTCAATCATCTTTTACACAAGTTTACATTTAAAATTGTGTTGAATTCTGTTGGCTTTTGATTCTATGCCACTATTCTGTACATAGGAATATGTAAAACATATATTTTTAAAATATGTCTTGGAATGATCACATTTTTAATATAATATTTTTTAATTTTCACCTATTCTTTTTAGTAACAGGCCATGTCTCAGAAAGCATGATTTTTGGTGTTTATCCAGAACTGTAAGGTCCTCACTTTAAATCAAAAACCATGAAGCGTTTGGGTAAATCTTACCTGAGCCTCCAACATCTTTAAAGTCAAAGAAGAAACATCCTGTAGTTACATAACTTGTCGACTTTTTTTCCAAACTCGGTGAATAACATTTTACACATTTTGCTGCAGACCATTTACCCAGTGAATATCTTTGTCAGAATATCCTCTTCTCTGTACGTACACAGATTTTCTCAGTGGTGACTACTGTTTAAGTGTGGAACACCAAATGCAATGGAATTTAGAGCCCAGAAAGACTTTGAACAGGATAAGACTGACCATGTTGTGATGCAATAAGCACAGGCACCAAAACAATACATTATCAGGGCAATTTTTACACATGGGGAAATGAGTTTCTCTTTCACTTCCCACATTTTCTGAGCCAGAGGTTGGTTTTGCTGGAGCAACAATGTCCTGTCTCTGCATGTCTGTGTTGATAGGGTGCTGGAGGATGGAGAAGAAGGGGTAGGCAGAGCAGAATTTCATGCTGGAAGAGGGGGAAAGCAATTAACTGAAAGGGAGGGAAGGATCTTGGAGAGGAGACTTGCAGAGTCACACAAGCACATAGCTGTGGAGGGTGAAGAGGGGAAGGGAAAAGAGACCAATCAGGATCCCATGCCCTGAAAGATGGGAAGGGTGCTAAGGGACCTGAATCTGAAGGAGATGAAGAGAAAAAAGGAAAAAGTCCTCTGCTGGCACAAACACACACCTCCAAATCTTCGATAGACCTCTATAGTCTGTTGGCCCAATTCAACCTTTACTAAAACTTTACTCAGGTATCAGAATTAATTCCAAGGTCTCAACTGGAAGAAAACATGTTCTTTTGTCTCGGTCTTCGGTGCAATATCCCCCAATTTAGCCTGGATTGTGAGCAACCTGGGATAGCTTGCTACATTTGAGAACCTTCCTTCTGAGCCTATACCTGGAGCACTCACAGAAGCAAAACATCACCTGTTGAGCAAGGAGGAGCTCTGGAAGAAAACTAACTACTAGATTACTTTGTGAATGAACAGTCTTCAGTCCTCCAGCAGATATTCTGTCTGATTTTCTGTGTGGGAACACTGTTTCACCTATATTATTTGTATTCCCACCTAACTTCACACGACCTCACCCACGGATTTTAAGATATGGGTATTTATACCAGTCTGTCCAAAAAAAGAATGTTCTCTGATGCAATGATAGATCCAGAAGTACTTTCAGAAACCAATTTTATAAGATTGATATAAGATTATTCATAGATAGATGAGGAAGTGAAGTATTGCACAAGACAATTATAGAAGTCCACAAGGATTGAGACTAAGTGAAAAGCAGAGGATAGTAATTCGAGATACGTGTTTTCCATCTACTCACAGTAGAAGGATAAAAAGAATAAGGTAGAGATTATGTGAATGAAACAACCAACCAAAGGCTCAGCTTACTCATGTTAAACCATCTGTAATTAAAAAAGAAAAAAGGCTGTTGAATAGTAGATTACATTGTAATTACTTTCAGTTCTGTGTAATTGTCTTTGTTTTAAAGCTCAAAAAGGTATGTCTATTTGGATGAATAACTGCAAACAAACTTCTGCTGTTTGTGTTTATTGAATCAAATGTGATTTTGCAAAAACATATCCAAAAGCAACTTTAGAAATGAGAAACATTTTAAGCTAAAATATTTTTACCAAAACTTTCCATTTAGTTTAGCAAATCATCTCATAAGTGTGAGAATATTTTCTTGATTAAGAATCTTAATTATTTCAGTTGTGCCTGTGGAAAGCAGAGATGTTTGTACTTTAGATTATCAGAGCAGCTATAGATTTGAGGGTAAGTAAAATTTCATGAGTTCCTAAGAACTTGGGAGTTAGTCAATTATGATTATATAAATTACAAAGTAGCTGAGAGATATTTTTCAATAGAGCATGTATGAATTGAAAATCAAGACAATCTGTAGACTAAGAATACATAAATGGTTTTAAAAAATCAAATGTTCACCTTGATAGATTTTTTTGCATTAAGTCTGAACAATGGTAAAAGCTACATGAAGCTGAAGTTAAAACTGATATTCCCTTGTATTTGCACAAATGCTCTGCCTGAATCTAGCTGGGACAAGCAGTGTGCTATTGTGTTATCACCAGTTTGGCTAACATGGCTTACTTAAAACAAGAAAACATGTGAAAGGACTTCGTTTTGCCACTCCTTAGCTTAACAGTGATGCCCAGTTTAGCTCTCTCAGATGAAGAAGATATTCCAGTAAAACAGGATTAGCAAAAAGAAGTTAATTTTTTTTTCCTATTAGCACTTTGCATTTTTGGTTAGACTGAAATAAACAGCCAATTTATTTTCTAGTTGTACATGTCTGATGTTCAAGGCTTTGAAACTGACCATATAATTTTTAGAATTCAACATACAATCTCCTCATTGCATCAAGTATACCCATAAAAGAAAAGACCAGTGAAAAAGAAAGATCAAATTAAATAATATTAAACTTTTCCATCAGCCTAAGGTGAAGAAGACAATGGACAAAGTAAGCTGGTAGAAGTAGCCTGATTCCTCTCTTATAGCCAGCTGTTATCAGATATGGGTCTGAAAATAATTATGAGATTTATCAAAGAGTAGATTGACATCCTAACAGTCATTATTTTCATTTCATGTCCAGCTGGAAGCCTCTGGAATACACATTGTTAATCTTTTTTCCCATTATCTCTCTCAACTCCATCCTCAAATTATTCAGACCCTATGTATGCTTTTGTGGGAAAATCTTAGTCTCATCTGTATGGCAGATGATACAACAATTCTTTTATGCTTTTTTTTTTTTTTTCCAACTGGTTTTAATCCAAACAAATCACAATGTTATTAACTATCATCAGCAGTTGGAATAGCAGCTCAGAGAAAAGAGATGTACTGTAAGTTTTTGCTACTTCACAAAGTTGAGTAATGGTGTAAAGTTCACCTCATGATGAAAATAAATGTACTTTTTCTCTTCTGCATAACAGTAAGCACCGTGCCTCTTCCTGAAATACTGCAAAACATAACACCAAGTGTGGGCTTGACAGAGACTGTATCACTTTTCCCCTGGGCCTCAGGTGGTTGAAATGAATTTGGATTGTTTACCAGAATACAGTGTTTTTACAGTTACAGGAACATCTACATTCTCAAGTACATCCCCGGTGTTGGTTGAAAGGCAATATGGATTGTCTCTCCCTCTGCTATTTTTTTCATTAATGCTAAGTTTTACAGATAACCCTTCGTGGTCCACAGTAGAAAATATTTATTGATGCAAGCCCCAAGTAACTGCTCCAAGATATCAGGTCTTTATTTTCTCCAAGATGACCATTATTTTTTCAATCGTGGGCTGATTTTATCTTAAGAATAAGTTTAAAAAAACACATGATACTGTTTGCAACAGGGCAGGGATCTTTGCATTCAGGACAAAAGAGTGTTTAGCCATTGTTCAAGGCTTAAAATCTTTCTACCAAAAAGATTTGTGGTCTTTCTGCTTCTGTAAAATAAATTTTATATCTGGTAAAGAGTGTGGGTTAGGTTGATTCCTTTAAAATTCAAATTAGGAGTTCTTGTGAAGCCTGGGACTTAGTTTTATGAGTGTTCACTGAGGTTTACAAACCCATTCAGCAAAACTCATGACTGGTGAGTGAAACTGTGCCCCTCAGAGCTTCAACCCACTGCTGAGACATGAAGAGCTCTACAAGGCACACAGAAGCATTTAGTAGAAATGTTGCTGGTATTAATTACTACAAGAAAACCAACTTGCATTTTTTAGGTTAGATCATAAACCCTCCAGCTGCTGAACACATCTATAGGTATCTTCCTGCTGCATTTATTTGCCTTCTAAAGTAGCACAATGCTGAGAAAATGGCAAGAATTAAAATGAACTAAAGTAATTTCTTGCATCTGGATGGCAACTGAGAGTCCAGATAAATTAAGTCGTGAGGAGTTTTTTAAAGATTCAGCTTCTGCGGTTGTTTGTTCAGCAGCAGTTTAGGCACCAGGCAAACTAATTGTTTCTCTCTAATGCCTTAAATTAAACTACAGACATCACTGACCTCAGGGTAAGGAAGAGACTTCTACCAAACTCACAGACTCCAGAAGTGAAAAGAATTCCTTAATGCTGCTGTGAAGGAAGCTTTATGCCAGGGTGTCACACTCAACGGGAGTTTCATGAGAAAAGGAGAAGGGAAAAAACACAACTCCATTGCTTCTAATTAGTGGTTAATTCTTGTTTATTAGAATCAGGTTCAAACCAAAAGGAAAAGAAGGGGAAAAAAAAAAGCAAAGGACAAAAAGAGAGAGAGTTGTTCAAGGACCCTGAGTTTGCTAGAGGTCCAGATCTGTGCTTTGACCCCGCTCTGCACTGACTATTTCAGCTTTTCCATCTAGCTTTTAAAGCAATACAAATGAAAAATCTCTTAATTTCCACAAAGCAAAGCTCTCTTTTTCTATCCCTCAGTTACAGCTGATATTTGTAGTAAATGATACCAGAAACCCTGCTACTCAGTGAGGGGTAGAGTTTTTGGACTCCCCAGTGTGTCCCCGTCCTCCAAAAATGCAGGAGCGGCTAAGCAGGATCTGCTCCCTTTTCATGAGTTAAGCCAAACATCTGCTTCAACCAGTCAGTTCCCTGTGCAGTCTTGAAAGAGCCCTTTAAAAGACCCCAGAAAGGGAGTTGGGCCTGAATTTTTAAATTCAATAGATGCAAGATAAGGAGCTTAGATAACAACATAACCTCCTCATTTCTGCTACCCACTTGGTGATCTTACATAACGCTGATCCTCTCATTTAATAGTGATGAAAATTTCATCAACAAAATTTGCTTTTGCTCTGCCAAGTCATGACAACTTCAATTAGAGCTGAGCTGGAGAGGCATTTGGGTGATTACATCAGTCCAACTGGATGTCCTCTTCTCCCTGTGATGGCTCTTTCTATGCCATTCTCTGGGTATTTGATCTTTCCATCCAGTTTCAGGCGGCTGAGCAGTGAGATGAAATAAAGAGTAGCTAAAACAATTTGGAAGAATCTGCCCACAATCATGATTTTCATTCTTCATTCATTTTTTAAAGCTGTAAGTTAAAAGTGCTCTAAACAACAAGGCAAGTCAGATCCAATTTTGCTAGGTCTTTTCTGAAAGCGTGATAATTCTGATGAATGCAACAATGAAAATACATTATATATAAGGCCTATCTTCCTCAAAAAGGTCTATATGGATGGTCAAGTGATCTTATTTTTCTTTTCTCAAACCCACTGTGAACAGAACTTCCTTAATCTTCTTCAGTGCTTAGATACTATGTTTTAGTAGTTAATTTTAGAAATTTCATTCCACAGAACATTTAAAAATACAGAATATTTAGCTTTAAATGGACTGTGAATACTGGTATCTGGTAAAATCCTGACATCCAGTAAAAAAAATAACAGTAGAATTTCACTCTTTTAGATTTCTTTCTTGTAAAAATACTCAGAGAAATAATTTGATTTGAAATTAAAATTGTACAAAGTGCTAGTTGTGAGTCAACATACATGAAAATTTTAATTTCATGTTCATCTTGAAAATTGCAATTATCTTAAAAGATTGGTGAATGGTGAATAAAAAAAAGTGAAAGAGATAATCTAAAGGGAATTGCTTCAGGCTTCTTTGCATCATCCTTCCCTTATTTCTCCTTTTAGGGCTGCTTTCGGAAGGAGATGTGACCAGGATCACCAGCCTCTCTGTCATTTCCTGCACTATAACATGTCTTTAGTTCATAAAAAATTCAAACCAATATCATAGAGGAGGTAAAACTTGGAGGGTATTTAACCTTCTGAAACTTTGTTGTCAAAGTTGATGAGTAGCTAGGGGAAGCACATACAAAAAGAAGTGCCTCCACCAAAGAAGAGATGGGCAGAACTCAGCTACTACACATTTTGTCATCAACACCCAGACAACCCAGGAAAAGGTAGAAACCAGGGAGTCCATGGAGGCATGCCTGCTCATGCTACAGCACTTATTTCAGAGTTACAACAGTACACAAATTTATTTCAGCTACTGTTAGAAAAAATCTTCTGAGTGCAGAAGACATGAATTTGTAGGACAGCAGACTTCAGTAGTTCACTGCTCACAAAGTCAGTGTCCTGTATTCCCAGCAGTGCACCTGAACACTCTTCTATGTTCATAGAAATTGGATTTTTCTTTTACGCCAGCACTTAGGTTTTCATTTGGGCTTCTCTGAGGACAAGGCCAGTTTGAAAACTTGCACCCCTAAATCTGAGTTTCTGTCCTTTCTGGGACATGTCTTTTTCTTGACTTTGATTGTGATGCTTGAGTAGCTTTTATAAGGAAATCACGAAGCCAAATTAATAACATGTCAAATCATTTGTCATTGTGGACATCTGGATGAGGAAAAAAAATCTACTTCTCTAACCACATTTTCAGAAAATAATTTCCTCAGGCAACTCTTTTTTGGAGCTCAGATCTGTACAAATCACACAAAGTACAGTAGAAACTTGTAACCTCTCTTAAGCTCTGCAGCTTGATGGGCTTATATATAGTTATGTTACATAGTTTCTTGAAATAGCCATTGACAGGGCTAGGTGACTAATTAGGTTCATTTTAGATAAGTTGGAGGCATTCAGTGCAAAGCTGAAGTAATGGTTAAAGTATTTAAAGAACAGGTCTTACAGGGAAAGGTTCGAGGAGCTCAATCTGTTCCACTTATAAAAGAGTAAAGGGCCATTTGTTCACAACCAGTCATCCACTTACAATGGGAAAAAATAATAGCAAATTAATCTAAAAAGGAAATTTAAAAGATATTAAATTACCTAAAGGCTGATCTACATAGTTAGACTATTCAGGCCATAAAGCTCAGTTTTAAAATTCTGAGGTAGTCACCTCACCAAAGGTTATGACTGAGGCACCAGATTCTGACCTCCACCCAAATTCACAGAACTGCCTGACAGTCAGAACCCCTAAACTCCTCCAGTAAAACACTACAGGTTTAACATCAGTTTATCAACAAGCCCAGGAGTATTGTATGTCTGGAATTTAATATGCCATTTTTTTCAAGCTGTCTAAAGGAATATTTTTACACATTTCGGCTCCACTCCTTATAAAAGATACATGGCTGTTCGTCTAAAAGCTTTACCTTTACTTTAGCTACCCAATAGATAGTCACCAATTTATTTCCCCCACTCATTTTCTCAGCTTTCACCCTAGCAGTAGCAGAAGAGTACTGCAATGGACTAGGAACTTCATGCTTTGTAGGTGAACGGCTGCTACTGAAATTTAATTCCCTGTCTTCATGAACAAAAGGTATAACCATCTCACAAACACTGGTTGGCTGAGACATAAAACCCCAAAGGTGTGTCCACCTTGTAATGCATTCTATGGGGTTTTTTCAAGCAGTGACAACCCCAGGTCAGACAATGGAAAAACCCAGCCATCTGCTATTGCTTCTGCAAATTCACCTTCAGGAGGCAAAATAAAAACTGGAATTAATGTGTTTGTTGCCTACATACCTGGTCTCCTCTGAAAAGGTCTTGAGTTGATTAGTTACCCCTTCCAGACACAATGTTTCCTTCTCATCCTAACCCCTGAGATATTCCACTATTTAGGAATAAATGCTGCTTGGCGAAGCATGGGTCCAGCACAGAAAGAAAACGAAAAAGAACAGAAGTACCTACTTGTCTTCCTGAAGCTCAATTAATCTAAGCAGTAGATTTTAAGGGCAAGGCTTAGGTCAGAGCTAATGTTCCTAGTGGCCTCTCCCAGTCAAAATGAGCTTGTTAGTGGAGTGAAATTCTAGTTATAAGAAGCAGTTCCTAAATTTTTAGACAGCATATATTTATTTTGCCATCATCATCTTTTTTATGACCACTCCTGACTGTACCTGCCAGAGACATGTATCTGCAAGAACATTTCTGCTTCAGGTATAAATATTTTGGCCTGCAATCCCTTAAGCTTTTATCATATACCACCATTTCCTGAGATGATGCAGAACGGCATTGCAGTTTTTCTCCTGCCACAAGCAGGATTAGGAACAGGACACAATTTTTCCCTAAAGGTTATTAATCATCCTACAGTATGGTTTATTTTTCATTTCTCTAAAGCTGCCATCACCAGCTAAGCAGAAGCAGCAGCTCCCATTTGCACTGAAATTCTGCTCTTTTGTAGTTGTGCAGTAGCAAAATCAACAGAAAGGCTGTGCAGGGCCCATTTTGTGTATGTGTGACTGGACTGCCTTCTCTCTTCAAACATAATCTTCCCTGTTTCCCCACTAAGTGAAACCTGTGTCCTAAAGCCAACATAACCTGTAAAGCAGCTTTCTTTCAGATTTGAAATCCAGAATGCAAACCAGCTCTCATTTTCAGTGTCTCTCTTATGCAGAAATATTACATTAAACCAGAGAACTGCACTGTTTTTTTGAGCCATTATGACTGTGTTATCGCTGTGAACACAGTATTGGGACATCCTAATGTAGAACTAAAAGATTTTCTTGAGAAAAAGAAGCAGACTTCTTGATGTCTTCTACTTGTTAAGCCATCTACTTCCCTGGTAAAAACCAACCCATTTTATAATGCCTAATATTCTCTGGCCCCAGGTCTCTTGCAGATTAAAGGTCTTATACCTGTAAAATATGCTAACCACCACCCTTCCTGATAAGAATCCCCAACCAGATGCTCACCAGATGTCAGGCTCACTGTACAATAAAAAGTACCCTGACTTGCTCTGCTTTCATTCTGTTTCATGAGAGACCACAAAGAAAAGTGTTTTATAGGTGTGGAAGTCCAACTGTGAGGAAGTGGCTCTCACACAGAAGACTCCCACAATGTTGTTCAGGTGGAAATGCTGGCTCCCCCATACTACCAGGATAAGAAGGACTATCCAAGGGAGAAATATTCCTGTATATGGTAGTGCTATGGAATGTGATGAGACAGCACAGTGAGAAAATGGCATTCCCAGACACCCAGAAAGAGTACAGGTGCTCATTAGCACACAGAAGCCATCGCTACAATTTTTAGCCTTGCAATTAGAAATGAATCCCTATGGAAGTATTTCAAAATAGAACTGAAACTAGTGTTAGAACTATAAATAACATGTGTCTTGGCAGGCCCCTGAAGAAAGATTTCTCCATTTGTTTTTCTTCTTCTTAACCTAAAGTTACAAGTATAGATACATTCTTTCCCATTTTATGCTCCCTGAAGATCTCAGGAGACCTAATTTAAACCCTACACTGCATTATAGATCCCTCTATAGCCCATGACTTGGGAGGGTCTGACCCCAAGAGGTTCCAGTACATTTTTTCTTTCACTCCCTAAGAAAACTCACTAAAGCTGCTCTGGTTGCACAAGTATTGTCATGCTGGAAGGTTTGATATGTTTGATATGTTTTCCCAAATAGTAAGTATGCATGATGTACTCTGGATCCTGGTAGTAAACTGTGTGTTGTGTTATCTCTTTCAATCCTTTTCAGGTCAGATTTTTCTTTTGTTATACGTATCTCAAAGGCTACAGCAAGAAAGTCTGCATCTCATCTGAAACAATCCTAAGTTACTATCTGATGAGCAGATCAGAGAATTATCAAATGGTCTCAGTTTGAATGAACCTTAAAGACTACTGAGTTTCAAACCCCCTGCCAGGTGAAGATAAATTTCTGACTAAACAAAATTTCATTGTGTTCACATTTTGAACACTAATACTGATAACATCCTTCAGACTATCCTATTAACTGCTTGTAAAAGTTAGTATATATTAAAACTGCCCTTCTTTAATCTGTCCATTAGCTTCTGAAAGTCACATTGTATTAAAAAAAATAGGGTTTTTTCTTATCAGTTCTACACCTATTTAAAGAAAACTGATATCTGAGTTTCAGGATGATTACAAGAATGACTTTCACTGCATTAATAAAGAAATTTTTAAAACATAGACTTCATAAAGTATTTTCCATTTTCCATTTTAAATACATTTTTGTCCAATGGTAAATACAGAACCAGGAAGGATTCTATATTTCTAGTTTTCTCATAACTAAAGCTGTAAGGTATCAGTATAAAGCTTAGAAAATGCTCAATAATGTCATGGACTGCTCTGCTTACAGTTTGGCTTCAGTCATGTACCCTTCTTCAAGGTCTTCTTCCATGAGCATTAGTACAAAGAGCAGACATGCTCTATTCAACTCCAAGGCTCTGCAAGGCTTCTACAGAGATAAAGCTGCCATTAGACACCCTAATACATCCAGTTTAAATCACACAACCAAAAAACACAGTTCAGCACAACTGTGTAAACCGATGTCCTTTATTAAAATACAGACATGGGAGGACTCTGGAATGGGTAAAGACTAAATTATTCTTCTTGCCAGATGAGTGATCCTTTTAAGTCTAAGTTTAAGTTCACCGGTGCAGCGATGGGAATGAGCCATGCCTGTACAGTACCTCATCTAAAGACAGATAAATCTTCAGAGCTCTGCAGGGAGCCCAGGTGCCATGGTGTATTTTATCATCACTCTATAAACCATGCTCTGCCTCCATGCCTTTATAATGAGCACAAGGACATGAAGACGAAGAGCCTTGCTGCATATGCATCATGTAAATCTATCAGTTTCATTGCTAAATTTGAGCAATTCTGCTAATGTCAGTCTGTGTAGCAGCATCTCATTCTTTCTGTTTGTTTAAAGAGATTGAAAATTAGCTTTTTTGTAGTATTTTGGGAAATAGATTATATACAAAAAAGGTTTTTTTGTCTATTATGTAACATGCATTCAACACAAAAAGTGAGAAGGTTCTTTTTTTCTTTCTCTTTTTTCTATTATTCTCTTTTTTCTTTCTTTCTCTTTCTGTCTTTTTCTCTCTCTATGTGTCTCCTTCCCTCCCTTCCTTCCTTCCTTCCTTCCTTCCTTCCTTCCTTCCTTCCCTCTTTCCTTTTACTAGCAGAAGATGTTACATACTCTGTGTGAACATAAAATGCTTAAATATCTCCTGAACCTGAATATGTCCTCAGCCTTTCCTCTCCTTTATTTGGACCAACCACAAATGTGATCCCAGACTGATCAGAGTGAGAAATAGAGAAACGTCTTGAAAAGCTGAGGCACTAACAAAATGATATCAGGGAGGATGAGTTAACAAGTCAGTCTAACCTGAGAGAGAAATGTTCTAGTGAAGAAGATACTATGCCTTTCTGAAAAGATATGTCACAGGGCCTCTCACATTGCCTCACACTGCGCCCGGTGCTCTGACACCACCTCCGGCTGCCACTGACAGCCCTAATGTCAAAATTTTTTTAGACTGCCTGTAGAAATCAGACCATAATTGGAGTCTCTATGAAACTGAAGCTAAAAAAAAAACCAAAAAAACAAAAAAAAAAAACTCAAAAAAAAACCCTGCAAGCAATGTTGTTGTCAGGATTTTTGGTATCTCTTTGTCTTTAAATGATTAATATTAGTGCTATCATTTGTATGACAGAATTTACCACAGCTTCCGATTATGGAAGGTCAAAAAGCAGCATTTCATTTCATAGGAGACAAAACAGTTATTGATACATGCAGAGATAGATTAGATGATAGATAGATTAGATAGATAGATAGATAGATAGATAGATAGATAGATAGATAGATAGATAGATAGATAGATAGACAGGTAGATAGGCAGATAGATAGATAGATAGATTAGATAGATAGATAGATAGATAGATAGATAGATAGATAGATAGATAGATAGATAGATAGATAGATAATCTCTCTTCCCCAGCTATTAGGATTTATTTGCATTCCATACCTGGCAAAAAAAGTCCCCTTTAAAAATCTGCCATGAAAATCTTCTGGTGGCTGGAGGTCCACTCCTGGGTTTGCAGTGGCTTTACTGGCAGCACCGTGGTCACATTCCAGGCTGGGCCTGGAGGCAGGGGTGCAGAGCCAGCTATGTGCCAGCTATGTGCTCGTGAGTCCACAGTCCAGGCTGGTGCCTCTGCAGCTCTTTCATGTCAAGTTTGGGTCATTGTTCAAAGAGCTGAGATACCTCTGCAACCAGAATTTTGACATCTGCCCTAGACTCCTAAGTCTAAATTCAACAGAAATACTTTTCAAAATGTACACATATTTCTTTTAAGGTGTGTGCAGATGTTTCTTTCTATTGCAGATTTCATTTGAAGAGCTAGATGAATAGCAGAGGCCTCAGTGGAAACATTCTCCTCAGGGTATCAAGAAATCTTGCTCTGAAGCTACATTGTATTTTATTATCAGACACAGGATTTTAATTTATTTTACTGTTGCTTAAGTGCCCAGGGTCCTGTTCTCAAGGGATTTACTTATTTATTCTAGTCAAGGATAACTGAATATTCTCATGATATCTTTGCCCCCTGCCTCTTCAGTTAAGTCCAGGTGTTTCTGCTTGCTTGTGTATCAGTTGAATACTTTTAAATCTCCATCATCTTGGATATTTTTGTCCAAATCTTCCTGAAATATCAATGTCCTCCTGTTGTCTCTCTTAGGAAGATGATGGCTACAAGGCCACGCAGCGTACTGATTTTGAGAGACTGGTAAGTGCTGGACACCATTGTAAGAGTAAAGCTGGCTGCAGGAAAATCTGAAAACAGGGAAGTAATAGTTCCTCACCCCAGATTTGAGGGGTCAAGCCGCTCCCAGAGCCCTGGTGGGCGGGGAGCCCGCTTGTCCTGGTCCAAGCTATCCAGCTCCTCAGTAGGAGTGGAAGCTGGGAAGACAGAATAGAGAAGTCAAAGGGATTTGGGGGGTAGAAAAGAACAGTGTTTGGATACCTTTTGAGAGCTGTGTGGAACCAAAGCACATGACTGGAGCCCCTTTGCTTTATCTGAAGTGGCACAATGAGACACAGCCTTGAAAATAAGGAATAGCTTTGAGTAGGTGACAGCCTGAGTTAAGATCCGTTTGCTGATTATAATGATCCTGTGAAGTACACCTAAAAGAGCCTTGAGTGTACTTCTTAGTTATATTGGCTCTCTGCAGTGATTATCTGTTTGTCATCTGTGTCTATTTTGGAAAATTATATTTTAGTTACTGCGAGTTAGTCAGCAGCTTGCACAATAAACAGCTAGTCACAATGAGAGCGTCAGGCTCCTACTGGGTCCAGCTACAGAGAGGTTTCCACCAACAGGATTTATAAATGAAGCACACAAAATGCCAGCCTCTTATACACAGGGCTGTGGTAAGGCTGTTTGGTGCATCAGCAGTGGGAGTCATTGCTTGGAAAAGGCTTGTCAGAGAGTCAAACTGAACTGGGCTTTTCTCACTGCAGTTTGAATTCTCTAAGTCTGGGGGAAGCAGGATCACCGGTTCAGGAACATGAAGGATTAGCTTTATATCACACAGCTCAAGGGAAAGACGACAGCAAAATGTCAGGGAGATGGCAATTTGACCCAGCAGTTTCCAGGGAAGGCAAGGCCTGTAGTGATGCTTCATGCATTCCCAGTACCTATCACTAACTCAGTTTTAATACATGAAACACTCTTTTCAGAATGGCTGCAGTAAAATTGAATCACGATGATCTAGTCTGGAAAAATATATCAATAACATAACTGTAATTTTATAGTTATCAGCTTATTTGGGCCTGCTTTGGAAGTGATTCATCTGCACCAGAAGCCAGTGCCACTAGTTTAAGGAGGAAGATGTTTTCCAAGGAATATGGGGGACAGAGGAAGGAAGGCTATTCATATATGTCGTTGAATCCTTTGGACTGAGAAGAAGAGTGACATTAGGTAATTTTCAAGCAGTCATTTTGTTATTTAACATCCCTCAAAAGTGCAAGGTCTTTCTTATAGATTTTGTCTGTGCCACATCCTGTTAATAGCACAATCTCATTACCACAATGGTAACAGTCACTTGATGCTCATTTAACAGAAATCTTTCAAAACAACAGTAGCGCATTTTCAGAGTTGGCTCCATATGATACAGGTTAGCAGCTTCTTAACTCTGCTTTCTTAGCATAATTACATAATTTAGAATTAGTCAGTCATGTTGACCTTTAAATAGAAATAAACATTCAATTTAGATAGCTGTTTTGTCATTAGCAAACAGTGAGCAGCTGAGAAAATTTTTGCCATTGGCTGACAATGTCTTCGTGAACATGTTCAAGTCCAGGCAAAGTGCAACATCTGTATTAATTATGCCTTTCCTTTGATTTAGGTCTAGATTCTAATCAGTCATCACAGCAGTTAAGGTCCAGTCTCACATTCTTGAAAGAAGCAGCTTTCATCCTTTTATCAGAGTCAGCATGTCTACAGAAAACATAACTCTGACATACAGAAGATGAAGGCATAAATTCTGCCCTGGAATACTTCTCATCAGTTCTTAGAGCTACAGTTTGCACACATGGAGGATGGTAAACCTGAGCCTTGAACATTTTTTCTTTTAATATTTTATCTCAAAATTTTTTCACAGGCAGAAATCACTGTGACCACCAAGAAAGTTGCCCCACATCTGGGATGGGATTCAGCAGCTGTTTGCATTTTTGTGCTTCGTTACCTGGCTGCACCCTCTTGGAAATCAGGAAGTTGTTCTGGGGTAATAGAAAGTGAAATGTTGCCTGTAGCTTTTAGCTGCTCCAATCCTCAGTGCACATATCCCTCACACAGTGGTTTGAGAAAAACAGGAAGAAGCAAGATAAGCCAGAGCCCCAGTGACTACAAAATATACCTTACTAAGTCCCTAACTGATACTGCCTCTTATCAGATGAAATGCCTTAGTATTAATTCCTTTTAATTAAATTCGTATTTGATTCTCCAGTGATCTTTGGTGTGTATTTATAGTCACTCTTCACTGCGGCACAATGTACTCAAAGTTACAAAACTGTTCACAGTGTTCAGATGAGCATTGAAATATGTGTTACAAAAACACGGATAAGGTCTATATTTCTGTTTATAAATACACACAAACACAGAATCAGAGAATCTTTAGGGTTAGAAGGGACCTCTAGAGATCCTTTAGTCCAACCCTTCTGCCAAGGCAGGGTCACCTGGAGCAGGTTACACAACTAAGGTGGGTTCTCAATGTCTCCAGGCAGGGAGACTCCACAACCTCCCTGGGCATCTGCTCCAGTGCTCAGCCACCCTCAGTGTATCGAAGTTCTTCTTCACATTAATGTGAAACTTCTTGCGTTTCAGTTTATGGCCATTGCTCCTCAACCTCTCGCTGGGCATCACTGAAAACATTTGTCCACACACAAACATGTCAGCAGCACAAACGATACAAGACTGGACACTGAGTAGATTTACTGACTGCTAATTTTACTCTCTCAGGACACTTTCTTCCTTTCATAGTGTGTAATGTGCTCTTTTATGGACGAGGTCAAATTGTGTAACAGTCTGCTGATAAATTGTAAGGTGCCTGTGGGGCAGACAATCTTTACTAATAATTATCAACTTTTGACACACAACAAACATTAATAAAATACCATGAGGGTAAGAAACAACATGAAAGTGCTGCAAGAGACATAGCAAATACTAAGACACAATACAAAAGGTTGAATACCTGTTTAAAATTTAAAATTACATACAATAAGCTGTTATGAAACTTTGCCTGTTTCTTTTTTTTTCTTCCAGTCAAAATATAACTTTTTACACTGTTTTAAAAGAAACAGATGATAAGAAGATACAGAAAAAATGCTTGAAGGTGTGTCTTATAGCTGCCTTCAATGAATCAAAATATTTTTATTAATTTGCCATATATTTTTCATATTGAGAAGAAATAACGAATAAAAAAAAAAATAATCCTGTCCAAAATCAAAATATGTGTACCAATGCATGTTTTCCTTCGGCTACCTAAGCAGATGAGCAGTAAAATTACATTTTATGCACCCTTACCTTAGCAAGGTACAGTCTGTTCATCAGATGAACAACCAGTCCTGGCAAACTCTCAAAGAACTATCACTTCTGGACCAGCCTTTCTCAATACACCATCTCCTGCTAAAAGTAGAAAAGTCCTGTTCCATGTTATTACACGTAACAGAAAAGAAGTAAATATGTATCTGAGCAGCTATAAAATAAACCAAGGAATAACAATTCTACAAGCCTTGACAATGAGTCAGTGTTACATAGAAAGGTTAATCATGGTTAAGAACTATTATCCTGTGGCCAGAAGACCATACTTATCCCCATAATTTGTGGTGATTTTGAAAGGGACTCTATGATAGGCCTGGCTAAAGCCTTATCATCGTGGTTTGTGGTCAGATGGGCCAGCTGAAGCACCAAGCAGAATGTATTTACATACTCAAAAGAAATTTCTGGTGAGATTTCCTCAAAAACAACAGTTAAACCAGCTATTAAAGAAGCAAACGATTTCTAAGGTTAAAACCAATATTTGTGAAAATAAAACTGTCCTTGTTTGGGGATAGGAGCAATCTGGATGAAATATGAAAAACATGAAAATATGATCCAACTCCATTACTCCTTAGCACACTATCAGTTCCTGTGGCAAAGGAATAAATTAAAAATAGAAAATCGGAAATGTACAACCAACTTATAGACTTCTAGATTTATTTTTTTTTGGCCAAAATACTTTTTACTGGAAAATGCCAATTTACAAAACTCTGAACTTCTCTGTAGTTTATCAAGTTTAGTGGACATTTCACCAAAAATAAAATCTTTGTAGAATCAAAAATGAAACTGTAAAATCTAAGTGCAATTAGATATTTCCCCTTGTGTATTGGAGACATGGGTTTGAATGCCAAATCAAGTAACACATAAACTCTTCTGCTGAGGATCTTCTCCATCTTGACTATGTGCCCTATGCAGCAATTCTTTGCTATTACAGCTGCAGACAGAAGGTGAAATTATTATTTCTGAAAAATCCCTCAAACATTTTAAGTTTTTGTACTAATGAAGTAGAAAAACAAATTAAATTTTGCCAGCTTGGGATTCCAGTTTCTACCTTTGTCATATATCTCCCCTAGAGCTCTGTATTAAGGTTAAATCAGTCCTTTTGAGGACTCTGTCTACATAAGGAAGAGTAGTTTGCTTTCTCTGCAAAAGGAATTGGGTCTACACCTTAGAACCTGAAATTCATCTTTCTCCAGGAATTTGTCATCAGTGGTAGCTCTTATCTAGCTGGATGTTTTAATTTAATTTGAGCTCTTAAATTTGTCTGACTCATATTTAGATGAATACATGTTGCAAAATAAATAAATATATAAATAAATGAATCTTGTCATCCTGGCTTAGTGCTGTTTGATTTATCAGATGAACTTTTTCTGTGTGTGAATGTGCTGGAGATCCAGATTTCTGAGAAATCAAGGCAATTCTTACCTGTGAGAAAATTAGCTCATACATTTTAGTTACCACTGAGGCTCATTCTGGGGAATTTCTGGCATGAATCAAGGCTCTCCGTAAGTCCATCAAAACAAACTGGAGCAGATCTTTTTGAATGCCTATGCTCAACACAGGGCAGCCAAAATGGTTTCAGGCAGAAGTGTATTCCCAGGGGCCAGAGCAGTTAAAAGAAACCAAGGCTTGCTGCCAGCATGCCCCAGTTGGCTGATTAGCAAGCACACAGTCTGCATTTGTGCTTCTACCATTCCATCTCAGTGTGTTTTCAAGGGTGCTGGTCAGTGTTCACCTGCACACTGTGACACTTGGAAAGCATTTCTTTAGTGAGGGGATAATTGTCAATAAATCCCAACTAAATAACAGGCAAAGAGATTTCTGATTATCACTTTAAAAATTATTTACGGGATTCCTGGGATCAAGTTTAAAAATTCAAAGTGTGGTATCACTATATGTGTTTCACATGGAGAGATGCAGTTTGGCATAATAATGCAACTTTGAGAATCTCTTTATTTGCCTGACACAATTCAATACAACTATGTAAGTATTATGATTATTATTTACAGAAAACTGTGGGCACATATGCTATATTCATATATGTCTGTGAATGAGTGCAGCATCCCCATGCCTCATTGAAATTGCATTCTGTGAAGGACAGAGCATTTTGTTTCAGTCTTGTGTAAGGGCTGACATGTAGCAGCAGCACTCTAGGAGAAGCCCCAGAGGAACAGCGGTGGGACGGTGAGTCAGAGAATTCCCATCTTCTCTCTGTCTCCTAAGGGAGTCATTTGTTTTAGTTCCTTACTGATTGCAGTTAATTTGCCTCCACCA
>VZTN01003939.1:13263-36751 GCA_013400515.1 Erpornis zantholeuca
AATCTACCAAGACCTTTCATGATCCTGATCCTTGGGAGGGGCCTAAGAACAGACCTCTGCACTATGATCCAGTACCTTCAGAGACAGTAGCCTAGTAACATTAGGAAATGTACTTCATAGCAGCTCGTTGTTTTAAGATACAGTAATCATATTCAAATTACAGTGTACATTAAATTATAGTCTGTTTACAGTTTGTTTCATATACACAGGCTCTCAGCTTTTGACCAACAAATTTGTGAGATTCCGTGGCCAGCTTCATTCTGCCCATCTTTCATTCAACTAAAGAAAAAAAAAAGGAAAAAATGTACAAGGTTTGTTTTTTTAACAAAAAATACTATTTTGTGAAGGAAACATTGCACTTTTGCCAACCTAAAATTAATTTGCTATAAAGGAAGTATTGTTCAGTGTAATAGGCTTTGGTATGCAATGGAAGTCACTTCTTCAGTAGTGAGTTGCAGTTGCTCAGTGAAATGCTAACTGGTTTTTGTGCAACACAGAACAAAGGATGTTGTCCCAGGTGCTCTATGCTACCTCTGTCCTTACAGTATTGCTACACGTTTGAAGTTCAGCCCATCGCTTTTTAGAGGAAATCCTAAATGTAACAAGAGTGAGTACAGTTTGACCAAACCTTTGTAAGGCTGAGAAAACATCGAGCCACCTCACTCCCACAGGGCAGCACTCCCAGCTTGAAAGGAGGCCCAAGGGTCCTGTCAGAGACTTGTGCCAGAAACGCTGGAGTCTGGAAGAAAAGTATTGATGACCCGGTAGCTCTGAGCTCTGCGAATCATGTCGCGGATCTCTATGTTCAGTTCCATTAATTTGGTGCAGATTTCAGTCAGGCTCTGGTTGGAGCCCACCAGTGCATAGGTGCCCGTCTGACCCAGGGTTTGGTGGCGGAAGTAAATGTTCAGCAGTGTCTGGACTTCATCGTCAGAGCTGCTCCCAAAGATATCATTGGGCCACAAAATCCTGCAATGAAACAGGAAAAGAACAGGCATATCATTATGGGTTTATTAGCAGAGATGGAAGCTATGTGACAGAGACCTCTAAAAGGAGAATGGACTTGTAGCCGCTTATAAACCTGAAGCAACTCACTGTTTTACATCACTCATTTGTTAGTCATATTTTGGTATCAGGCACTGAAATCACATAAAAGTGCAATTTCCATTATCTAAAAAAAAAAAAAAAGCTTAAGAACACTCATTCAAATAGGTGCAAGTGAAACTGGGCTGAATGTTAGCTCATGCCAATGACATGCACCTCTAAGGAATTAACTCAATAAAAAGATTCTTAAGAGCCTCACAGGATTTTTTATCTACCGAATGTAATTAAACATCTTAATTGTTGCAACCATATGTTTGATAGTTACTTGTGGCACACCCTCCAAAAGTCAATATCAATGCCCCCATGTACCTTGTTGAAATAATTAATTAATTATGCTGATCCTGTGCCTTACATTTTGTTAGGAAGGTAATAAATTCATACTTTTCTAATAACATTAAAATCTAATATGAACCATGTAGCAAAACTTGCCTGCATTCTCTTATTTGTCTGACGGCTTTAACAAGTTCATTGTTTTTCAAACACTCCAGCATAGACTGAATAGCTGCTTCAGTAGAGTTGAATGTGGGCTCAGATTCTGTTGTCAGAGGCTCAGCTGCGATTGCAGCAGTAGCATCCTTCAGATTTTTCTTCAGCTCACTCAGTTCTCTTGACATATTTAATAGCTATTCCAAGAAGAAAAATGAGAGAGAGGTATTTTCATTCTCCATAGGCCCCACATGGAGTGGAACTTCAAGTTCCTTTTTAATACTACATTGGAAAAACACATTATGGAAAAGACCCCAGTTTACCACAGGGACATTTCTGGATCTGTGTACAATGTAGAGTAAAAGCCCTTTTTACCTTTGTACATCCTTTAACCTTATACTGTAGTTTCGTCTTGCTAAAATGCAGAAGCATATCTAAACAAGCTTTTATTTTCACCCTTGCTACTTTTTTCACATTATGGAAAAGCTGAAGAAAACACGTACTTCTAGCAAGATGTTGATATTTATTTACAAAACCCATGCAGGGTCTCACATGATTAACAAATGGACAGGAATTGTATAACCTTTTCTCAGGCTGAAAAGTTAATATGGCACAAGACTCATAAATAATTAGTAAGTTAATAATTTCCAAGGATCTACTTTTTCATGCTCCTACATGCTAAAAATAACCACTGTCACACAAACTAACAGTGGAATTTCCTTTAAATAAGAGCTTGTGTCTCCAGCAAAGTATGCAAATTTCATGGTGAAATAGCTATTCTTCACACAATTGTTCCTCAGTTTCACAGGCTGCATTATTTATAACAACCTAATGAAGTTGTAACTGTGAAATACACTTACAGAAATCAGTTAGAAGGAATACAAAATATTTCTAAAACTTAGACTGCTCTAGTAGTAGTAGATGCCTACTGTCCTGTCTTTTCTTAAAAGTGAACTACCCAGTCACATTCACAACAGTTTCTTAAGATACAATAAATATTCACACTCTTTTTACTCTGACAGCACAGCTGATAAAACAAATCATTTTTGTTTGTAGACCATCTCTAAACTACTAGAATCTGTCATAAAATACATGTAATAGCTTCAAATTTTATTTTACAAAGCAGAGTACAACAATTTTTTCTCCTCAATAGTTTAGAATATATACATCTTACCAGGAGAAAAATACACATGGAATGGTAAGTTAGGTCTTTCCGTAAAGGATAATCATTCAGCTTAAAGCGATTATCTCAAAGACTTTGAAAGTATTACATATTTTAAGCAACTGCTGAAGATAAACTTGAATAAGAGTATTGTTCTTGTGATTTTTTTTTTAAAGTAAGATACATGGATTTAGCTAAAAAACATGAGCTTATTTGATCAAAAGTGAGAGTGTGCCATGTCAAAAATATTTAAATAAAAAGGCTTGTGAACACTAGAGAATTAAAAATACATGACACTAAGGTATTTAGTTGATTGTATATGCCTGCAGACTTATAGTCAGGGTGAAATAACGTGATCCTTGATATTACATCCATAGGAAGGAAAAACAAGAAAATGAAAATAAAGTGGAATTTTCAGTATAAGACTTTGTAGTTTGTTACATACCTCTGGCATGGAACTCACTTCGTGCACTTGTCCAATAAGTTTACAGTAGGACTGAAAAAGCAACAGCAGCTGGAAGTGCAGTTTATATAATCTCTGACAGAGTTCCAGTTGCTAAGGAAAGATTTGTAGGAGAAGAAATAATTAATAAATATTAGTGACTTTAGATAATTTTTGGTAACTAACAAAACACATTGAGATAGCTCTGTTCTCAAAACCATTATTTTACTGAAGTATGACCGTATACTATTTCAGAAAACAAGGAATTATTTTTCTTCTACAGTAAGTCATATATCACATTAAAAATAAAGTTATGATGGGTAGCTGTCATGTAGCACATGTCAGCATCAGTCTTAAAACATTCTGTTTTGGTTAGCTTCACTGTCTCCAGTTTGCAGCTGGAAAACTGAGACAGAATATGGGGGAAGTGACTTTCCTGCACAGAACATGAAACTCCCCCATTTTAGATATGGTCGAAGACCTCTTCTAAGGAATGGAAATCTAAGAGAGAAGCTGTGAAATAGTTGTCCAAGATGGTCAAAGCTCCTGCCTGCTTCTCTGAGGAGAGAGAAACAGAGGTGATAAATCTGTCTAGGAGTGAGAAGGAGGAAAAGCTCTGGAACTTAAAATTCTGCTCATGGATTTTTCCCCATCTTCAAGAAACTGTACAACAGATGGATGGAGTTTAATGTGTAAGAGGATATTTGGCTTCTATTAAGTATTCTCCAAGATTAAACAGATACTGCTCTAGTGAAATGCAGAATGACATAAAAGATGTCAGACCCATTGAAATAATGGGCAATGGGCATGGCTGCCAGAGAGGTCAAGTTAATATGCTTATGACTCCTGGTATTCTTGTGTCTAACAGGAGGGGAATCTTGCAGTTCCACAGCTGGATCATGGTGAAGAAGGGAGGAATATTTAATCTTTGGCTAATTATAATAAAAATGAAAATTTTGCAAGTACAAGTTCTGACCTCATGCTGACCCTGTGGCAGGAAAGCCTTACAGACTTTCAACCATATTTGATTTGCCTACTGTGACAGACACCGTGACCAAGGGTGGGCTCAATGGTATTTCCATCTGTTTGGAGGAACTAAAGCGGAGTTTCATGCCAAAATTGGCAGAAAAGAAGAAGCTATTCATGTCTTTGCATCTTTAAAGCACTTCATACATGCTTAGTTACTACCACGTGCTGCAGCTCTTTGCTGAATTTGGGACTGTGCAAATGTCAGCACAAATGCTAATAAGAATGTACTTTAAACAGATTATAAATATTAATTTGACTGACGTATTTTATTTACATATAGCTCAATATTTAAGTGGCCACATTTTTTATTAACAAGCCAAAATTAGAACCACAGCTTTAGCATTCCAGTTCCCCAAATTTCCATACTAGCCTCACAAGGCTGAGGGGCTAAGGTCAAAAGGAAATTTCATCCTTGTTCATCAGGGTGAGGTGGACACCAACTACCCATCTATGAACAGACAGCCAAGGGCACTGCCAAAGTGAGGCAGAGCTAGTCTCCTTCTGAAGGGGGTTTATGGAGGAAAGTGGGAGCAGGAGGATAGTGCCAGCAGGTGTCAGCCTAGCAGGGTTTGTCCTGCTGATGGCCAGGCAGACAGGGCTGCTCACACCTCAGCACTGCCACAGCAGCAGAGCTCAGCACTGGGAATTTGCCTGGTCTGAGCTCAGTGCCATTCTGGATCTGGTACCTGAGTTGTTATGTTTAATGTCTGTTACTGGTGGGCAGCATCAGAGTGCTCCTGCCCCCAATGGAAAAGAGGAATTTCAGCAAGGAGTCCTTCAGCAAATTTGCAGGTGATACAGAAGGACATCTGTATCCATGTCATACCAGAGGGACATGGACAAACTTGAGAAGTGGGCCCATGAGAACCTAATGATGTTCTACAAGTCCAGGTGCAAGGGGCTGCACTGGTGTTGGGGTAATCCTAGACATGAGCATGGACTGGGAGAGGAACTCATTGAGAGCAGTCCTGTGGAGGACTCAGGAGTTCTCATGGAGGAAAAGCTGGACAGGAGCCAGCAGTGTGTGCTCACAGCCCAGAAGACAAACCACAACCTGAGCTGCATCAGGAGCACCTCTCCTGTGAAGACAGGCTGAGAGGGCTGTTTAGCCTGGGGAAAAGAAGGCTTCAGGACAACCTTATGACAACCTTAGAGTACTTACAGTACTTAAAGGGGCTTATAAAAAACACGGAGAGCAACATTTTACACAGGCAGATGGTAGTAGGACAAGGGGCAATAGCTTTAAACAAAAAGAGGAGAGATTTAGATTAGATGTTAGTAAGAAATTCTTTACTCAGAGGGTAGTGAGGTAATGGAGCAGGTTGCCCAGAGGAGTTGTGGATGCTCCATATCTGTAAGCATGCAAGACCAGGCTGGATTAGGTTTTTGGCAACCCGGTTTAGTGGAAGGTGTCCCTGCATATGGCAAGGGTATTGGAACTATATGATCTTTAAGGTGGCTTCCAACTCAAACCTTTCTATGATCTCACCATAGACTGGATATGACAGCAAAGACCCACAAAAGCTGAAAGAAGACCCAGCAAATCTGTGGTGGGGAGCAGATGTGCTAGGACAGAACTGACTTGTGGACAGGGACAAAGCCTATCAGAACAAAGAGGCAGAGCATGAGGAACACTGCCAGTGAAATAAACCTGCCCAGAGGCCATTCTCTGTAACCAAGAGTACAGAGCACTGCCAAGTTTGCATTTGTGTGGCTAACCATTCTCCTCCCCAAATGAAGGCTGACTGTTTAGATAACAGCCTCCTGGAAACTGCTCTGGCTTCTGTCTTCTCTTGAACCATGCTTGGGCATGTCAGTGGCTGGCTGGTGGCCCAGCCAGGGAAGGTGCTGACTGCTCACCCAAGCAAGCGCCAGCCCAGGGACACTCGCTCCCTCCCTGGTCCTGTTCAGCTCACAAGTAGGGACACAGCCTGAGGTTCCCCAGCAGGGATCAAATTCACTCTATTCAAATTTTGGAGACTGGCAACACTACATAGCAGTTACATACACATATAGTTGGAGCTGTCAGGGAATTAATAACTAAATGAAAACAAGCATAACATCATTAAAAAATCTCATGATAGCTTGGCATGTAACACTGGACTTTTTTTAGTCCTTGGAGAACAATAATTCATTTTCACCCTTCTGACTGCTAACCTAAATGAAAACAAATTAAGGTCAAACTAATGGTTCTGGTACGATTCACTTGCTATTTAGTTACTGTGTCAAGTAACTCAATTTTTGTTCCTCCTGATTAAGTATTAGAAATCAACAGTGGTGAAACTGTTCATCAACATATACACAAACCCCATTTGAAATGTAACTGCCAACTATAAATTGTACTTTTTCACTAGGACAAAGGGAAAACTACTAATTTTAAAATAACAAAAAAACATTTATTGCCCCAGCATATTACATCCATTCAAAAGCTTGATTTGTAAAAATGTATGCAAATGACCATTTGAAACAGCATATGAAAGTGTTAAAATTCTGGCACAGTATTTTTTGATTTCACAAAATCATGTTAGTAAATTATTTTAGTCACTGCCATTTAGAACCATGTATTGTATAGGAGAATTATAACAAAAAAGGAAAACATGCTTAGAAGTAAAACAGTAAAACTGGGGTATTAGTCCATCCACAGATGGACAAAAAATATGAAAGAACTTCAACTTACTGCAAGAGATTCCATTTGCTACACAGCAAGCATGGCACAGGAGAAAAGGAAAGGAAAGAAAGTATAGTGTCAGTGTAATGCATGCAATAGGAAGCACAGCCCATCTGTAATAGCATAACTTGTCAGCAGTATTAGCAATGCTTGCCTCAACCTGATAATTGGTTGGAATATTACATTCAACATGCACAGCATTCTTAATAAAATCAAGCTTTAATTCCAATGGTAAATTCCAGTCTAAATATCCTCAGTTAGAACTCCAGATTTATTAGTTAAGATTTATCCCACCCAGTAGCTCAAGAACTTAACAGTGAAATTATGTTAGAAAACTCCTGAAATAATACTTTTATTTAAATTTGCTTTATTTCTTATTAAAAGTAGCTCATATTGCAAAGTACTAAATAATTAGGAAGGATTTTCAAGTGATGAACAAAACTAAACTTTGCTATTTCTAAATATTTTCTTGTTTAAAATACTTCTATTTTTTGGATTAATAGATCTAATGAAATTGGTAGGGTAAGTTTTGTGGTTGCTAGGTTTATTACTTTGTGCATTACAATGGAAAGGTTTTGCATATAACTTTCAAGTTATGACTATCATAAAGAAAAAAAAGCACGGAAATTGCCAGTTTTGTTTAAGTACATGGCAATGCCACAAGTTGAGACAGCTTTGTATCCCTTCCTCTCACCAGTAATGATTCATTGGTTTGTAATTCTGAAGCTATTAAAATGTCAGTCTAAGTCCTGTTGCAATAGTTATAAAAATTCTAATTGACTTACATTAGCATTTCAAAGATTAGGGGACTAACTGCTCTCTTCAAAACGTAAGTGCTCCTCTTTTCTTTGCCAAGAACTAACATTTGCACTCTGTGTTTGTTTAATGCAGCTTTTCTTATTTTATAAATATTACAACCTCATTACATTTTACATGCAGAGAGTCATCACATAAATGCTGTAAGAAACAAACACAACCACCACATCTGCCCAGTTACAGCCTGATGTTGGTGCATATGCACACAGTGTTAATAAGCATATGGAATTCCTATTAAAATTATTTACCATCAATACAAAGTCGGAAAACACAGAAGTGTGAAATAATGTTAACTTTGATGAGCCTAACAAAGTATTTCATTCTGTGTTTTTCACATTTGCCTTACTATTAAAAATATATATGAAAAGGATTGCCCCAAACCCTGCACTACTTTTCTATAAAACCATGACAAACTAAGCTTTAAGTTCTTGTGATGCTTGACTTTTTTTCCTTAACACTGCTTGAATAGTTTCTTCTTCTATTTAGTACTTTTCAAAAAACCCTTTATATCTTGGCTTCCATGCAGTTCACATAAATGAAGCTTTATAAAGCCAAATTCAAGATAAGAAGAGGACAAGAGCAGACAGATCACCGTGTTCCAGTAAATTTGCAGGTGTGCTGGCTTGTGTTTTTCAAATCTTCTTGTTTCTCTTAAGCTACTCTGAAGTTTAGCATGCCACCAAGTTTCACTCAGACATTCAAAAATACTGGAATCCATATATAATTTCTAATTTGCCATGGAATTTACTTTAAAGGAGGGGGGAAGAGGGAAGCAGAAGCAGCAATTAAGTGAATTCCATGGTCTTTTTTTGCTGTCTCCTCTGTACTGCTTCCAAAACCAGGGCAAGCCAAAAAAAAAGGAGTGAGGAAGGGGTTTTACATTACATGAAAAACCCTTCTTCATTGGAAGAAAATATACTGGATACAAAATTTCCCAGGGCTACTGATGCTCAGCTCCATATCGCTATCCAATATCATGATTGTAACTTATCTTCCTCTCTCTTTCAGCATAAAATGAAAGATTCCTTGGAAGTTGAAAAGACATTAATTACTGGCTTAAGTGGTACTTCTTTTATTCTGCAGCAGCAAGGGCTCAGGTGGAATGATCATAGACTTCACACTTTTCACTTTCTAGTTTAATTCTTGTAGTAAGGGAAGTGTTTTAGATTAGTTGATAGACACCACGCCATCAGTGGTTTTGGCAATGGTGTTTTTTTGAAAACACCAAACGTTTAGTGTACTTGGATCATTTGCACAATTCTTCAAGCAGTCAGTAAATGCAGCATCTAAGAAGGACACACTCTCTAGCAGCAATGCTTTGACTTAGTTTTTTATTCCTAGAATTACTGTTTTGTAGTGTTAGCAGACCAGAAAGACAACAAGGCACTAATTTTTAGACCTCAGATCTTCTTGCTTTTTTAAGGAATCCTTTTTAAATACTGAAAAGCGATGACAGTTATTTAATTACTTCTTAACACATTAACACCTTGATGGCAACACAATATTCAGTCATTTACTGGCACAGGAGAGTCCCAGCATAACAAAATAACCACTGCACGCAAGGGTTTATTAAATGCAAGTGCATTTTATCAAGATATTCTATTTGCCTTAACATGTCAGCAAATAGAAGCTTTTCCCATGATCTAGGAAGTTGAGTATACACACAAACTTGTATATATATGAGAGATAGAGAGAATATGAGATATATATATGAGAGATATGCTGTGCATTCTTATATATCCACCGGACTTGAAGGATAGTAGAAACTTCTTTGTGGGGAAATCCACACACAGCTGCGTTCCTCCTTTAGAAAAGCTGCCTACCTTGGCCAACTTTATCTCATTGTCAATCAATGGATCCGTCAAACAACAGTCAGATAACTGACTATTGATTATTAAGAATTTATAGCTTAACAATGATCCCATTGTGCCTTGAGATTTACTGTATCTCAACTCAGCTCCAGATGGCTATGGTCCTGATGGGTTCACCTCCAGCCTTACTGGTGGTAGAGCATTTGTACCTTTAGCCTCAGGAGAACACAGCAGCAGGTACATTCTGATTTTTGGGGGCAGATTTTTATGGGGCGCAGCATGTTTTAAATATCCATTAACAATTTGAGTTTGCAAAGCCCACATCCACTAGCTTATGGTGAGGAAGGTTTGAGAAAGGCATATACTGACTTTGGACTTACAGAGTAAACTGAATGTCTCATTAGGAAATAAATACTTATTTGAATTAGCAGTGTTAATTGACAACAAAAAGAGGATCTTCCAAATACCTCTTCTCCAGAAAAGCAAACAAAGAAACAAACCAACCCAGTCTTTGTCTAGATTTAAAAAAACTCCTTTCTTAATAAGATTGAAGAATGTACTGATAGCTGTACTCATCTAAGACTTACACCTGGACAGACAGCACCACATTATGTGCAGTTATCTTTTGTGTATAAATTGACTATGTCATTGAGACTCTGTTGCTCAAAGCAGCATCAAAGCTTACAAATCACACACATCCAAACCATGTAATCTGTTGCAATAATAAGGCAGGGGAAAGGCATTCTGGGACATGAAACTTTTACATGATTTCAGAAAAGTTGCTAGCTCTAGCAGCTGACCTAGACAACTACTATTTCAAGCTTCTTTAATTTCAGAATAAGCAATTTTTGCCTTTGCCCATTTTCAGTAACAGTAACCATAGTCAACAAATCATCTGCAATTATTTTGAAATAAGATCTGATTAGAGAAACTGTGCCAAATTAGTTATCAGCCTCAGGAAGCATTTGTGATGCAACCACTTGTGACAATGCTGAATTTGGTCTCACATCTGTCTCATCTATAAAGGGGTCTGTTTTCCCCTCAAGTTCTTTACCAGGTGGGGAGTTCTAAGAATCTAAGATTTATGCATTCTGCAGAGCAAGCTGTTGCTTTTTCTTCCTTACAATTCATTCTAAACCTTTTCCAGGAGTAGCCTAGTTTTCTATTTGGCTAAACAATTTATTTTAGGATAGAAGTTTTCAGCGGGATTTTGGGCCCTGGACTAAACCTTAATGAGTTTAAGAGTTTAGGCAGGTTCCCTTGTGACTATCACTGTAAGACAGATTTTTTTCCCCTACAATTATTAGATTCTTTAGCCTTTCATGCTGAGGGAGAAGTGGAAAGATAAGAAAACAAAGTCTAGGAGCCAGTCTAGGAGCAGTTTTTCCTTGTCCCTTCCTAATCTCATTTCCTCAGTTTTCCTGGGCTCTTCCTCCCACTACACTTTCCTTGAATAAACAGATTGGGAAAGCTGCTTCAATTGAGGTGAATGAGTAGGGGAAGAAAAGAAATATGCCTGTTCATCCTGTCAACTTCCAAGGAATAATGCATTTTGGCCTGAATGGATAATGCTGGAGAGAAACCAAGTACTCCTGAAGGAATGAGAAATCCCTCTTTTCAGTCTGTCCAATAAGCAGTATAAATACTAACCCTGGCTTCACAAAACACACATTTCATTCTGAAACTAGTGATAAAAACCCACACAAGTGGAACATGACATTTACTGACTTTTAGATGTGTTTAGGCCAGCTATGTGAGCTCAGTTCACAGGTTATTCCTTCTCCTTAGCATTATTTCTTTACTTTTTCAAAAAAGAAACAATGAGGTGATCAGCAAGATGCATCATTCTGCATCCCATTCTATGCATTTCCAAAGGAGAGATGAAGAGGATAAATGAAGCTGTTACAGCAAGGTATGTAACATGACAGTCTGAAGTCACCATTCAGGGTGTTGTATATCAGAAGGAAGAGAACCCATGTGTGCCCCAGTAGTGCCATGAACTCGATGTCTCCCTCACAGGAGAGGCAGTGCTTTGTATCCCAGGTCTCTTTTTTTACATTTGAGAACAGCTCACTCGTAACTTCCTTCCACCACAATTACAGAAGAGACAGTATCTTATTTAAATGCATTGGAAAGTGCCTAAGTTTGCTGGTGCCAGTGACAGGTGGGGGAAGATTGAACAATTTTCCCACCACCTGTGATTGCAGGCAGATGATTTATTAGCAAATCAGATTTGATTTGCTAATAATGTCAAGGAAGCCAAAATGCAGGGGTGGCAGGGATTTGGGGTTCTTGGAAAATGGCATAAAAAAAAAATAAATCAAGGGAGTTCAAAGACAAGAAGAAAAATACATAGAGATGGGAAAGAGAGGTTAAGATAAAGACAGAAGAAAATAAAGTGACCTGGAGGAGAAGACAGACAAACTGAAACCAACATAATAATAAAACAAGGTATTTGAACAAAATGGTTACAAACAGGCAACTCTGTGTTCTGAAAATGTCACAATTATCTTTCATAAGTTAAAATACAAGGAAAGAGCCAATATCACTTTTGTCTACAAGCTATTTGCTGCTTTCCAATTTTGGCTAATTCTGTCCAGCCCCCCCTTTTCCCCATATCTCCACATTCTCTTTCTTCCAAAAGGAAACAGCCCAACAAAATATAACATTCCTTAACTCATTATACAACCAAGATATCATCTGTTTCCTATACTTAGTACATCAAATAACACTATTAACTGCTGATAGTATTGATATCTGAAAATATGATTCCTTAACTGGAATCAAGAAATATAAACAAACAAATAAATATACATGTCTATGTGTGCATGAATTTTTTGGTAAAAATGGATAAAGAGATATTTTGCCTTAGCTCTAAATACTTATCTACAGCATAAATCATTTCACTGGCCATTTTACAGTCATTGTTTTGCAACTACTCATCTAAGTGTATTTCAACCAGGCAATTTTTGCTGTTGGGCAGATGGAGACGGTAACAGCCAAAGATAAAATGGGAGTAACATGGAAGGACAGTACAGCAGGAATGATTTTCAAAGACACTGTGGAAAACTGCTGCTGCAACATCTTTCTAAAAGGGAGAGCACAGGTTTAGGGTCAGCTTTGCTTCTTTGTCTAGCCTAGGAAGGCAGAAGTACCTCCTCTGAATACTTTCCATTTCCTGTCGCCAGAACTGAGGCCACAACAATAGCTTCAAGCCTAAAGTGTGAAAACTGGATTATGCCCAAGCCCAGCAAAGAATCAAGAAGGAAGTACAGCAGCCTCTCGTGGGTTCAAGAACAAGATACATCACACATATGTCACTTTATGGGAGAGAAATAACACTGGCCATTCATTACCTTCTCTTCTGAGTCCCCTGGCTGGCAGGTAATAACTCCATCTCGTGAACCCCCAGCAAATGTTGCTTTGCAGTTCGCAAGCCACTGTTTTCAGAAAGAAAATAAAGAAGATATGAATAAGATCTATGGTTTGATTCAAAAAAAGATAAGCAGTATTTTAGTTTCAGAGCACAGGATGTAAACAAAAACTTGCAGCTGCATTTTTATTACCATATACTACAACAATTTGCATTGACTGTAATTTAAAAAATGTAGTCTTGTATTAGTATTTCAATTGCATGAACTAAGAAAATTAATTGATGAATAAGTAGGGGAGAGACCAGGGATATTAAAGATACCATTGTTTCTAACATTAAGGGATAACAATAGCTACTTTTTAGTTCTGGTTCATATGTCCAGGAAGAAACATGCAATGAATCCAGTATCTGAAACATGTTTTTCTACTGAATGTTAGTTTAAACAGATCTGAGTGGATGTGCAGTTTCCTGACATAGCCTAAGTATACAGAAAAGACCAAGAGCATAATTCAGCATACCGAGAGCGTTGCCTCTTTCCTGTTGTTGTATGTGTCCAGATACTCCTGCAGCTCTAAAACACTGAACTTCAGCTTTTCAAGAAGGCCACAAGAGAGCAGCTGGAGAAATGAAATCAAAGAGTCTATAAATGTCACTATAAAAAAATGCAAATACTGGTAGACAGTATAGGAAAGATATTGCAAAATAATACTTAGACTTACATATACTAATACCGAAAAATACTTACATTGATGCAAAAATCTACATAACTAGAATACTATACTGAAAAGTCAATAGCAAAAGTTGCACCTATGATAATGTGGAATTGAAATTGTGCTCTGTGTTTAATTACTTAGCAGGACTTTAGAGGACTTCTCTAAAATGGAACAGTGCACAAAGCTTAAGCAGTTTCTCTCCACAGCTCTCTGATGACATAAGGCACAGCTCTTCCATGGTCACAACAGTGGGCCCAAGATTACACTTGGCCAGTTTCTGCCTCTAAACTTCAGTGTGGGAGGTCACACTGTCCTAATGCTGCTGGATAAACATGAGCCAGAATGAAGGCAATGGGAAGGGCCATCTAATTCATTCCCTAATATATATTTCTATAGAATTACAGAATAATTAAGGTTGAAAAAGACCTCCAAGTTCAAGTCCAACCTTTGACGAATACCAGTATGCCCACTAAACCATATTGCAAAGTGCCACATCACCTTGTTTTTCAAACACTCTACTGCTTCCCTGGGCACCCTGTTCCAATACTCTTTCAGTGAAGGAACTTTTCCCAATATCTAACCTGAATCTCCTCTGGCACAACTTGATGTCCTTGTTCCCTCTTGTCCTGTTGCTGGTTGCCTGGGACAAAAGGCCACGCTGCCCCTGGCTGCTATGGGCAGTTGTAGAGAGCAATAAGGTCCCCCCTCAGCATCCTTTTTTCCAGGCTAAACAACCCCTGCTCCCTCAGCCACTCCTCACAGGATGTGTGCTCCAGACCCTTCCCCAGCTCTGTTACCCTTCTCTGGACATGCTCCAGCACCTCAGTGTCCTTCTTGTAGTGAGGGGCTCAGAACTGAACACAGGATTTGAGGTGCTGCCTCAGCAGTGCCAAGTACCGGGGGATGATCACTGCCCTGGTCCTGCTGGCCACACTATTGCTGGTGCAGGCCAGGATGTCACTGCCTCCTTGGTCATCTGGGCACACACTGGCTCATCTTCAGCCAGCATCATTCAGCTCACATCACAGTTGACTTGAATGAAATCACTAAACATATTATTTTTTATCATCTTCCACACTGAACTGGCTTCTTCTTTTTCATTTGTGGAGCCAACCAGGTCCAGTAGGCATCTGTTTTATATTGAGGTTTGGCACACAGGTTCAACACATCATAACTATTCTATGATTCTATTTTATACTGCCCATCTGTCACTACTTACCTAATAAAGTAACACAGAAAATGAATGGAAATATGGTTCTGAACAGAGATAAAAAACAGAGATAGGAGGAGAGTCCCTTTTTGACATATCTGTTCAGGAGTTGCTCAAAAGTGAAACAGCCAGTAAAATAACACACTGCAATGAACTATATGCCTTTTGAAAGGAATATACTCACTGTTTCTGCATCTACAAAGAGGGTGGGACATTCTGAACATGATGTTAACATCTGAGAAGACCTCACAAACTTGGAGCCTATTCCTCGCAAGTTGTCTCCCAAGTAACTAGCTGCATCACAGGTTAGGAAGCAGAATCTTTTCTGAATATTCTGGAAAGCAAAATACAGTTTATTACATTATTTACTCAAGTATGAGCTTCTTTCCTTTGTAACAAATGACATGGTTGTTTTTCTTTGCATAATAAAGTACCAAAGAGAGCATCTCCCTGTGGAGAACTGAATGACTGCTCTAGGATACTGAATAAGAGTTATTATGCTGGAGACAGTGTACAGCTGGGCAGCTGTGAAACTAATTACAGAGTTCATCATAACCTACTATTGAGATACATTCTTTCTTGTAAAGATGGATCAATCCTTATAAGCCTTTTTAGCCACAGGTAGCTTTTTTTTCCTTGTCTCTACAGAGTTAACAGAGTTGATCAGCACATTACTTTTTCTGCCCATTCCGGGCATTGTTTTGTTAATATTCCATGTCAAGTGGCTAATCACACAATATAATGGACATCCTAATGCCAAACAGCAGTACGGAAAGATCAGAAAAAACCTTTTGTTTTCCCCTGTGGGAAAAACCTTCGTACTAACACTTTACTGCTTCTTGGGAGGATTCCAGAAATACTGCACTGCATCCAGGAATTATTCTTCTATGCAGATTTTTTTAATGTTTTGAGTCCTAAACCAGTCTAGTCTTCCAGAAACATTCTAGTGCTTTTCAGTGACTAACACATAAAGTAAATAATGAATAAAAATAATATATTAATCTTGGAGTAACTGAAACAATGATTTCAATAAATACCCATCAGTTTTCACTGCCCAAACATATCTCTTAAGGCCTAGGGCTCAGCAAATACAACCACATATGAGAATATTTTTAAAAATAAAAGTATGCAACATTTTTGTATGTTTCATTCCAAGTTACCAAAGGCATTTCTCTGAGTAATGTAGGTTAGAACTTGTACCATAAGTACGCCTCACTGGAGGGAAGCACTTCCCAAATACCAGTCTGGATGACAGACACAGAAATAGGCTGTTACTGCTGCTGCACCTAAGGTAAGTACCTAAAATTAGGTGAACTGAATTCAGACTTTTTGGATATTGGAAGCTGTTGGATTGAATGATTTTCTTTAAATGCTAAATAAGCCCTCACACTGTACACAGGCTATACACTATCAATGATTATAAAATGGCCAGAGTTCCTGTACCAATCAATTTCATAACTACTTATTTGTGAATCTCTCTTGAAAGCATCTTAATCGCCCACCTGAGCACAGTTAGGATCCAACTGGATGGTTTTTGAGGTCCAACTGATGCTGGTTTTACTGTTTCCAACATCTTACTTCAACACAGAAACAAAGTGCTACACACCTCACTCAGCACATAGGACAGATTCTCTGCTGCACTGAGTCTGTAGCAGAGGCAAGGGGCTATAACTAACTACCACCAAACCAGATAAATGATTATTTTTATAAGCAACTAGTGAAATCGTCTGAATCATAGGGCTTGGTGACAACTGGAGATTTACTAGTATGATGTCTTCTGGAAAGAAAGATTCAGTCCAAGTCTTTGTGAAACTGTTGCTGGTAACTCTCCTGGCAAAGGAAAGAGATCTAGATTTGATCTTAGCCAACAGAAAAGACCTAGCTGAGAACAAAGAAGTGGAAGGAAATTTAAAAAGACAGTTATGAAAGAGAATCCAAGAGACATTGGTTGAAAAGTAGCTGTGGAGAACGTCTGATGCAACCTTCAACTCCAAGTGGGACTATTGCTGACCCCAGACCAGGTCAGACATGCTTTTAACTAGCTAAGTCTTAAAATCTCCAAGGTCAGAGCTTCCTCAAGGCTCTGGGTAACCTGTTTAGTTGCTGCAATGCCCTCCTGGGGAAACAATTTGAGTTACAAACAACTGAGTTTGTAAATCTGAGGCAGTGAAGGAGACAGATTACAGAAATAATGCAACCGACCTCAATGCATTCTGAATTTGCAGTAAGGAGCCCATTAGAAATAACAAAGAAAAGAGATAACGAGAGGAAGCCATTCCTTTAGGGGAAGGAAAAAAAAAAGAGGGCACAAGCACATTCTATACCACTGAAAGATAAAAAATATGCTACACCATACAACTGGCTAGATCACAAATATTTCACTTGGGAAAATACTCATAAAAAAAATAGAACAGAAAGGGAAACTGCATTGAGTTGCTAACTTGGGTACCAAAACTAGTATGGCAATGTAGGCACAATGAGCAGAGAGGGAGGTGCCAAGTAAACTAGTAAGAGAAAGAGAGAATGTCACAGAGTAACCTAGAAATAATTACGAGGAAGGCCAAGGAATCACAATGGAGGGAGTAAGCTACTAACAGATGCTCCTGACAAGACTGATGTGTTTCATGCCTTCTCTTGCCTTACTGCTTCCAGAAAAGGCATCTGTGTACAGGTAGCAAGGAGACATCTACGAAAAAGCAGGTGAGAACAGATCTTGCTAGCTGGGATATTTTTACATCTTCGCGGATTAGTAAAATTCACACTATGGCAGTTATAATACTGGGCAAAGAGATATAACAAATATCTCTGAAAACTCCCAGAACACAGCACTATTTATGAAAATAACTTCCTCAGAGCATTTCAGTCATGGCTTCATCAAAAGCTGACCAGTCTACTATTTAGATTCAAGAACAGATATTCCTCTACTCCTTTCCTTTTCAGACATTCATAAAAGCAACAATCAATATACAGTTAAGATGATAATGGTCTTGAAGAGCATTTTAAATTATTAAGCATGAAAGAGTGAGAGACTGCACTTTGCTATCTATGTATAACACTTCATTAAATATATTTATTTAGTGATTACATGGACTAATAGTTCTATAATAAACTATCATCTCAGCTATGTCCTTCTGGGTGCAGACTACAGGGGCTGAAATCTATCAAGCAAGGTCTGAATGCAGTATATATTTTATGAAATGGGACTACTGTGAATAGCAATGCCATCTGTCAGCATATTATAAATAAATATATACTAGCATGTAGTCAGTGTGCTTTGTGTCCATGTAAATAAAAAAATATTCTCAAAAAGTTTTCTTCTTAATCCCAGGTTTCCTCTCCTGGGAAGAGGACTTTCAAAAGGGCTTGATTGTGGAAGGTACTTGCTGGATCTGAAATCTACTTGTCTTGCAACTGTCTGGTCTGCTGAAAGACATTTAATTTGAGGGAAGAAAAAGAGGCAGCAGTCAAGATAATCCAGAGATCTCTGACCTCTGACTCATTTACAGGAAAAGCACTTCAATAATTTCAGGAATTTTAAACAAGTTTACTGTGTTGTGGGCAAACATCCAAGATACCATTAACTTGACACAGACTGAAATGTTGGTGCCCTGGAAAATGCACTTCTTTCACTTCACCAGGTATTTAGTGGACAAGCTCCTGCAAACAAGGATTTTATTTAAGAGTCAAGTATTTTGGCAGAACTTTGCTTTGCAAGCTTAGCACACACAGGACTTGTTTCTGAAATTTCCTGTTAATGAGGGTCAAAGGTCAAAGTTGGCCGATGAGTAGTTAAGTTTGATAGTTCAAACAAAATACAATTCCAGACAAGCTGGGATCTTATGAAAAAAAAGGGAAAATAATACTCCCATGCTTTAACCCTAAAAAGAAGAACAAAGCTACTTTTATAAACTAAAAATATGGCAGTGACTCCAGCTAAAAATTGTGACTTGTTGATATTATTAATACCTTCTTCTTTCTCCCCCAATATCAACTGAAGAAAATGAGTAGGGTATCTTCTGAATACAGGGCAAGCACAACAGCAAATGTGTGCATACTAGGATTTCGAGTTAAACAGGTATTTTACAAGTAATGTTTAGGTCTAAAATGACATAATATTATTTATTTAGTCTTCAGAAGTGTGGCACCAGTTCCCTTTCACCTCTTCAAAGAGGAGAATCAAGGACAAGTAAGTCTCTGAACACTCACACAGGGCTATTAACCTCTAGGACTGAGGTTAAGATAGAAAAGCTGACATAATGAATAAACACAGAACTAACATGCAAGTCAGCAGAGGGTTTTCTTTATTCCAAATGGTTATTTATCAGCGTTTAAGAGAATGCCTATAAGACACCCATATTTGCAGTGGCATAATGTTTAAAGGAGGAAGATGTGCAGGTAGAAAACACATTCAGCTCCAGTGGAGCATCGAGGAAACACGTGGATGAAGAAGAGATTCTTACTATAGGATGCTTCTTTCACATCAGGTTAGTCTTAGATGTAAGAAAACATCTTGAATTTGTGTATTTATTAGAAGGCTACCCCTTGTTAATAAAAAGTTGTGTACTCTGAGATCATAGGTACTTAAACTCTGCAGAAAGTTACCTGGCTACTGCTTTCACTGCTGGAGCATGCTAAACATCCTGCAGCTGCAGCAGAAACTATTTAAAAAGGCTTTAATTTCAGAAAAAAACAGACAGTCATTCCTTAGAAGAGCTTGTATATTTGACTCTTTCTTCTCTTATCTTTTTGGAAGACTCTTATCTTTGCAAGAATACAGTTTTAGAATGGAGAACTGCATTTCTAGTCTTCAAACTCAGTCTCTGGAATTTATGTTACATGATGGCAGGTGGGTATTTCTATTCAGATGAGTAGGTACAAACCATTTAATAATGCTGACATTTTTACGTGGACACACTCAGATTTCAAGAGTTTGAGATAAAAGAACAGATTAACAATAGTTTGAGATCAAAAAGGTTATTGTCCTTGTCTCTTGCAATTACTGTTTCTGCAGTCTATTTGTAAAATACTGAAGAAAACATTCTTTAAAGTGGATCTATATTTTGCAACTTGACCTCCAAACCTACAAGTACGAGATACATAGTATTTTCATGACAAAACCAATCACAGAAGACACTTCTGCATGATAATGTAGTACAGAAATTCTGCAATATGCAAAATTACAATGGTTATATATATATATAGTAGTTCATTACTGGGCCTGCTATCAAGAACTACTAATTGTCACACAAAAACATTTTGATTTTGCATCTTAAACTTATTTTCTCACCTTAAACAGGGAAGAGAACACATGAAATGTATAAACTGCACAGGAACCATCAGAGTCACACATGAGCTGGTTGATGTGACTGCGCCAGGCTTCTTCTGCATCATCACAGGCTGCTGGCTGAAATGCAGCAAGGATGGCGGAAAAAAATGGTGAGGGAGGAGGGGAGGCATTTCGATCAACATCTCCAAAACTGAAGGAGGAAACAAAAAAAAGGTGATGAGAGGAGAGTACCAAGAAGGTGGCAGATAAAATATGCTATAAGAGAGAGATAAAATCACAGGAACAATTACAGCAATATTCCTAAAAATATTCATGAATTTTCAAATTACTTTTGAAGGCCGACAAGAGGTTGGCTACAGGTTGGCTGCTCCAAATCAGAATCCTTATCTTCAGGCCACTATCATCTATCTTCCTCCATCCCAGAACACTTATATTGTTTTCTTGTACCATCCTTTGGAGGAAGAAGGCTGAAATTTCACAGGAGAATAAAGCTCTCTCTCTCTCTCCCTCCCCAGGCTAACTGCAGTCTAACTCAGCGTCCAAAATCTGTAAGAGCTCCAGATAGCAAGTAAAAAAATCTTAAAGCCTTTTTTACAACATATACTGGGGTTCAGCAACACTCATCAGCAGCCTTAACAGTATATATTTGGGATTTCTAACAATACTGAGATTTTCTTTCCAGAGAAATCAGACAGATGAATACACATCTGATCTGCTGAACAGCTACCTAAGTAATATCTCCATTACTGCAAATCTTTAAAAATCCTTCTTTTTATTTTAATTAAGCATATTATATACATAATGCCTAGCTGCATAGATATATGTGAAGAGTGTATCTTGCTTTTTCTAGAAGGAAAACCTTGGTTTTGTTTCACTTTTTTTTGGGTTTTTTTTTAGTTGTATGATAATTATGCAGGTAATTAGGGCACTGTCTTCTCATTGGTCCAAACTCATGAGAATTTTGTAACTCCGGTGGCCAAAACATCCATTTCATTAACTATCCCCTTGTTATCACTTTGTAGTACATTGTAAAAGAACTTGTGTGAATAACAGTGCATCAAAGTACCTAGCAAGAGCATATTGTTCCAGCCTGTCAGCTTTCTCTTCAGTTTCTGTCATATCCAGACTAAGGCTATCACTGCATTCAAATGCTCCAGGGAGTTCATTTGTAGACCCTGAAAGGTCATCCTCGTGGACTGCTATGTCTTGTTCTTCAGGTACAGCTTCAGCCTAGGGGAGTGAATGATGACGTCTTAGAAAACAGCAAATTAGTAAGTTAATTCCTCTAATAAATAGAAAGCATTTAATGAAAAAACCCACCTGACAACATGTTAAACTGCACAGATATAAAGCCACAGGTTATAAGTTACATGAATTAACTTACACTTCTTCAAAAAATACTGTATTTGTTCAAGTTTCTGTCTTGGATAAACATTATTTTAAAGGCATTTTTTTTTAACTTGTCTAGCGAAGAATTTCAGATTTCAATGCACGTGGCAACATAGCAGGGAAGTAATTTTCCAGGAAAAAACAATAGGGTTCTTGTTACTGTCAAGCTGTCCTTGTCACTTAACATTTTATAGTGTCCAAGAGTGTACTAAAGCCTCTCAGAATATACTGAAAACAATCACTGTCTGGAAGACTATACACATGTTTAGAACTGGGAATTAATTTTAGCATGTCATTTACATTCAAGAGGAATCCAAAGCATTCTAACAGGCCATTAAAAGGATTATACTTAATTTCCTTCCTTTTTCATCTATCAGCACCTAAAGCTCCTGATTTCTTTTTGAAATATTCCAATTCCTCTTGCATTTTTAGTCTGAACAAGTTTTGTTTCAGTTTTAATCTTTTGGCTTTTGTCTGCCTCATCCACAGCATCCAAAGCAGTTCCTGTAGGGATGACTGCAGTGGGTTGCTCACACCTTTGTGCACATATGTCCGTGTGCATGTACATACATGTGTTGGGAATTAATAGGGAGGGAAATCTGTGGCAAGTGGAATTAAATGACAAAATGGACCTCTGCAGTATATCAGGTGTGCTTGGTCCTACAGATTAATTATGGGGATTTGTGTTTGTAAACAAGACTTGTAACAGAAAGGATGAGATCAGAAATCAAGTAGAATAGTCTTTTGGTCTGCTTTGTTCTCTAAGCAAAAGAGATAAGAATATCCCTGAGTTCAGGATAACTGAGTTCAGTAATGAGTCAGAGCCCAAACCATCCTGAAAAGAGAAATGCAAGCTAAATGGCTGGATTATCAGAATAGGAACCAAAGAACCTGGTAAAAAGTGTAAATGTTTCATGCTTATTCAAGAAGTAATTAGTAGTAACCACTTTCAAATATTAAATATTAGCTTGAAAGAACCACTGCAGTTTCTTCACTGCAATGACAGAGTTTGTAGGAGGAAAACACGTTTTGATGGGGTAGAGCAAGGGAGGAAGGAAGAGGAAGCAAACACCTCCCACCCACTGGAGTCTAATACTATGCCCCAAAAGCAAAATAAAAAAGTGAACTTTGAATATTCATGCAGGATTGCAGTACACTCCCAGAAATCTGTGAGTTTACATAACTTGAAAAATAAATAACATAGCATCCTCTGAATTTTTGTAACTCTCACAGAATTATGCCACTATCTTTAATAGGAAATAAGTTTAACTAATTTAATGTTGTTAACAATAATATCTGGATTTTGGCATTGAAACATCCAGGAAGAGACTACATAATTAGTCTCTTTCTCTCAATTGCTGCATCTATTTAAAGGTTGAGATGGTACTTTTGGTTTTGCTTATGATGCAACAACTAAACGTTTTGTAAACCACTTAAGAGGTAAAACAAATCTCCTTTGCATTGATGACACCCCATCAGCTCCCTAAAAAGAAGAATTCAGAGAAAAAGAGAAACAGTAAAGAGCTCAGATTTTGTGTTACAAAATGAAGTAAAAATTATTTAGGAGTAAATTTCAAGTTTTCTGACTAGAAACTGGGTAACTTCTTTCTTACATTGACTCGAAATTATTTTGAGCAAAAATACAGAAGTATGTGCACTTGAAAATATCTTTGAGGCAAAAAACCCACCAATAAGGCATTCAGTGCTTATTAATTTCATCATCTTTGCAACAGTGGTAACCTGGGCTATATTTTACACCAAAATCATGCCTGTACCAGGACTAGCTGAATTTGCCTGTCAATTCCACAAGAAACTGCTCTGATTTTAAATTCTTCACTTACTGACTTATTCCAAAGCTTTTCATTTTTGATGAATATTGGCACATGGGACATTAAAGAGATTTTAACAGTAAAGATTCCAAACCCCCAGACATACATTGAACTCCTAAGCTGAGATTTGCAGTTCTTCATGTACACACCAACAGCTACTGCAGCTGGATGCATGAGATCAGCTGCAATCACCACCTGCAAACGTGTCTGTTCTGACTGCTGCTTCCTG
>VZTN01003945.1:2671-27671 GCA_013400515.1 Erpornis zantholeuca
TAAAATTACAAGTTTATAAAACTACTTCTGTCATCAAATAATTTTCACACTATCTCATAAGAACAAGGTTTTCTTTACATGTCAGCTCAAGTCTAAAAGTGAAAATTATAAATTTTCATATGTCAGGGTTTTTTTAAGTATTAAACATACTTTTTAAAAAATCTTGGCATAATTCTATTGCTTCCTAGGAGAGGTGGATGCTTCCTTTGCTTCAGTTATCATAAGTACAATAAATCATAAAAATCCCTTTTCTTTTTCTCTTGCATGCAATACACAGGTTCCATATCCAACTCAGCACAGTATTTACCAGGGCAGTGAACCCCCTATTTGAACTTTTTTGCAGCACTTCTGCTGCAAGACACTAAGCCTGTGTTTGTTTTGGCAATACTATGGCACAAGAGAGAATTAAACACCTTCTGTGTGATCTCCAGCTACAGCATTGCAGAAGGATAAAAAAGTTACATATAATCAAGCAAAGTGATTTTTGTAAATTTTTCCAACCTTCATTTCAATCAGAACATTAAAACCCCACAATCTCCCAGGTCACACAAAGTAGGGGGAAATTGGGCACTTGACTATCATTTACCTGGATCAAGGGGTGTAGGAAATTGCCCAATTATTTGTTAGATTTAGCAAGAGGGAAAATGTTTCAACATCCCTATCACTGAGAACATTCAAACACATACAACTGCATTCAAAATTGATATAAATTAGTTGCAGTGCCTTAGACATCAGAGCACTCTCCACTAAGTCAGCCTCTCCAGATTGCTTAATTCTAAGATCTATTAGACCAAATTTCCATGTACAGCTTTCCAGGGTGCTACTGCCCACACATTCCCTTTTTAACAAGTTTATGTTGAAGATAGTTTTCCTGAAGCAAGAGACTTGGTTTGGTAAAAAGAAATAGCACTATTATCAAACAAGAGGTAAAAGCAAAAGAACAGTTATCTGAAATTCCTCAAGCTCTCTTTTCCCAGTCCCTTTTAGGTTGTCTCAGACTTCTTTCCTTATCTCTGTAAGCTGAACCTCAGTCTGAGTTTCTGCTTATTGGTGTTAGTTCTCCAAGGAACCTCTGATGGTTCTTTAATGAAGCCATAAGATGAATATCCTCTGAGAAGCTGTGTTTTCACTGTTTTCTTACAAAATATGATTCTTCCTCCCCCTTTCCCTTCATCTTTTAATTCCAAAACAATGTTAAACAGAACAGCAGTAACAGCAACCTAGCTGATCCCACTCCTGTGATTACAGAGATTCCTTCTATTGGCTTCTTCTACAACTGCACATGTTTTCTATTAGTTTAATCAAAGCTTTTGGTGGTCCTAAGTTTCCAAAATATGCCATTTCTGTGAGATAACTTGCTAAACCTATTTTCCAGGCAGATATTAGTAGATTCAGCTATATTGCATTTACACCAATTTCCACCTTACTAAAAATACCCCATAGTATCTGTTGTGCCTTCCTCATACATTCTGCAAGTATTTCTTTCTTTTTATTTTCTGAAAGAGATCTATATTACTTTTACTTTCCCATGCTCATTCAGTCCTGGATGTTTTCTGCAAGTCTTGTTCTGAACAAGTTTTGTTCTACTCAATATTCACTGCCTATTTCACAGAGCCTGTGCTTTCACCTTTACTTTGCCACTTTTTACTTGAGGTTTTTACCATATCTCAGAATTCCAACATGTATTATCTCCTTCAGTTTTAGTAGGAATTTCCCAAAAATGTGCTTCATGTTTTGTACCCCACAATGCAGAGCACTTCACTGTGTTCTCTCCATCCTTTATTCTCTGCTGGCTGTCCTGAGCCCTTTGCTGGGGCTTGTCTGTCAGCACAGGCACACCCAGCTCAGCTCAGTGTCTCCCTCAGCTCTCTTGTTTGGGACACAATCCTTGTGCCACATTTCTCTTTACATATCCCTCTGCTGCTTTTACTCTGATTGCTTCTCCAGTTGATTTTTTTTGTCTCTGTTTACTTTCTTTTTGTGTCTTTGGTTATCCTGTTGTATTGAGCTCTTTGGCTGATTACTCCCTTTTTTGTTCTCCTTCAGCCTTCTATTTACCAGTCACATTTCAGCTGTTATTCAGCTCAGTGTAAGGTGACTACCAAGACTCCCAAAAGTGGACTCAGGTGCAATCAATTGTCCAGAAGTTGTTGACTTCAGGCTTCCACACAGAACTGGTTAATGAGAAAATAAAATCTCCCCGCACCTAGAGATTTGGGAAATAAGGACCTCAGGCTCCACCAAATCAAATCTCTTCATTCTTTCCTAATCTGGCCATTAAAATAAAATACAAAAACTATGAATTAACCATAAATTAGACACAGTTTATTTTCCACTTGGGATCATTTCTTATGTGTGTTCTGAAAAACCTGGTCTGTCTTTTAAATCTACACCATCCTTGCTGCCTGTAAAAGGGAGCCAGTGATCTGCATGACAACACACTTGATCTTCTTCCAATAGTCAAAGTCATCCTGAGCTTTCTCAGCAGCAATATCAAATTCCCTCTTTTGTGTGTGTGTGTGTGATGGTTTTTGTTGGAATAGCTACTTCATTATTAGAAGACAGTTGTTAAAGGATATGTTTAGCAAAATTCTCTCTCATTTTCCTCATCAAATTAGTAAGTTGTTCCAGCTGAGGAATTCCAACTCAGTCTTGCTTTTCACATTTTAAAAAATCTCTCTTCATCCATAAAACATTGCTTCTCTAAAGATATTGACATTTTCCTACCTAGCATCTCAAAAGAGTTTAGAAAATCCAGGTTGAGAGCAGCATATTGTAGGCACTAGATTACAAATTGCTATTTGATCAAAATGTAAGCCAGCTAATTTAAGTGCTTGTTATTTAAATATAAAAGCTTTCATAGATTTAGAATAAAAAAGGCCTTCTTTTTTATTAAGTGAATGAACAAACCAGAAAAGTGTAACTAACACTGTCAGTGAAGTTAATGCAATGGGTACAAGCAGGGCTGATTCCTGGAGGTCAAAATAATTAAAAAATAAAGACTACAGCATGAAAATGCAATCTAAAAAGGTGCTATTTTATGTACTACACAAATCTGCACTGCAATAAGTATGAATACAAAGGCTATCAAAAAGCCTAAAACCTTCAAACGCCTCAAGACCATAAAGATTTCAGCTTTAAGATTTTTATAGTAAAAGTCAATAGCTGAACTCTCTACTCAGACCAAAGTTTCAAACAAAATCAAAAGATGTTGAACTTCATTACATTTGGTTAAAAGTGACAAAAGTGGCTGTAAAGGCTCAAAACCCTGATTTCAGAAGTCTCTTTCATCTCCGCTAAGAGACAAGACAGATGTTCCTGCCAAAAGCTCAGTGTCAGCCCAACAGGAGAGAATTCCAGGGGCCTCTGCCTCTCACTCCCCTGCCTGCAAGGGCCAGGAAGATGTGGCAGGGTGACCAAGAGTGTGGATTAGGATCAGTCTTTACAGCAACATCAGGTAACAACAAAAAAATTCTTCCATTTTTCTGTGCAGGATCTAGTTCTCTGGCTCCTCTTGGACCAACTTCAACAAAATAAGGAGCCTTTGTTTGAACATCCAAAGTATCAAGGTCAGGACAACAGCAAAGTACAACATCAAGCAACACATTTGAGGGGATGGCTCTGGAGCAGCTGGTTTGCTTCCATGATGAATGGGAATTACAGCAGTTTTCAAGAGACCAACAGAAGGCTGGCAGGGTCCTAATCAGCTATAACATCAGTAGTAAAGATCTAAGGAGACTAGAGCATTTCCAAAACTAGAAACTTCTCTGGGCTTTAGTTTCAATAATTATAGCTGTGACAGCTGGACGGTGTGGGTACATGACTGGAATGGGTTGGAGTTTTTGACATATGGTGCTATTGGAATCCTGTCTGTCAGGAAAGGAGCATGAAATTACCCCCCAACAACTGGGGGCTGCAGCACATGTCATCCTGTCTCAAAGTAAAGCAGCAAAGATGGCATTTTTGCAGGTTAACATTCTGCAAATGACAAAATGTCATTCAAGTAATGTTACAGCAGAACATCAGTGCAAAGCGCTGCAGGGTCACCAGGGCAATTTAAGTTAACTGGAGGAAGCACATTGGCATGCCTGGTTTTCCTTCTGCTAACTAAATTTCTGGCTGCTCTAGTCCCTCCTGGAATAACCATTTGGTGCTGAAGCTGTGGGAAGCGGCCTCATGTGGCTTGAAAGAGACTCCAGGTGTGCTGAACAATAATTTCAGATAGTTACTTCTTTCTAAGTGTGCCTCTGATAAGGTCTTTTTCCATCCTGTATGTTTGAGCCTGTTTAAAACTCATGCACACCCAGAGAGAGGGTAAGCCCTATCCTCCCTGTAAATTGATAGTTCCGTCAGAAAGCACCGTGTAGTGGCCAGTAATTAATTTTTCTTTACATTCTACTTATTAAAAATGTATGTAAAAACTCTGAAGCAAAAGATGTTCAGTATAATGAAGTGACACAGACCTGTTTGCCAGCCAGACCATCACTGTGCACAAGGCCTATTTCTGCTAGGAAGGATAGTTGAACTACAGATTGTCAAGACACAATTTTTTTTCTGACTTTTCCTCAAGCTCTGAATTGTGCATTCTGAAATTAAACCCTTTCATTACCACTCCCCATTCCCTGTCATTCCTCCTTCTGTTGCCAAATTTGCCATTAAGGGCAGGGTTTTTTCGTAGCATACACACAGAAATATATTTCCTTACCTTGCAATCGCCAGACCAGAATTAGAACTATTTTTTTTTTCCCACCCTTCTTGGGAATTATTTTTGTGGTACAAAACCTCCTTAAAGCTGGAAGCAGCCTGTTCCAAAATGCAGGAATTTGAGCATGGGTGTCTGAAGGCCACCATGCAAGAACAAGGAACTTCTGCTGATATTGCAAGGACACACACAGCAGATGACTGTGGGAATGTGTTACCAAGCAGAGATATTGCTCAAAATGCAGGGATGGATCACAGAAATCCAACTAAAACTAGCCAGGGATATTAGGAAGGATGGGAATAGCTCCCTTAAGTACAAGATCAACAAAAGGAGGGTTGAAAAAAGTGTGGGCTCACAGATCAAGTAGCACAGGAGATTCAGTGATGAAGAGGGAGCGAAGGTACTGAGTGTTTTTCATTCCACTTTTACATGGAAAGCCTGGACACAGGTTTCCACATGCCTGGAACATGGGCAAACTTCATTAAATTGTTTGCTTACTTAACAAGAGGGTGGTCAAACACCTACCCAAGGACCCAGCAAGGCTCCATCCTTGAAACTGCAAACTGAGCAGGACATGGTTTTGGGCAGCCCCACGCAGCTGGCCCTGCTTTGGGCTGACCTTCTCACCAACATTCTGACAGGACTCTGGGCTGAAAAATAGCAAATTTTAGAAAACACCATGGTGACACTTTTAGTTGGAACTAAAAGACATGCTTTAAAGCCATAAAATTTCAGAATTAAACCTAAAATGTTACATTTGGCTTTTTGGATCTTGAAGGGCCTCCACAGCATGAGAAATTTTAGGTAATATACAATATTGACTCTAGTAACTCATGCTTATTTTTTACCTTACATGCCACAATATGGAATTTTGGCAATTAATGATTACTCAGAGTAAATAGATACCATTTAAAGGATAAACAGAAACACAAATATGTTTTTAATTCTGAAGTATCTTATTAGATATTTTTTCACAAAAATGTGGGCAAACTCTCTTCAAGCAGCATTTCTACAGGCAAGCTCTATCTTAAGTTCTAATATTTTGCTAGTTTGAAGTATTGTGGAACTCTTTTCTCACCATCCCCTGGTATTCTGAGATGTCCCCTCCTGGTTTTTGTTCATGTCTCAGAGAGCTTTCCTCGTGTTCATTATGTTTAAGAGGGAGAGAGAGGATGAACCTCGTTATATGGTAACATGAAGGTCACTTCACACACAAAAAAAAAGCAGAGAAAGAGGAATAGGAAAGAGAATGAGGCCCAGAACTGTAAAACTAATAAGCAGGATAAGACAGAAATACAAGGGTCTACTTTTTGCACATTCTCTTGAGTGCTGAAATACAATGAACTTTGGTTTCCAGTACATTTAGAGTTCTGTCTTAACCAGGGTTCTCAAATGTGTTAAAAAATACCATATGGGGCTTAGTGTTTTTGATTAGAAATGCATTAATGTGGGACAACTGGCTTTTCCAGAAGAAAGAAATTTCCAACAGGAGAGGGCTGCTATTATTTTTCTGAGCTGAGATCATCCCATTTTACTGATTCATTTAGACTGATGCCAACCAGAGACGAAAACAAGCATTTCTTCTTAAAGAAATTATGAAATTACTGCAGACTTTGATCTAACATCACCCACGTTTTCATTTACAAGGACTCAGAGCACAAACATTAGTCACTGGAAATATGTACTACACTGCATATCTTAGAGTACAGAAAAGGAGAGAGAAGCCCATTTGATCAAAATGTTTGGAACCATAACCTGAAGTCATGTTTGACAGAACTTCTGGTTTTTCTACTTCAGATACTCACATTAATTATTTTCCAATAGAAAGTGGATCACTCAGAAAGTAGCAAGACTCTAAACACTCATATCCCTTTGGCTTCTTTCCCACCATTGTAAAACATGTCTGTCCAAGGAGCTGTTTTTCAAAAATGCACACACATAACTACATGCCCAAATAGAGTGTACATTTATTTGTTTCTATTTGCAAATATTTGTACTGTGCTTTTTACTACCAGATTTGGCACACAGTGTTTGCAGCTAAAAAATCTCCCCTTAGGCCTGTAAGACTATCCTGGTTAGGGAAAAAAAAACCCCAAAAAAATCAAAGAACAACTGCCCTCAAGCCACATCATGCAATGATTAAATATGAAATACATATAACACCAATAAAAGAAAAGCACAAAAAGTGGATTAACAAGATACTCAAGTCCATCCAGTTTAACCAAAAGCTGAATCAGGACAGTGGCTGAAAGTCGCTGTTACAAGTCACCAAAGGGTTATAATAATAGCCAAGACAAAAAGGTTATATTCTCAGAGCAGCTTGCTCTAAAAGAGAGCATGTTACCGTAGTTTGATGAAGAAATGTGAAATACAAAGTGTCAAACAGAAGAAAATGCAATCAGTTCACTGATCCTACATTGAAGAATTAAAGAAGGCAATAGCCTTGAGGAATGAAGGCACCTCTGATCTTTCGCACAGCATGGGCTGCCTGTGTTCCCCTTGTCAAACAGTAAATAATCAAAATCAATGGGAGGTATAAGAAGTCTAAAAAACTCAAAGGAAAAATAATTTCCCAGATATAGCAACAATAAAAGTCATTCCCATGTTATATAATTCTAATTATTAGCAAAATAGAAAAGGCAGAGACCTGGACTAAATTTTTTATTCTGTATTTCACTGATATCTGTGAGGGTTTGTGGTTTTCTGGGGTTATATTTTCAGCTCAGTATGTTCTTCTGAATGATCATTTGGGCAGAATTCATCTGCAGCCCCGTGGGTAAACAAGTCCAACAACCCCCAGGAGAACTTGGCTCGGGCAGAGGTACTGGGGGCACAGCATCAATCCTAACACTTTGTGACCAAGCACAGCCCTGTTAACTTGAAGGCCACAACTCTGTCACACATCAAAAGGATGGATAAATTTCTGTTTTATAAACCAAATGCAACAGGATCATTTACCACTGTCAATAGGGAAGTGCCTTTCCATCCCCTGGATTCCCTTCCTTATCCCACCTTCTGCCATCCAAATTTACAAGTTTGGGAAGAGGAGGCAGAAGTGGTGATTATCACAGTGATGATGGAGACCACAAATATGCCAAAGTCCCAGGCTTCTGAGTAAGACAGACACACAGGTCATAGCAGAGAGCACCAAGAACACAGGTAGACACCTCAGTCCAAGTTAAAGGGACTATTCTCCACACCTTGCCTCCCTCCATCTGGATTTGGGGTAGAAAAAACTTAAGTGAACTAATTTCTGGAAAGAAATATGTTCTTAATATTCACGTGAGAAGCTGCTAATTATGAGTCTTATTCTACAGGGTACAGTGCCTCTGTATGCCATTTTGGTGGGCTGGCTTAGACCACCATACACTGAGATGAAATTCAGGAGTAACTCTGGGATTTCTGTTCCCTGAAGTCAGCAAAAGCTTAGAGTATTGCTGAGATGTTAGCAGCTGTCAGTCTCTCAAGGGAAAGGCTGTGCTCGTGTTGCTCTTGAAATGAATGATAACATTAGAAACATCCCCACTGATACAGGCTGACAGGTGCCTTTATTTTCTAAAGCTAGGACTGCATCAGGTACCAGGCATGGCCGTGGAAAGCACCATGGTCTGAGGCTGCATAAGAGTCATGGGAATGAAGGGAGAAAGTGGGGAATCCAAGAGGTAGAAAAGGGTCTCTTCCAAGACAGTTGTGTGGATCTGTGACAGTTCACTGACCCTCTCCTCTCGGAGTCTTACTGAAGATGAGCCACTTGACTGGGCACACCTTTGTTGTCAGTACACCACTCACTAATGACCCTGGGATTGCTGCACTTGTCTCTAACTCCATCTGGGAATCCTGGTAAGTGAATATCTTAGAAGGTAGAGCTCCTTAGTAAATAAGTTAAGATAACTGGGCCTAATACAGAGCACCTAAATTAGGAAGCCACTTGTGCACTGTCTACCCAGAGCACATGACTCCTGAAATAGCATCCAGGAAGAGTCTGAATACTCCTGGATATTCTCAGAGTGGGAGACACTGAATACTAAATCCAGCACTGGGGCTTGGATCATGCTGCCAGCTGGGGAAATACAGCTGTGTCATCGTGTTTAATACCATCTACATTTCTGACACATCAGCTGAGCCCCTGGGTGATTTCAAAGAGGCTAATTATAACTACCTCTTACTAATGGTGCCACAAAAGAGTAATGGCCACACTTGTTCAGCAGATCTGGCCTCTGGGGAACAGGACATTGAGTGACTCAGCAGCTTCCTGCAGCCCCATACATGCCTCAGAGCCTCCAACAGGCAAGGACTGAGATCCCCGACTGGTGCACCATGAGCCACTTCATGGGCCTCCAGTGCTTCCAGGGACAGGCAGACACAATAATCTGCCTTCCCAGGACATTGAGACCCCAGTCTAGATTATATCCAACTGCCCCCTGCAATCTACAGCGTTTCTTTCAAAAAGCTATTTTCGGCGGGCGCGGGAATAAAAGCAAACAAGAAAACAAACAAACCCATGATGTTTCAAAGCACTAAAAAAAGCCTGTAGACAATCTTTTCAAAAGACCAGCATCAATATGCAGTTTGTAATTGTCTTGTCACATACTGTATACTGACTTTCATGACTTTTCCCACAGTATTTCAAGAGATTGTTATAAATGCCAACACAGAAGGGAAGTGGGTGTTTCACCTCTGACTAATGGCAGCATTTACTAGCCTGAAGATCTCTTCTTATATCCATCTAATAAACTGGTTTGTCAGTAGATAATACGGAATTCTATCTGACACACTTGAAAACTAAGTGCCAGACTCGGAGTATATTTCCATTTCAGTACACAAGGCTTTATCCAAGGGGCTCCTATTAGCTTCAGCAACAGCATCCATGCTCTTCCCTTCCCATATCAAAGGGGGAGCAAGCCCCCAGGTGAACACAGCCAAGACTTGTACAAGCCCCTGGGTAGAATAACTTTTAAGACAATCAGGATTTTCCTGCCTGATTTTTCTTGCAAATGCAATAGGTCTGGTTACTACCGAAGGTCTGTTGGACACATCAGAGGTGGGCGGAATTTGATTCTGCTCGTCCTTTCAAAATGCCTCTGAGGTTTGTAAATATTCACTCTGGTGCTGAGGTTTTGAGAAAGCAGTTATACAGCAAATTTGAACGATTAATGATCCAAGACATTTTAACACATTATTTCTCTATTTTCAACATAAATAGCGTGGAAAGGGTGTTTAAAACCTTAATGAATCGAACTATATGAGTAAATAATGTTAATCATTTTAATTGCCCAGCAGTCTGAAATTAGATTTAACAGTCTGATAATGTATAACTTTAAAGGAATACAACCCTGCTCTATAAAAAATCCCTTCCAAGCCAATTCTAATAATTTCTATTTATCTTTTATGACATTAACTGTTCTACCAGTCTGCCGACAGACAGCCTTACGCTCACATTTAGTTTAAATGCAGTGCAGTATAGTTTTTCATTATCATTAACGTGCTCCTGGTGGGCAGAGTGCAATGCAGTGGCACTGGTCACACTTCATTGCTTTATCTCATATGACAAAGAGAGATGATGTGCTCCAGCCCAGGCCTGGAGATGAAAGGGAAAGGTGGCCATGGCAAACTCCCCCTGCTGCCGAGGAACCGCGGCCGGGCTGCGTCGTGTGACTCGCTAACAGCACGAAGGGGCAGACAAATAGATTTTCCTCTATATTTATAACCAGCATCATTCTTCCTTTCAGGCCTTTCAGTGCAGGTAGCTGTTTTATATGAAATGAACAATCTTTATAGACGTACCAGAGCCATAACAAGGCTGATTTTCAGCGAGGCTGAGGTATATAACTCTTACAGAATTGTCAGGCTTCTTGCTCAACAAATCAAGCCTAACTTATGATGTTTGCAGTGTAATTTTTATTCCTGTTTGACTAGCCAACTACCCAGTGGTAATAGGATGTTAGAAAAGGGCAGTAGCAATGTTTGTACATGCCATGATTGATAGGCAAACTCTGCATTTTTCATTTATATCTCCTGATTCCAAATCAGTTAAGTTTAGGAAAAATGAAACAAAATGGCAAGAAAAATGCTTGCAGATTGCAGCCTAGCACTCTCGTACATCTGAGTTCAGCCCACATCTGCTAGGATTGTCTGGAAACATTAAGATATCTAAATGAAAATCAATACTATATGTGCCAGCATTTACTACCAAGAACAAGTATCAAGAGACCTCAGCTAATCAGGCTTTCAAGCTTGTACTTGAGCCATAGCCTGAACCCCAGGGGTGTCCTAATTGGCCCAGACTAATCATAGAAGAGTTAAATTTATAACCAGCAAAGACATCTTGTTTTTCTTACCAGTCATCATTTTGAAAGGGAAAGCCTCACCTGTGTGGTAGCGACGTGTGGTGAGAGCCACCGGTCATGCAAGAACTGCTGCTCACCTGTCAGAGGTAAAGCAAAGACTAATTTACTGTCCTCCATAAAACCAGTCAGGCACATTTAAGCTTTTGGTGGGTATATAGGGCTATCAAACCTTTCACATGAACTGCATATTTTCTCAACTTAAAAGCTCTGCACTTAACACTCCTGCACTGGGAGATAGAAGGTTTATGTTTTAGAGGTAAAAGACCCTCCATGCACTGTGATCTCCTAACCTAATTTTTTGAGCCAGCTAAATAAATGTATCTTCAAATCAAACACTGTTGGTGGAACTTTGTTTTCTTTTTCTTCTGCGGTGAATGCAGATGTGCACAGACACCAGCACACAGCAGTTCAGTTCATAAGGTACAAAGACAAACACATGAATTATATTTGTATACTTAAAAAAAAAAATCTTTATTGTAAAATAAAAGTGTGCACAATATCTTTTGGAAGAGTGTTAAATTGTACTGTTAAAAATTATACTGCATCAAGGGATTGGGTTCCTAATATTTGTATTCGGGATGCCAAATGAGAGCAGATTTTATCCTATTTTCAACAAATTAAACACAAATATGTAAAATGTTTATAAAACTCAGTCCTCTATTTTGGGCTTATTTTGAACAACTTAATAATTCTGCATAGATTTCTTTAAACAGAACAAAATAAAATGATGAATTAAGCCTGGAAATGCAAAATCTAATGTTTTTCAGCTTTCTTCAAAAGCATATGTAAACATCCCTGGAGAGTCACATCTACCAGAAGTTTAACAACGTTATTTAGATTCTTTGTGTCCCATAGGTTAGATGTATTTTTAATGCGTACCTCTTAAAACAAAAAGTTGTCAGACACCGTATTCCTCCTCAGCACAGTTAATGGTTCCTAGGCAGGGCTATGGTGGAGACATCCTGGCACGCTGTGATCAATGAGAGCTCCTTCCTCTCACGGTGTGATGTTTCCCCTGGATTCTCATCTCCCACTAGTGCCTGCTGTGAAATTTTGTCAGTTCTTTTACCTCTGTGCAGAGCTCTCTTGTCCCCCATGCTGTAAGCTACTGTGTTATCTTCCTGAATCAGCCTTCCTGTCTTTGCTGCTTCACCTCCCACTTCTTGTGGGACAAGAAGGCTATCTTCATCTTCCCCTCCAGTCCTGCACCTGATAACTCACTGCTCTCACTCTGCACAGCACAGAGCAAGGTAATGAACAAAACAAAGCAGATAGGGAATCCCAGCCAAACCCACACACATCCACTGAGGGGCAGAAAGGCAAGCACAAATCTGTCCTAAACAATTCTATTATCTCACTCTGTATTTCTAGCATGTATGCTGCATAGGCCAGTCTGCAGGAACATACCAAAAGCATGCCAAACACAAAATTAGGTTCAAAGATACCTCCTGTCTTTGCTGTACTGCTTCCCCCTCAAAAATGATTTAAATATTAGACTAAAATACTTAGTTCTTCTTTGTATCTTCAGAACACTTTTGGTACAAACTGTTGATTTCTCTTTACCCAAAACAAGGCTTCAGCATCTTCATGTTTCAAACACTTAAGGAAAAGGCTACAACTCTTACACCAACAAAATTTTCCTCTTATAAAAACACCACAGCTCTTACAACTCCACTTTCTGGCTCTGACATTGTTTAATAAATCCTTTTGAGGTGATTTAGGAGACTTATTTCCAATTCTCCTCTCTGCTTGTCCACCAGTGGTTATCACACATGTGACAAAACAAAAATTTGTTCTGCAGCTTCTCCACTTCATTACCAATGGAAGATTTTTATTTTGAAATTAATGTCTTTGATGGTAAACTAAGACTGATTCAAGTGCAGTAACATTTAGGAGCACCATCAACTCTGGCAGTGGCCAATGCTCCCAAGTGAGAAGCTGAAGGGTGCTGCTGCTAAAGGGAGAGGCTGCAGCAAGAGCCTGGACCTTTGTCTGCAGAAGGTGAGCCCAGGGAAGGGCCCTGCAGCAGGTGGCTGAGCTGCAGGAGGTGGTGAGGAGGCTGCACAACATCAGAGAGGCTGAGGAGGAATTAGACAGCTCATTCCAAGCACAGCCTGCAGTGGATGCCCAGTCCACAGCCAAAACCTCCTCCACCAGCACACACAGAAGGCAGGGGGGCCAATAGTGCAGGAGAATGGAAGCTTCCAACATAAAGGACCTGCAGGAGGAAGAGACTTCCCCCAAAGACAGAGGGGTCTTTGCAGAACTGCTTCACTGCTCTGTAGACTGAAGAAGACCTGTCACATCAGGAACAATACAGGAGATGAGTAAGGCAATTCTTTTACTATTTTTATTTTATTTGGATGGCTCTTATTTTTGCCATCCCTTGAATGCTGCTGCAAACTCCTGTGCTATCAGCAGTCTTATTCCAGGTGTGAAGAAAGATATTTTGGCACCAGGAATCCATTATGAAAAATATCCTACCTCCACCTAACCAGTTAAAATCCTAGTCCAAACAAATCCAACAGTGAAAAATCAAACTGATTTCAGTGAACTCCAGATTTTATTCCGTGGGTTGTCTGGTATTACTCTGACTTGAGTCCTCACATAAAAGGTAGGTGTAAAGAGTCAGCCTTGTATACATGCAAGCTGAACTGAGCAGAAACTCTACACTATTGCCAGTGAGGTTCTGTTTCATCCACAGATAGACACAAAGAAAGGAAAATTTAGATATTCAATGAAAAAAGTAAGACCAAATTCCTTTAGATACTTCCAGCATTACAGTAAGGCAAAGAGTCAATTAATAACTCTTCTGTTGCAGGGTGTTTCCCTGCCTTTCCCCAGCTCTGCAGCTTTGTTGGGCTGACTGTTAAAGCTGACAAGAAAAGTTTGATGCATGAGGAACAGACATGCAAGCTACCCCAAGGCCCTGAGGGCCACTCCCTCTGCAGCAGCCTCTGTAACTCCACAGAGAGCAAATCAGCCCCAGCACATGCAGAGCTCAGCTGTAAAAGAGGAGCCCTGCACCAATCCTGCTGGAAGGAAAGTCTTCTGCATGTAGTAGAGAGAGGTGTGCAAGCCCTCTGCAGAGCTGAGAGCGGGGCCTGAGTCACCTCAAACTCTCATTGAAAAGATGATTGATTCTGCTCTATTTTGCTTCTTCCAGCAAAACATTGCAGGATGTTTTCTCTGCTGCTCGCCTCCAAGTTTGCTGCATTTGTTTGCCAAGTCCTGGGGCTGTCAAATGAACATGAACTCCCCCTGATGGTGCACACCTATTTTCCTTGTGTTGCAAATCCTCCTTTTCACTAGCAGTGCACAGTACAAACACACATATAATTCTACTCATTTTCATGTGAGCTGAATGAAACAACTTAAAGCTTATGCCAAATTAACAATCTTTTCTTGGCAATTTCACACCGGGATTCTATGCCAACTTCTGTTTAACAAGCAATGTTATTAACAGAGAAAATAAGTTTTTTGTTTCTGCTTTGATTTGCCTACTTGAATCTTCTGGTGTAGTGAATTTCCCTGTGCATGTGCATATCTAAAAACCTAACAAGGGCGAACAGCTCTATTATTTCCATAAAAATTGCTACTGCACTGCAATTCTAGAAAGTCTAGAGTTTTTGGGTTATCCTAAATATATTAAAATCAGTATTCCAAACAGAGTATCAAGGCACAAGCTTCAGAGTCTCCTCTAGACTGCACTATCACACATTCCAAGAGCTGGGTTTTCTGTGAGGATCTCGCCTCTTAGAGCTACTCAGGAAGCAGAGATGAATCAGAAACGAGATTTACCCAGCCAACAGATTACTCCCCTGGCACGGCGAGCACACTGCTGCTAAGATGCCAGCTCTCCCACTGCCACCCACCATCTCAGCATATGGGGTGTGTCAGGAGTAAAAAGGCATCAGGACAGCTCACTGCTGTATTTCTCCCCCCCCCGTCCGGCTCAGTGAAGTCGCCGACGCTACTGGCAGCTCTCAGAGAACGCAAGGTCAGGCATGAACACAGGAAGGGAATGCCTCTCCCTCTTCTCCTGAGTATTAGTGCCTGATTCTAACAATCCTCACCAGCTCAAGAGGATACTTTATGCCCTATGCAGCCAAAACCAAAATTTAAAAAGCTGTTTACGCCACTCAAGAAGGAATGTACAACCAAACCATGAGTGATCCAACACCTTCTGCTTGCCCATTTCTTTCTAGCTTTACTTCCAGTGCTGTTGCAACTGAGTTAAACTTTTTTACACATTTGTCCCTTTTGTTACTATTTTTACTAAAGCAGAATCCTTAAACATTCTGTCTCTGTTTGGGGGTTTCCTGTGTTGTACAGATGGGTCGTTTCTTTTAAATTAAATTTGGTAATTAACACTTGCGATTTCTCTTTGTGTATCTCTAAGATGTCTTCTAGAGTCCCTCTCTACACTCCCTACAACACACCAAGTTTGAACATAGAGCACATTTTGTGCAGGCTCCACAGCTGAGCTCAGTGACCTAAAGCTGCTTCCCATCACTGACCAGACTCTTTCAACAGCCCAGATTTCAGCTTATACTTAGAGCAGGTAGAGTTCATGTCACCTCTCAGTAAAGGCACTTCTACTACTCCTTTGATTGTATTCAATGTCTTTTGGGCATAGAAAATATTCTTTATAGGCTACTAATATATTCAGTAATGAAGGCACAGAAAATCTGAAAGATTGCCAAACTCCACTAACACAGCCCTAAAAGATGAAACAAGCATAAAATAGGAGGTACATTCTGCTATTGTTTGCTGAAATCTGTATTATTTTCAGCTCATATTGTCCTGAAAAGGAAGGTCATCCACTCAGGCCATGTAAAAAGGGGGGTTCCCAAAAAGCTCTCAATAAAAGGTTTTGTTTCACTGAATTTCTGAAGATAAGGAAGACATTTGTCTTTCACAACTCCTAGAGGCTGAGATGCATTATTAAAGAACAGATACTAAAGTACCTGGATGATTCTGCAAAAAGGACATGATATGACATAAAAAGGATAGTGTCAGTTTAATATCATCATTAGATTTCAGAGTTAACAATTCATTAATTAATTTTAAATAAGATGAGCCTCTTTTACCTTGATGACCTAAGTGTAATCTGAAATGTTTCCATACCAAACGTACAGGCCAAAAAACTCCTAGATACTTTTAATAGAAACTATGATTTTAAAGACGTTGATGGTATATAAAAATGTTAGTTCCCTAGCTGCAGCCCAGAGAGCTGATTTCTGGGGGAAAATAAGTACTTGTACTTTTTCTTTCCTTTAAGCCTTTTAGTAAGGAGTGCAAATAGTGCTCTTTGTAATACTCTAGAAAATTAACCGTGGCTATCAAAATAATTTTGTATGTGAGAGCAAACTGAAAATAACTTAATGTCAAGCAGTGGCTTTCGAGTGACAAGTTTCCTAAGATAATATAAATTTCCTAAATGTTCATTTAACACTTGCACAAAAATGCTACAACTACTTTAATAAAGTGAATTTTACTCCAGGTATTAGCTGCAATGTTATGTTCTTATTCTATTTCACAGAATTTGCCCGAGTCTAAATATTGAGGGGTTTTTTTGTATCTACTTCCCATAATTTCTTATAAATTCTTTTTTTTTCCTTATCCTTTACCTAAAAAATTGGTTCTTTGGCTAAACAAAGACTCCACACCCAAAGATCCAATTTTTTCAAAGCAATCCTTAAGCAGCTGAACTTTGCAAGTATCCGACATTTCTGAAAATCAAATTCTTTCTTCTCCAGGCAATGCTTATATGATGTAACATCAATTTAGTTTTCACAGTCTAATCATACTGATTTAGCTGCCTATATATCAAAGCCAAGTGCAGCCACATCACTCTGCAGTACCAGCAGAAGGTTCTTGTGCTGTTAATCACTGCACACACAGTCCTGGGCTGGAAATAGCCACTCAGTGCACAGCCCATGGTGCAGCATTCCACTCCTCAGCCTCTCCTCCCCAGCCCTGCCCTCTGCTCAAGCAGATTGCTCACAGATTGCCTGTCCTCTTGTGGGTAACTAATGTCCTCCATGATTTTCAGGTTCAGCAGCAGCATCGCTTGCAGAAATGTTTCTTTGCAGAGAGCAAATAGAACAAGTCACATGAAGGAATTTCCATCATGCCTTCTTTATTTTGCCTTGCTACCAACTCCAGGACTACTTCCCCTGTTTCATTTAATCATTCCAGACCTTGAAGAGTCGACCATAAAGTTACAAAGGAGGAAAGATCTTTGTATGGCTCATGCAAATCCAGGAAGCCTACACAAAGTTCTACTCACACATTAAAAAAAAATTATTCTTACCCCTGAGCATCTCAGGAAGATCTACAAAGAGAAAGGCAGAGGTGAAGTAAGGGTGCTAAACAACAGTTTGAAAAGTGGGGAAAAGAAACCGTAAGGAATGAGTCCCTGTGAATCCAAATAATGGAGTTACTTCATTCCAAGGAAGGTTATTCACAGCCACCCAAGCTGTCTTTTAAGAGAAACTCTAATGCTTTTTCTCTTTGCAGAGAAGGTAGAATATTCTGGGTTTAAACGCCTGCAGACAGTTAAATTCTGTGTTACCAGAGAAAAAAAAAGAAAAGCAATAAAGACAAACAGCTTTGACCCCTTCAAAATATTTTCTGCACTTCTCATATTACAATTGGCATCAAACACAAAATTACTAAGGCTTTTCATCGTTTTTTTCTTTTCATTAAAAATGTCCTTGGCTGCATTGAGTTTAAAACATCACAATGCTGAAACAAACCAAAAATTCCTTAGTAATAGCAGCCTGAATGACAGAGTATTAGCACCTTTATCAAACGGGAAATTAACACAACACTGGATTGCACACAGTTCTTAAAGCAGATTTGACTAAGGAATCACCATTCATTAAGCCAGTATTATAGGAGAAGTGTCTCCACAATTTTAAATGTAATTAAAAAGTTGACAGGACATACATTTGAAGTACAAATCTCTGCAACTGATTTTGACTTCTGTATTTTTTTGTTGATGTTTGGCTTTTTAAAAAAGCCAAAGGTTTGTCTGGTTAAAAAACTCTAACGTCATTAGTCACTGGATGTTTTTGTATCACTTAACATTCACAGAATCTTCTTGTTCTGCCTTTGCACATCACCACAAGAATTTCACAGTAGTTTGATAACAGCCATACAGCCAACAGCACACTTTCTAAAAGGGTGATAGCTCTGTATTTACAACATGCAGCTGTGCCACAAGGATCCTGCACAGCATACGGGGATTTCCTTTCATTGAAACTGTCCCCTCAGAAAGACTTTAAGAGGTCTTTAAAGTAACCTTCTACATTTCCTTTTGAAAAGGGGGAGGGAAGAGAAAATTTCCACATTGTGGCTTCAGTCAGGCAGAGGACATGACTTGTGCAATCCTAATAAATCAGAGCATTCCCGTGTGGCAGAAGCAACAGGGGAATAGTGTAAGAGCAGTGCTGCATGTTGACCTAAGCAAGAGCTTATCGAGAAATGATGTCCTCTTAAACAGACTCCTGTAGAGATGTTCTGCATTTCCTCTGACAAATTGTAAGCGCCCTGACTGTAACATTCCTAACAAAATAGGGCTGATTTAGCAATGCACAAACTGCCCATTATCCTACTGCATAAAAAGGCCATTTAAAGCAAAGCCTTAGGACACTGGCCCACTGCAAACAGTACATCTGAAAAATTATCCCCATCTTGTGCCACCAAAGCTGTTAACTACCCTAGGGAATACACCTCATTTACAATACAGACAAATGTTAAATTTAATGAGTTTTAAAACTGCCATTTTTCTTGTTTGACTTTGATAACACTTGAAATCTTAAGCAAATACTTGGCTATTTTTTCACCTGGAATACCATCTAACTGATATTGCCACAACATTTGTTTTCAGCTGCCCTTGTCTTTCCCCCACTCAAGTCATAATGCTGTGCAAAAGTGCAATTAAAAAGTACACCCACCCCAAAACAATTCTGGAAGGATTAAACAATCTATTTCAACAAACTGTTCCTGTCCAAAAACTTTGCATGCCATGATTACCACTTGTCATTATCTTCCCAAGAGATGGAGTACCTTTTTTAAAAGTATCTCTAATGAGATCTACAAATCTATGTGCAAGACAGCTTACTTTATTGTGTTTATAATGATAAAAAATATTTTAGAAAGGTTATGGCTCTTGAGACTGATAAAAACACAATGGGGGTAAGGTCATTCGGAAATGCTAATAAAAGTTTTCATAAAATATGATGACTCTCAAGAAGTAATGTTGGCCATGGAAAATAACTATGAAAGTCTATTTCCTGTGATGGTAAACACTCAATTTTTCTACAGCTGGGTGACTCTCCAAATCCTTTATTTGTTCTGTAGGAGCACAGTTGTAGCTGTTGGATTACCCAACATATTCTATCAGCTGATGCAGTGTCTGTGCTGGAAATCCCCCCTCTCATACAAGTTTCAAGGAAAGAGATGAACATGCACCTGCTGTGGCCTTTGAGATCATCTTAAGTTCCTGATCTCTGCCAGTGAGTGACATCCAACTAAACCTTGTCCTAACCACACAAGAGGAAAATCCATACAAACCCTTTCTTTTCTCACGGCATAATTTTCACGACAAAAAATTTTGAGAAATTTTTCAATTTCTCAAAGAGGTGACATCCTTATCTTCCATTCCTTTACCCTGGTGTTCCCTTGCTTCAGACCAACACCCAGGATTCGAAAGGAACTGTCTTTTTCCAAGGAGAATTTCTTAGGTAACAGGTCAAATTACCTTAACAAAATAAATATCAAATAGAGGATTTTCATGTTCAGGCAAAATACTTGTGAGAAAGCCAATGGCCTCTCCACCAAGTTTTCCCCACCTGTGACCAGCCACTAAAAACAACAATTTAAGAACAATTTTATACACACTTAATTCATGCTATCAACACCTAGGCAACTATTCAATACAGACAGGAGCATGACTATAGACAAAAAATTTGACCATAGGCAAAGTTTTGCCTCAACAATGTATGATTTTAAATTAATTTGATGCCAGCTAAGATTTTAGCACAGTAAAAATAATAAAATAAATCGAGACATAAAGAAACATTTAGAGCATTAGCAACTGACAAGATGAGAGATTCACAAAGGTGACTCTGAAAATACCATGTGCTCAAACACATGAATTTAAAATAAAATGGTGAATGCTGCATTAGTTTAAAAACTGATCAAACTCACAAAACTGATATTTCAAAACAAAGTTACACAAATAATTATAAACTTTTGGTTATGTCATTATATATGCTGTATATACTTACCTTTATTCCATGAAAAAATATAACCTTATTTTGAAGAAAATAGATCTAAGATTAGCTAGGCAAATGCTATTTTTTTATTTCCTTCAAAAGAATCAGCAAAAATTAATCCAGAAAAAAATAATGTAGGTATGTATTAAGGTTAATCAACCACAGACACAGAAATGAAGAAATACAGTTTACAGTGTTTATGCAGCTTTCATTTTTTAACACATTTTTTTCAGAAATAAAGGACAAAAAAGTTAAGCAACATAAAATATTAACACTTTGCATTAATCTCAAATTTATTACTAGTCATAGACAGTGATTGCTCGGCTTATTCCATTACAAAGCCATTTACTTGGTCTGCATTCTTTTCCATAAATCGAGGTTTGATTCCCAATCCAGGTGCTTTACCTATGTCCCTGCACAGAAACCAGGCAACTACTGAAAGATATATGTCATGGGCAAAGGTCTGTAGAAATTGCACTGGGGAGAGGATTGCTTTTCCTATATTATATTATTTTATTTTCCAGAAGGCAGAAGAGACAATGTGAGGATCCTTAGTTACTGTGTGTCAGCTTTGCCTCAAGATACTTTGGGGTTTACTATAGAAATTGTGATGATGAAGGACACCAAAGGAAAAGGGGAAGGGCAGTTAAAGTAAGAGATTGGGAGAGCAAAAGCAGACAAGGCTTTTGGACAAAATGTGTAAGGGTTCCTTGCAACAAAGATCTCTGTAAGCAATATAAATGCCAGATTTAGCAGGCAGAAATAGGCCCAAGCAGTACAAAGATATCACAGTGTTGAGTTAAACCCATTCCAAGTTCTTCCTGGTTTGCCAATGAGGAGGAAAACCCCAAATGCAAGGTTTTGTTGCCCTTCCCAAGCCATCAAACAATGCAGCACCTCAGACACCTCAATTATTTGACAATAGAAGCTGGAACACTGGACTGGCAAACCTTTAGAGCACCAAACCATTACCAAACTCCAACACAAAGATAACATCTGTGTTTTATAGCATGTCCAATACATCCACTTCTGACAGTCAGGGCATGGATCTGGGGCTGCAGCATGGGAGTGCCATGTCTTACTCTGCTGCCTCCTCACCACCAGGGAGAGGCAACCCCCAGGAATCCCTGCACATCCCCAGATGTGATGGGAAATCCCATTTTTGTCAGCCAACATGGAAGAGAAAGAGATGTTGTGAACCATGTTCCTAACTCCCCCACCTCTTGTAGACAACTAACACACACCCCAGAGCCACCTTCAAATGGCCTTTGCTCTTGGAGATTGTAAAAATAAAAAAAGACAAACCCAAAAGGAATTCAAAGCAAGTATTGGAAAGTCTACTCCCACTTGTTCCTACACTCTACAGTTTAGCTCTGCTGGATAAACCTTTACCTTTTCTAAATTCAAGGCTTTGCACTGCATTTCTTGGTCTTTCAAAATGACAAGACAGTGCCTAAAGCAGCAGCAGAGCAAATCCACAGCCACTGCTCCACCCTTGTGTTTTGGAAGTACATCTGCATTAGTCTGTGATCAGGTGTGACTTACACATCAACTCAAAGCTGCAGCAGTTGGCAACCATCCAGAGATGCTGATCCCACTCACAGACCCCTGTCACCTCCTCTAACCACAGGGCAGGAATCAGAGAGGGAGAACCAGAGAGACACAGAGAGAGAAAACAAAGTTTGGGTAACAGAGCCAGAGTAGAGCCCCTGTAGCCCCCACAGGGCACATCACACTGGTGTCCAACTCAGACAAATGGCTCAATGCTCCTCTAACCTTTTCTCATCTCCAAATTCTCATCAGGCCTGGGGGTGTATTTCTTTTAGGAAATCTGCAAACACACTCTGTCACCTGGGCTCCTCAGCCTCTGACAAAACCCCCCAGGATGTAAGCAAGAGAGATTGATTCTCAGGGTAGGTGTTCATGCCATGGCAAACATGGGAGGACTGGACAGCCAAAAGAGACAGTGCAAGGGCAGCTTTTGTTCTGGAACCCATCTGGGAGCTTTGAAACTGCCTTAAGAGCACAATGTTGTTTTGCAAATTTTGTTTTCCAAATAGAAACATGTAATATTTTGGTATTAGAAAGGAGTTTTATTCTCTGTAACGTAACACTGAGATATAGAAAGGAACTGGAGATCACTGACTGTTAGCCTGAAGAATTATAAAATGCAGAAATAAAAACTTCAAGAAATAGAGTTACTCTTATAAGCTTGGAGTCATTACTAAATTACCAGGATTTACTGGTTGAAATAGATCCCTCTAAGTGTCTGCTATCTTGTTTCGTCCAATATTCACTAGGAAAAGCTGCCTAAAATTGCTACATACTAGTTTTTCTGGGATGAGAGAACAGCTGTTTGATGTTCTGGTTTATAAAAGAGGCCAAAAGAGAGTGTATTTGTTGTGGAATTAATTGGTCCAAATTAAGCACATACTGTTTTTCCAACTTATGGTAGGAATCTATGTGATTTAATAAATATGATAAATGGCTTGTGAGAATAACAAAGGATGATTCTGGGCCACCCCTGTAGTGCACAGACTGTCAGCAGAGTTTGGGTAACTATCATTTCAGCCAAGAAAGAAAGGGGAGAATCTGGCAGAGAGAAAATTTGAAATTTTATCTCAGCTGAAAAAGAGAATCAGACAAAACCATTCTGCAGAATTCCTTCCTCTAAAACAGCAACCTGAACCAAAGGCAGCATCTTTACCTCTTGAATTAAAAACAAAACAATCAGCTGTCCAATAACAACACATTTTATTTTGTAATATTTAAATTGGTAATGAGGAAGGTGTTTTGTCTGAATTTCCATTTCTTTCAGGGCCTAATTATTAAAGACAGAAAAAAAATGTGCTATGCACTCTCTTTCACATCTCATTACATTTATTCAGCTTTATTACTAATTCTTTGTTAATATAATTTTCACCCTGGGAACTACATTTTTTGTCTAGTTACCCTGATACATGAAACCCTTAAAGCAGGAAGTCCTTGATCACCACATCATATTTCTCATGGTATTTTAAAATGACACTCACCATATTGTTAGGAGTAGGTTCTATCAGCAGGCTGCTCTCTGGAGGTGCTCTCTCTCTCTCTCTCTCAGGTGCCTTAAAGAAGTTTTATCTAGCATGGTGGCCTAGAGAGACAGGGAACAGGAGGAGAATTGAAACGCTCACACGGATGTGCCATGCACCCCTCCCCACCCCAGGTTCTGCTGGGGCACACTGTACATGGTGTGGCAAATTAGAGGATGTGGCTGCAAACTTTAACCCCCAGCCCCTTAATCCCACCACTTGTTAGAGGTGAGAGCCACGGCAGCATTTACAGCGCCTCGTTCACAGGGAGTTCATACAAGTGCAGTGAGCAGGTCCCTGAAGGAGCTGAGGAGGAAAACTGCAGCAAATGTGTGTGTGCACTCACAATGAAATCCCAGCCCAGAGGACAGGCGCTGTAATCCCACCAATGATGTTCCAAACCCATGATGGCTACCAGCCGACAATACCCACAGACCTCAATCCATTTTTATTGTATTCAGGCTGCAGTGTTATATTTCCTGCCTCCCCTTAGCACCACACATACAGTGTACTTGAAAACAAAAATCTATAATATTGATCCCACAATGTCACCACAATTATTCTTTTGAAACAGCCATTGAAAACAAATTACATCTGCACTGCCTTTTCATCCGATTGCTCTGGGTGAGCAATGCTCACTGTAGCCGCCAGCATTTTCAGTGTTAGCACTGTGTCACTAAAGACAGCACAGGAAAAGAAAAAAAAAAACAGGGGGGGGGAAAAAAGCATCAGTAACATAGTTAAAGGAGGGTTAGAGGAGGGGGAAGCCATCAAATTAGCCAGACCACAAAATGCCCCTCTAACCTAACGCAACATTTAAGTATCTTAGTTTTCTGTATGCACACCAGGAGGATACTGGGACCGTACAGTAGCCAGTTTTCCCTCCTAGAGCTCACAAGGTTGGCTTTTTCCTGCCCAGTAAGCCAAATATAGTTGTTACACTAATTAAATTGACAAAGATTCAAAGAGGGTTTCATTTTCAGGTAGTCTATTTAATACCTTGTGATGACAAAAAGTATTATTTGAAGCAACATGATTTTAACCTCATGTAACATAATTCTATTGACAAACTGTAAGAATTTCTTGACAAGGGAGAAGTGATTAACATAGAAGTGATGACTGCAGAACAAACCGACCCATTCAGGTTAAAACACTGACACAACCAAGCCTGAAGGAGCCTGTCCAGACGAAGGAGAGGCCTTTCCACACAAACAGCAGGAATGCCCACCCCAACCAGAGAGGAGGGGGAGGAAGAAAACCCCACCTTCAACAATTCCACTATTCCAATACTTACTAATTCTTATCCCAGTAATGGTTTTGCTCAGAACATGAATCATCGTATCAGTGGAACCGTAGTGACCCCCGTAGCATGCACAAACCAGCATAATTTTATAGAGCAAATCCCATCAGCAAATGTTAACTTCCACGTGCTTGTTAATGGTCTGGTTTGGAAAAATATAGATCTCATCAACGATTAATTTTTTTGCCATTTTGCCGGATGGTGGTTGGCCAAAGGAAAGTGCTTTTGTTAAGCTATGGCCACACAAGTCACAGTGGAAGGTTCCTGCAGCGGGGAAACGATAACTTTGG
>VZTN01003945.1:30171-39664 GCA_013400515.1 Erpornis zantholeuca
GCCAATTTCTATTACCTTTTCCTTCCAGGCCTAAAGTTATAATAGTCTGCAGAGGAAATATACCCAGGAACTGCTGCAATCTCCACACATTTTCAATAATGTTCAAAGGCAACACGCAGCTAAAAATTAGTCAGACAACAAAGTGCAGGTGGCTAAAATATTCCCACACTGTAGCATTTTTTGCTCATAATTGCAACTAGGGGGAAAAAAAGGCTACAAATATATTGTTTCTATTTGTACCTAGAACGGTTGCAGAGAGAGCAGCAGGATTTGTGCCTGGCATTAGAATGTGTAATTCCTTAATACTACATTGTGGCATATGGTTCATTGTAGCAAATTATGAATACATGTGTTTGGAGAGCTTTGGTAGTAAATTTGGGCTTTGTACATCTACAACAATGCCCAACTCTGACAAACATAATTTATATAATATTAAGTTAATACAGTATTATGAAATTAGCTCACTGTAGTAAAGCTGTAATTTTTAAATGAAAGACAATGTGATGAAATGGAAGCAAAATAAACATTAGCATTTTGTGAAAGGTAGAACAAATCTTCCAAAAGTCTGCTTTGTAATTTATTATAATGCCATGTTTATGACTTCCAGTATATTTAAGACATGGCATCCTTTAACAGTATAGCACAACTACATTGCTGTTCAGAATGATCCCAATCTTTCAACCCCTCTCAGGCAACGCTCTCAATTAATTTAAGAGAGACTTTTGAATGAATACTGCCTGTGATTAAGCAAGGAGCAGGTTGGAACTCTGGGATCTAGTCCCCATGATGCTCCTTAGGGGTTTAGCTCTGCATTTGCTCCATGTGGAAAATTCCAATCAAGTTGATAAGGCTATAAGAACATAGGCTATTACACTGTGTGTTAGCCAATTCAAGATAGAAAATTATATTTCACATATCCATAAGAGGGAAAGCAAGAAAATCATAGCAATGTGAGCCACTTAGCTTGTAGGAAATTGAATGTGTTAAAGCACACAATTTTATTTTTTTAAGGGAAAGAGGAGAGCAATTAGCCAGAGCAGGCATCAAGGAGGGGGGGAGGGAGTAAATAAATAAATTAATAAATAAATAAATAAATGGTGTTGAGGTCATCCCACAAGAGCCTGAAGCAATGCACAACTTCTGTTATCAAGTTCTTAAGGAGAAAGGGGAGCATAAAGAAAAACGCGAATTAGTATTTTAAGGCTGCATAGAATTTACATTATACTTGCTCCTTACAAAGGTATAATGCCATGCACCATACTAAGCACTTCTAGCTCACCTCTAGGAGGCCAAACACCAGAGATTTTCATTCAAAATCAAAAGTCCTCTGTCTCAGTCAAGGCTAAATTTCTAATGTTTTATTTGTGATGCATTGTTTCAATTTTTTTCAAATAGAGAATATGATTTGCAGGATTTCTGAGGTTTCACATGTCCTAGAAAGCAAAGCACCCTATCAAAAGGCGGATTTCCAGTAGGAGATGCCAGACATCATTTGCCCTGAATATCACGAGCCTGGGGCTCCATCAAGTCACAGCAACTAAAACCTAGAGGTTATGGCCCAGAAGGAAACAGCTGCAGAATGTGGCTTCAGGTATTTGTGAAGCTCATGTCTCAGCCAACGATGATACATCACAGATGAAAATGTATGACCTTTCTTTGTGTAAGTGAAAGCCATGTTATACACTACTGAATATTGCCACCAACCCAGAAATCCGCTATTGGTATTTATCATTCTGCCACCTTATTTCATACTCTCAGAAACACAGAGAAAACACTTTTATCTGAGCAATCAGGGAAAGGTTAGAATTACATTAACGGGTTAAACGTATGAATGAATCATGAAATATGAATTAGCGCAAAATATTAAAATAAAATCCTACTCAAAATGCCTCTATGAAATGCAGATAACATGCATGCCTGTGCCCCAGCTACAGCTGCCTCGATCGCCTTCAGTATCTCAAATCCACTTACTGTACAACTCCAGATTTTGCATGGGGAAATCCAATGCTGCATAGGGTGTGTGCAATTACCAGGTGTCATATCCACCTGCAATTTGCACGTCACAAACCACACAACTCCAGCACAAGAGCTGGCACACCTTAAGGCTGCAAAAACCTACATATCTGGACTCTGCAAACAGCTTTAATTTTAGATGCAAACAAACACAGCTTTGCCACTACCATTAGGAAAGTGAAACATGCCAAATAATTAAACTCAGAAAGGGCAGGTTTCAGAGGTGAGCTCTCTGCTCTGGAGGCCCAGACCCAGCCCACAGCTGCTGTGTTAAAGGGGCAGAGTCTGCAAGCATTCAAGCCTGGAGCTGACACTGGGGCACTTCTTGGTAAGAGTGGAAAAGTAGAAAGCAATTAACTTTTGGGGTCCATTTTTCTACTCCTTAAGCTGAAAATCGGGGAACAAAAACCAGACTTCGACTCTCACACAGTGCTGTGTAAACACAAACTCAGAGCAAGGATTAACCTGTTCATCACTTTCCAGCCACACCCAGAACAAGGGCTCTGTCAACGTTTATTCTGCCAGATTGCCTCGAGCAGGTTGATTTCCTGAAGCAAGAATGAGATCGAGCACCAGAAAACAAGATCTTTGGCAGGAGAGCCTCGATCCTTCTTAGGATTCAGCGAGAATACTGTTAAATTTGAAGAGAGTGGCAGGTGACTTAGAGCGACAAGGGAGCAGCACAAACGCCTTCACTACAGCAATTTTGTGTGATCACAAACACATCCTGTACATCTCCACCCAATAACTTCTGAATCTACTGGCCCCTTTCTACAAAGTTGACAGAAGGGTGAAAAGTTCAAAGATAATCCAGTTCCTACACATTTTTTGAGCACGCCGTATCCACAAAGAAAAGAGAAATCCTTTTGCTGACCTTGGGAACACTTTCAGAATGACCTCATACTTTATCAGATATCAAAGAATCTGTAGTGGTATGATTAAAAATACTCCAAATATACAAAAAACATAGAGGACAAACAGCTTCTGGACATCAACATCAAGCAATCATAATTTATAAATCCATGGCAAACCAGACTTCAAGAGCTTCAGTGAAAGTACACATTTAGACATTTAGTAAAAGCTTCTTAAGGGCAACATATCTCAAAGCATAGAGGAAAGGAGGTGAGAGCAGTCAATAACCCTAATTCAGTCATGCAGGGTATTTGATCATCCACAGTTTGTATATACAATAAAGGTTGCAAAACTTTATTAAGCTCCCAGCATTACTCAACGTCACTCATCATGTTTCTGTATCATATTCCTCAGCTATCCATGTTAGGCATTTCAGATAGATTTTCCTTGTTTTCAGAGTGCCTGAATTCACAGTGCAAAATCCTATGTTAACTTGAAGGATCCTCTCACACACACATAAATGTATGCATAGTTATGGGCACATAAAATCCAACTCTGCCACTTTAGTCACTCTGCCACTTAGATTGTACAATAATTAGCATTGTCAATTATTAATTATAGTATGGCCACAGATACAGTTATGAAAATTCAGCAAAGTAACAGCTTTGATAATTTCAAAGAATTACACCTTTATCCTGTTGCATTTGGATATTTTTACTTTTATCTATAATTATAAATGCAGAAAAGCAAGAACAATAGACAACATTTTCTAAGCCAAACTTAAGGACACAGTGTTCAGAGCCCTTATTGCTCAAAGAGCATGTCCCCCTCATTCTGTCTTTTTTAAAAATCAGTTAAATATAAACAAATTAGCTTCCTATGCATGTTGCTTCTGAGAGAATTACTTTTCATTTTTAGAGTGGTTTTCCATCACTACAAACCTTTTCCTTTCCCTTATGCACCAGCAAACATACTGATACAATTTAAAGGTCATGTTCTTTTCAAACTGACAGGGCCCTCCAAAATTTTGACGAGAGTCCCTCCAAGAATCACACCATACAAACGGAAAGGAATTAAGTAAAGCATCACTTGATGTAGGCTCAATCATGTGAGCTGATTAGAAAATGTAACCATGGAGAGAGGTGATTCAAAGTGTGACGGACAACCTTTCAAAGAAAGGAGATGTCATGTTGATAATAATAAGCAAGTACCTGACATTGAAGGAGGGGGTGAACACAAAGGGTCAATAAAGATATAATTGCCTTCAGCTACTGAAAAAAAAAACAAAACAAATCAAAACAAACAAAAAATACACATAGCAAAAAACCCAAATTTCTTTCCTAACTTCAGTTTCTTCACATCCCAAGATAAATATTTAAAATGATCAGAGCATTTTATGTGTGTAGTTCAAGTTAAGTTTTAGCCAAAGAAACCTGAAAAATGTATTAATAATATTTGAGTTGTTTAGCTTATTCTTTCATCCAGTAAAAAAGATACCTTGAAGTTCAAAGCCAAATATATAGAGTTTGTCTTAAAAGTTATATTGATACATATTGATCTGCATTACAAGTTAGATCATATTTAAGAAAATAGGATTGGCTTTGAACTGTAATACCCACATCATTCAAAAAAATTATACAAGCAAAAAGTAAGCGTACTGTTTTGAAAGACACCATTTATTAGGAAGATTATATACATTTTTAACAGAGCAAGTCTAAATATTTTCAGGAAACACAGTATGAGCTGGGTTAGGACAAAAAGATTTCTCCACAAAATAAAAGCAACAGTTACCGTGTGTGTTCAACTTTAGATGAATCTGCAGCCCAAAAGAATATCCCACCCTCCACCACATTTACTCAATATGGAGCTCAGCTAAACTCTAGAGAGAGGTAAAAATAATCGAGAAGTATCATACTCCTGTCCTCTTTTTGACAGTAAACAATACTTAACCTATTTTTTGAATTATTTATTTCTTTCATAGTTCTCTAACTGCTGCTGTTTCCCATGAGTTGCTCTGATTTATGGCACTCAAAAGAGATCCAGCATGTAATGAACTATTATGGTAACAATTTGAAAACATTACATCCAAGATCATTTTAATGATAAGACCTGTCTTCTCTTGTCGATATTAAAATGCATATAATGTATATGAATAAATGGAATCTTAACTGATCTAGATGCTATATTCTTATTGATGTCAAAGAGGTCAGTGAACACATCTAATGTTTTAGCCAACCATGGATTGAAGATCACAATTACATAAAAAGTAGACTTGGAGCCTTTCTCCTGTAGCACAAATTCAGCCCAAATTTGCACCAGGTAGGGTAACTTAAATAGTTCAGGCAGAACAAATCAGAGGTAAAACTCAAGTTCTTACTGGACAAATGCCCATTTCATCAAGAAAGTTATGAACCATGGCACCCATGACAAACACTGATGCTATTTGCTTGACACAGTGCCTGTTCAAGGCTTGTCCATGTGTTGCAGATTGAAAGCTGCAGGACACAACCAAGGTGACACCCCAGTCATACAATCTACTGCCTGTCTTGGAGAGAAACAAGGTTTTACTGCAATCTAGGTCTTTTGCAATTGCTCCCTAGACTGCTGGCTAATGAGGTCAGACAGTACTGTCCATTCTAGACATATTCTTTCCAGGGTATCATCCCTCCAAGAGACATTCCATGAGGACATACCCTTAAATATGCCATCAAAGCAAATTATAATGATAGAATTTATTAACATTTTTTATGAGGCAAAAAGCATACTTCTAAGGAAACACGAAATAAAAACAAGACTAAACAGCAAATTAATTTCTGAAACTATGTAGTAGATGTTGATTATGCCATTGGAAAGCTTTTGTTACATGCAAGGACAAAAGCTGAGGTCAAGACTTGCAGACACTCCTGACCAGAGATCTTAACCAGGCCTGCTTTTTTCAGCAACCAAAAGCCTCCCCACACAAAGTGAGCAACCATGCCTCTGCAGTCACATCTGCATGAGGGGACTGACCTTCTTTTTTTTCTTTTACTTCCAGACGTCTTAACACAGCCTTTCTAAAAAGGAAAGCCGAGACTGAGATTGTTCAAATTAGTAAACAAACACCACAATTCCTCAAATTGCATGGTGAGTGGAGCCCCAGAAGTGCTCAGGTTTCTTTAATGTATTTTCAGAATGTACACTCTAAAAAACAGCAGCCAGTGGGTTTGTGGCCAACTCCATGCTTGAATGAATTTATACACAGCCTGCAGCCTCCACTGGGGGAGATTAGGGGTGAAGTTAGAAAGTAAAAAATAAAAAGGAACAAGACAGTAGAGAAAGGACAAGGGATTTATAATACAAAAATGGAAAATCAGAAAGAAATTACACATATTCATATTTGGCAGTAGTGTCAGAGAGGCATAATGGGCAAAAGATGTAACGAAGAATTGCTCACCTTCTGTTCAGACACATCATAGCACTAATCATGGGCTGTGCCTACACCATCATTTTAGTCCAGAACAGTGGCACAGCTTTGGATGCATTTATTCCCTCTTATTGTAGTTGGATTCCTTAATAAAACTGTTTTGATGACTTGATTCCAGATTCCTCTTGTGGCCCAAAAAAAAAAAAATTTAAAAAAAAATCAGAAGCTCTACCAGTTGTGTACCAGATGTGCTCCATTAGTCAATGTAAGTCAAAGGTGCAAATCAACAACTGCTTTTCAGTCATCTCCAAATGTAGACACAATGGGGACATGTGGTTCCAGCCACCACAATAACCATAGTTTAAAGTAAAAAAATCCCAAAACATGCTTACTGTAGATGTGAAGCCTCAGCACAAATCAGTTTAAAATTATTCATTTATAAGGAGCCTAATTCCTTGCCAGTGCAGAGACTGCCTTAGAAAAACTTAGGTGAAATAGAGATTTCAACCTCTGTCAGAGAAAGGTGACACACTTCTGGACATTCTTCCTTGAGCATGTGCCTGATGACAAAGCCATTTGGAACATGAGACCTTATTTTCAAATTACATGTTTAATCTTCTTCCTCACAGAAGATTAAATTCTGATGCAAATGAAAGGGGATGGAGCCATCCCATCACTGCCTGATGTTCTCTGCTAAAAGAGAATGGGAAGGGCATAATGCAAAAAAGAAGCCAAGCATTTAAGGGAGAAAACATAAAAGCAAAACCCAGGGGTTGCAAAATCCACATGAACTAAACCCATGACTCAAATTAGTATAATTGAAAACCATTAAGCTCAGCTCTGTTCAAGTAAAAATTAACTTTATAGTGACTATCATTATAAACTATTGCTTCATCAGGAAAATACATCATGGTTATATTTTATAATTTTTATCCTCTCTTCCATGCAGCTGCTAGAAGGCAGTTACAATGAGAACTGGGTCTTTCCAAAGTTGTTAACAAGACACATTCCTTTTGGTTCATGGCTAGTATTATGAGAGTTTCTGTCTTATGTCACTATTTCTGACATATGCTGGAGAGAGAACATCTTGGCTCAAAAAATACTGGACCATCATTTTATTGGAAGAGACTTTCTAGACCACAGAAGCAGTTAGATTTACAACTAACACAGAGGTAATGATAACCTACCCTTACATAGCCCAGAGACTTACATACTGTAAACTCAATTAGCAATTCTTTTATCTTCACCCAGAACAGATATATTGAAAATTGCAGATTGAGGGCTTTTCTCATATAGCTCTGACCACAAGGATAAATACTGCCTTGCTTCAGCAGCATAATTTTTAGCCCTCTCATTTTTCATCCAGTTCAAGTTGTTTGATTCTAGGAGTCCATATTCCAGGCAGGCAGAGCACTCATTTATGAGCACAGCTCAGGGAAACGTGCATTTGTTGGAGATGAAAGGCATGAGAGTTGCCCATAATTTTGCCACAAATAAACTCCTCCTTTGGTTTATGCTACATCGTGCCCTTCCATGTGAATAGTTTTGATAAAGACCTGTTACTCCCTTTTCTTTCACTATACACAGTGTGGATACATTAGATAAACACTTTTATATGTTCCCGTCAAGGAGAAATATCCCACACAACGAAGCAGACCTTGTGAAATAACATTTCACTTATCTGTTATGTCTTTCTGAACCTTCCCTAAGAACTATAATTTTCTAATCCCAGTACACAGCTGCATATAATCTCGCTCCAAGAATTTTCTGCTCTCAAAGACCAGCAAACAAATACAGGCACACAGGTGAGGAAGGTTTCAGTGGAAATATGTACACTATTTTATAACTTCTTTTGATTTCTTTTTCGTTACACCTAAAAGAGTTATTTTAATAACAGGCAATTTACAAGCACACACAGAATTTGAAGAGGTCTTCAAAATACTTTGGAGAAATAGATGATATACTCTAAGCCAAAAGTATAAATCATTTTTATCTATTAGGGGTTTTTTATATTTTTACTGGGTCTCAGTGATTTACTAGTATAAAATAAAACACAGAGCTATACTCTAGTTATGAAAACATGGCCAATATGAGAATAGAGAGAGCAGTAAAGTTAGAAACTACACTGAATGCAGGAGATTTGAGCTAACATCGTACAACAATGAAGTTATTTTTTCCAAACTCAGCCGTATGCTTACAATAAATATGGTAATCAAGTAAATTAAAAACCTGTTGGATTTACACACTTCTGTCCACACTTGTCAATCATTTTTTGACAGCAAATATTTCAAGACAGTGGTTATAACCTCTGCTAACAGAAAAGAACAGCCTGTTCTGGTGAAATAAAGTTGACATTTAATTTACTCTTGTAATTTAAGTTGCTCATTCATTGCTCTTGTATGTTGACAGATAAGATTCCTTTAATGTTCTTGAGCAAAACAATAAATACAGTGTAGTTAAATTTTAGATGTGAAAAAATTATGCTTTGTCTTGACAGCACCACAGTTAGGCATAAAGTTATAATGTTCAAATAGTCTCTTCTGAGACTCTCTGTATCATAAAACATGTACTCTTTCAAAGTGTATATGTATCTGTCATTCGACTTTTCCTGAAACCAGAAATAGATGGATGCATATCTTGAATCTTCACATACAAATCTGAATTTCTTTCTCCTTCAGCCCCAGCTCCATGCTATAAATAGACACAGGTCTATGTAATAAAGTTATTTCTTGGGCCTGAGTAAAAACTGGTACTACTCACAGAAGTTGTGTTAAGGAAAGTTTCCTGTCTGCCCACCCAGGAGCCACTCTGGGACCAAGGCCCCTTCCCAGGGGTGGCCTGGGTGACCCAGCAGGTCCCACTGGGCTTCACACACCCCACTCACAGCCAAACCAGGCTTCCTCACCAGCTCTATCCCAAGTTTCCCATGGCAGTCTCACCCCTCTGGATCCTTTGAACAATAGAGTGACAGAGCAGTCACAAGAGACAGCCCAAGCTGGTACCTCTGAGGAGGGACCCCAAAAAAAGAACTGCTGGGCTTTTACATCCCTGCAGTCTAAAGCTCTGCAGTTTGGGGTCTTCCTGCCCAGCTGCTGCCCTGTCTCTGGCTGTCCCTTGCCCAGCTGTGCCACAGGTCCCTGCCATGTAAAGGGCTGGCAGGTCACAGGCTCTTCCCTGGGCTCAGGCTCAGCCTGGCCTGTCCACAGCCACCAGCACTGAATGGGG
>VZTN01003952.1:7340-22481 GCA_013400515.1 Erpornis zantholeuca
CATGGAGTGACAGGATGAGGGGGAATGGATGCAGACTAGGAGAGGACAAGGTTAGATGGGATTTGGGGAAAAAAACCGCTCCCTATGTGGGTGGTGAGTCCTGGCACAGAGTGCCCACAGCAGCTGGAGCTGCCCGTGGATCCCTGGCCGTGTCCAAGGCCAGGTTGGACGGGGCTTGGAGGAGGCGGGGAGCTTAGAACTGGATGAGCTTCAAGGTCCCTTCCAACACGTAACTTCCGTTACGGTATTTTTCATCCACTCGGCGGGATCCACGAGTTTTGAATTAAAAGTGGTCCAGTGCAGCTCGTGAGACGCAGGTAAGCCCGAGACCTGCCAGCCCCACTCCCGCCATTTCCCCACCGCCCCTCAGCCGCCACAAAATGGCGGCGGGGGCGAGCAGGACTCTCTCGTCCCCCGGGAGCGCGCGCGGGGCTCGACCAACCGCAGGCCATCGTTTGGCACCACGTGATCTCCGCGGAACTACAACTCCCGTCATGCATCGGGAGCTCACGTCCTCTTTCCCGCTTCCGGTTCCGCTTCCGGCTCCCGTCAGCCGCGCCGCGCTCGGGAAGGTCGCGCAGGGCGGACGAGTGGCCGCTGTCTCTTGTTCCCATCATGTTGTCCGCCGGCGTCCGCCGCTTCGCTACCTCTGCCATCCGTCGCAGCCACTATGAGGAGGGACCCGGGAAGGTGGGCAGGAGCGTCCGGGCCCGCTGAAGGTCGCGGGGAGAGGGACGGCGGGGTGGGGGTTGATGGCTGCCTTGTGCCTGGCTGGTGCTGTGTGGGCTTTGGGATGGCGCGGTGTTGCTGGTACAGCCACGGCAGCGCAGATCGTGTGGTGGTGGACGCCAGCGCCCTTCCCTGCGGTGGTACAGATGATGAGCATTGCGGTATGAGGGGCAACAATGATACTGTAAACGCTTTCTGATGTACCTGGCGTGTTTTCTCAAGCCTTCGGTCTAAACGCTTAATTTTACCTGCGTAATTGATATAAAGAAATTTTTCACGGCGAAGGTCATGAAATAGCAGGACACTGGGGAGGCTGTGGATGTGTCTCCCCAGGGACTTTTTATGTTTGACTGCATGAGACCTGCAGCAAACTGGCCCCACCTTGGGAGGGAGGGAGAGGGGAAGAGGGGACAAAGTGACCTCCAGAGGTCACACCCAAGTTCTAGTCATGGAGTGTTTGGGTTGGAAGGGGCCTTAAAGACCCTGTTATTCCTCCCGCCATGGGCAGGGGCATTTCCCACTATCCCAGGTTGCTCCAAGCCTTGTCCAGCCTGGCCTTGGATACTTCCAGGGATCCAAGGAGCCACAGCTTCTTTGGGCACCCTGTGCCAGGGCCTCAGTGCTCTCACAGGGAAGAATTCTTCTCTTATTATCCAGTCAAAATCTCATTTCTTTCTGCTACAATGTGTTCCTCTTTGTCCTGTTACAGTAGTTCTGATGAAGAGTCCATCTCCAGCTTCCCTGTAGGTGCCTTCTAGATGCTGGAGGTTTATTCATTGTCCTAAATAACTCTGTTTCTTTGCTTGAGAGGTGTTGCTTCAAAACTGCATATTTGTTTTGTTCTGAGATTCTCTGCACTTCTAAATGGACGAGAAAGGAATTAATGCATGGATTGCAAAGGTAAATCTCCCTTTTCTTCCTCTAGAATCTCCCATTCTCCGTGGACAACAAGTGGCGGCTGCTCGCGATGATGTGCGTGTTCTTTGGGAGTGGATTTGGTGCCCCTTTCTTCATAGTCAGACACCAGCTCCTGAAGAAATGAAGAGGACAGGCTGTAGCTGCACTAGCTGGGTAACTGCTTCGGTGGGATTTCCTAGCACTGTGGAATTTAGGGAGCCTGACCTCGTCAGAAACCTTTATAATTCTCAGCCTTTTGCAGTCCACGTGCTGAGGAGCTGTGGTGTTGGGTAATAATAACTGAAACAGCGAGCAGGTGAAAGTTTGTGTCGCAGAGCTGCTGCACTCCCGTGGTTTGTGACCTTTGCCTCCCCAGAGGCCACACCTCTGTGCCTGCAGCTTCTGCTGTGACCAGGACCACGTCTGCCTCCTCCCCTGGAAATGAAAAGGTGCCCCTGGTGTAAGCTGTGGCAGTCACTGGCACACGTGATGTGACATGACAGGATGAGAAACTGTGATGCTGTAAACGCTTTCTGATGTGCCAGATAAAGCTCAGGGGAAAAACTTAAGTTTTCTTGAACTTAACAATCAAATTGTGTCCAAACAATCTCACCACCTGCATCATTCCCAATGATTTGTGGCATGCTGTCCATGAGATGAGGTCATTAACAGAAATTAACTGGTGCTTGCTGGTGATCCTAATAAACCAAGCCTTAGATATGATTCAGACTGTGCAAGCATGCCACTTCCAGTTGAAATTCCACTTCAGTTTGTCTTAAACTGATTCCACTTTGGAAGTACCTGATACTGTCTGTCATCTGAGAAACTAAACACTTTCCAGGAGTCTGAGTGACCCAGATAGTTCTTGAAAGGAAGTAACAATCCTCATTGAGATCTCACAATGGGAATTAATTGAAGTTACCTAATTCTTGTGGCAATTTGATGTGTAGCCACCCTAGACTGATTAAAAAAACAGAATCAGCAAACTTGTATTGAACTTGAGCATTTAGCATTGTATGATTTAGTGCAAGTCAAGCCCTCTGATGGAAAACCAGTGAATGAAGCCAAGTCTATCAAAAATTCAAATTACAGCCTATGTTTATTACACAGTTCTTAAACTTGTTTTAATTCCTTTTTCTTGCAGAGTTGAAGTCTTCTACACAGCATCGTTCTATGGGAAAATGATAGCTGCAACCCATGCTGGATATCTCTAAATAAAATCTTAAACCCCAAGGCCTTGGGCTGTGTGTTTTGTGAAACTCCTGAAGTGCTTTTGACAGCTGGTGTGTACTGAGAACCCCTTCAAATTGCAGTGCGTTGCCATTAAATTAAGCACTTGATTGTTGTTGTGTATAAAAGCAGAGTGTAGGGAAAATCACATTTCAAAACTGGGATTGGGCTGAACTTCTTCCGCTGCTCTGAGGGATAGTTTGTAGCATCCTGGGTATCCTGTCACATAATCCATGCTGTAGAATTTTTAACTTCAGTGTGGATTTTCTTTGGCTTTTCTCCCACACTCAGCTGTTCTGTACAGCTGCTGTTCCCAGGTCCCTGGCACTGCCCTAAAGGTTTCCTGAGGGGATGAGATAGGTACAGTTCTGACAGGAAAAAAGGCATCAGTAATATCCTGTACTTCCCAAACCTGGAACTATGGTAGATTTGGAGGTGTTTGGAAGGAATTCTGGCTTTCTGTTGGTAGTGTTGGCACAGAGCCATGCCTGGCCTTGGGGCCTGTAAGCAAAGATAGTCCATGAGCTGTGAATGCTGCCAGCACCCTGAAATCGATGAGAATTCAGTCACTTCAATCAGTGGCCATGTTGACAGCACAAGTAGGATTCATTGTCATGCCTGCTGCTGCTGTCACTGTTGTCTGGAGGCACAGGGTGTGGAGTGCACTGTCCTTGCTCTGGGATGGCCCCTTCACCCTCGCAGGCACTGCTCTGAAGGGCTGTGAGCTGCTTTCATTGTCAGCTTCTCTGCTCAGCTTTTTCCCTCCTCCTTCAGCACTGTGCATTTAATGTGGCTTGAAGCATCAGAATCTGCAAACTGAACAGTTTCATACAAATTTTCTTTCCTTGCCGTTCCAATCTGAATGGATGCCAGTTCCTCATCAGACTCCCCTGGCAGAAGTAGGTGGGAGTGATAGTAGAACAGCTCCTGGGTGCCACATTTCTCTTTCCAGGGGTGAGTCTGAAGTGCTGATGACTGTTCCCCCTTACTCCAGAGTCCCTGATGTGTTTGAAAAGAGCACACATTGCCTCTGAAGGTTCCCCCGGTGGGACAGGCAAACCATGTCCTTTACCGTGCTGGAAACAAGGTCTCCTTTCTGAATGCCACCCCCTTCTCTTGTAGTGTCCAAAGATACCTTTGAGCATGGGTGGTTAAACTTAAAGCAATTATTTTTGGATTAAATGTTAGAGAGTTTCTCCTCTTGTGATGCTTTCTAAAACTGTAATCATCTCTTTTCATGGTGCTGTTACACTGATGGATTGTACTCATGTAGGAGCAGAAAGGTCCTGGGAGCTAATAGTCACAAGAAGCTTCTAAATCATGACCTTGTTTCCAACCCTGCCACCAAACTTGGATAAGTAAGTCACTGGTGTGGAGCACAGTACCTGTAATCTTTCACCTGCTGCTGTTTTACATAATTTCCATGGCTGTGTGCTGAGGGGATGGAGGATCTGAACCTCCTCTGTGCTGGTGGTTGTATTCCAGCTGCCACCCCCTGTATAACTCCAGCTTTTCTGTGCCAGTACAAATCATGCAAAAATTAAACATCAGCCCTGCTTCGTGGGGGCTGATGAAATGCATCATGTTGGTCATAAACTATTTGATAAACCTGTGTTTGTAGTGTGCTATTACAAGTTAATCTTTCATTTACCAAGGAAATGTAGTACAATTTTGTAGCCTTTGTTAATATGGTCAGTTAATTGAAGGTTGCTTGAGTATAGGTAGCTGTTAGTTTGTATTTTTGGATAAAACACCTGCACACTGTGAGTTAGAGAATGAGTATTTGTGTTCTCCATTCATGGCAAAATCTGTTACTCCTGTGTGCTGCCAAAGCTGTAATTAGTCCCTTTAGAACTGGGTTGTTCCCCTACATGAGTTGCTCGGGCAGTTTTCAGTATTTTTCAAGCCACATCAATTACCGAGCCCATAAATTCTCTGCCCGATTTAAGTAATTGGTTCCCTTAGGATTTCAGAACTTTTCACTTCTGCAGCAGAAACACAGTAACAGATCCGTGCTGGTCTTTCTGTTACTACAAAATGGGGCAGTCCTCATCCTACCCGAAGGCACTTTTAACTTCTAGATTATCTGTAATTTCACTGCTGCTCAATAAAGCAAAGCCTAAATTTCATTTTTTTGGTTGTCTGGGTGGACAATACAAGTTGTCATTGAGAGACATGTGGCTCCTGTCATGAATACCAGGGTGTTTGACTGTGTTTTAATTTCACAGAGGCTGACTTCACACTGTGTTTGTTTCTTAGGAGAAAATCACTACATTCAGCCAACACTTCCTCAACCTTCCTTCCTTCCTTCCTTCCTTCCTTCCTTCCTTCCCTTCCTTCCTTCCTTCCTTCCTTCCAGGGCTGGAAGTACCCAGCCCTGAGTGATTCTAGAGACAGAAATAAATCACTATTCATATAGTGATTACTATTAATATATAAGAATGAACAGATATTTAATGGTATTAAGAGGGATGGATCAGATTCATTAAAGCCCATGAGCTGCAGAATTAAGCTGTGCAAAAACATAACAGTGTGTTCCATCACATGCAGCTATATAATAGTCCAGATACCCAATGAAATATTTATTTTAAAATAGCTTTTCAGGTGCATTTTATAGCACCTTGACTTGGTAGAAGATAAATCAATTTAAAATAGGCGAAAAGCAATATGGAAGTGCTGCTCCTCTGACATTAAAATTGTATGAAGGAAACAAGGCAGTGCTTAAAGGACCTCTGTATAATAACACATCTGCGTGAATGATTGCAATTTTTTGCTTGCCAGATGCCAATTTTAAGGAAAATCATTAATGATCCCTGATTTTTTCCAATTTTGCTGTTACAATTTTCGCCTACATGATTTCTGTTTTGGCATGGACTCAAAACCTTTCTGCTTAGCTTCCAAAGAGCTTCACAGCTTACCATTTTAATTATGTTAGGTGTAGTCTTTACACATGAATTCAATCTGAACAGATGTGAATTAGATGGACTTACATTTTAGTATTTGGGATGTTTTCAGTTTGTGGATCTTTCTTATTCTGGAACACTTCTTGTTCCAGAGGGACAAGTCTGGAAGAGCTTTGGTTCAGTTACACTGAACAGGGTAAATAGTTTGATTTGGTGAAAATGAATATATTATTTTTCAAATCAAATTATTCTAGAATTTCTGTTCAGCAATTACTTTGACAGTGTATCTTTTTAATATCCACTTCTCAAAAAGCAATGGGAATTCATTGGGGTTTTTTTGGGTTTTTTTTTTTCTTCCATAGAATAGAAGTTTCAATTCTTGTTCTGTTGTGCTTTGAAGCATCTGGTATTGATCCATGTTAGAGATAGGACACTGGATTGGATGAGCCACACTTCTGAATTATTGTGGGCAACTCTTGCATAGCAGATTGATATAAGTACAACAGAAACCTGGACTAAGTTTTTTCTTCCTTTAAATTGTGATTCCCTTAGGTGTTGCCCTGTAGAGTAATTAGGAGTATGAGTTACTTATAAAAATTCCTTTATTATCATTTTACTGCTAATTAAATAGTAGGGAAAAAATTAAAAATATTTTACAATATAAGTTATCAGCTTTTCTTGTTTCGTGCAAGCCTGAGATTTTTATTTCTGTCTGAACAATTCAGAGGTTTATAAACAAATAGGGCTGGAGGAAGAATATATGAAAGTAGAACTTAGTATTGCACAGGCTATCACATTCAAACTATTTTTATCTTTTAAAGGTAAAGATTATCTATACATTGCAATTCATTACTTTGGTTGAGTTTCCAGTGCAGTAACATCAATGGGACTTTTTAAAAAATTAAATAGAATCATTAAGGGAAAAGAAGGGAAGGAAAAAATTTGCTGCCTCCATGAAAAAGAAATTAGTTGTTCTCAATTTCATGACCAAGAAAATAAAGTTATATAAAGGTCAAAAGATATACCCAATAGGTGATAGCAGAGCTAGGATACAATATCCAGTGCTATAAAAATATTCCTGCCCATTCCTCAGTGGAGTACATTAAGCAGCTATGAGAGCTATTTGTAATCATTATTTTAATGTGAGAAAATACACATTAGGACAGAAATAGTAAGGGCAAAACAGATTAAGTCTCTGGATTGCCTAACTGGAAATTGGAATGCGAATCAGAGGAGCACAATGACACAATCCATTGTTAAAGGTGTCGTAATTACATCTTCAATTATCACGAAAAGACATCGATGGAAAAATAGGAGGAATGGTGCAAGGTTAGGACATACGTTACTGGAAAAACACTCTGGAGTAGCACGGAGTAGTTTGTGGCGGGTCGAGACTGAAAGACAGCGACTGTGAGACCCTCTGTGGTGCAATTAATCATGGTTTCAATTAAAGCATAAGTGTGGGCTCTCCCCCCTGCCCTCTCCGGGGGTTCATCAGAGGCAGCCCCTTCTGCAAACAGCGAGCGCCCGCTCGGCTCCTGTTTGCTCTGCTCGCACAGGGAAGATAAATGTTAGTTGCTCTCTGGGATGATATGCTCAATAAGTTTGACTTGAATTTAAATGAGTTTAAAATAATAGTATTTGCTGGAATTAATGTGATCCACTGTTCCATTTTCTCCTTTGGTATTCCATGAATAACATTAAGTTCTTTTCCGTGGCTGCGCCACCTTTTTCCATTAGCTATGTAGAGCGTGCAGCTCTTTGAAAAATGTCACTGTATAAATAGTGTTGCTGAGAACCTGACTAAGCCACAGCCAGCAACAAAACGTGGAAGTGTACCTTGTTTGGCAAAAAAAAAAAAAAAAAGGGTAAAAATCATGTATGTGAAAATGTGTATAAATGTATATAAAAATTATGACAAGTGATGGAAGGACAGAGAGGAGAGGGAAGAGTGTGGTCTGAGTTTTTGTTTCTTTTTTTGCAAAATTTTGGCTGCACCATTAAAATTCACAATTCTTGACAGCTCTTTTGACTAAGTTTAGCAAAAGAAAAAAACCGAAACCACGACTCCATATTCCTGGGCTAAATTGTAGTTTTGTAAAGACAGGAAGAAAGATCTCTTTCTCAAGGAAGGGAAAACCTGCTAGCCACCAAGCCAATCAATCAGCACAGATATTTGGCTGCACGGGGCTTTGCTGCAAACCCAAGCTATTGCCTGAAACAGTGGCAGAATGGGCTGTCGGGGGTAAAAAACCCCACAAACATAAATACACAGGTCATTAATATGAATGAGACATTCTTTTGCTTGCCTCCATGAGCCATCCAGGTGATTGAAAGTGAAAGCTGAAGAAGATGTGCCTCCCTGAAGAAGACCCATCTCTCCGAGACCTTGTTTTCCGACAGCTCGGAGCACATTTGGGGAACAGCAAATTGGAAACTTCTCTGGAAATGTGCACATCCCTGTGCTCCAAAACCATGCTGTCACTTCTCTCTCCTGTTTGCTTCTGCCAGACATGGTGCTGTCCTCTGAATCCAAGACTGCAGAGAATTGTTTTCAGCCAAACAGGCGGAGTTCAGTTGTTAGCTGGCTGTTGTCTCAACCCACTGCCAGGAGCACTAAGTGCCTCTTCATAGCTCGTTTGGGACTATTTTAGTGCTGGCTTTATCAAGCTGGGTATGGGAGGCATGGGGGTTTTTTGGAGGGGTCATGGGGAAAGCTGGCAACCCCAGCAAGGCCCCTGATTTTCATGTTCTGGAGTGGCAGCACAAATGGGGAGGTATTCTGCAAATACCTGCATAATTTAAATAGTTAGGCACAGCTGAAGTTCCTCTGCCCACTACAGAATCTGAAAGCAGGGCTCCTGACAGCCCAGCTGCAGCACAACTGAAGTAGCTGAAGGTGTGACTTCAAAGTTACCTAAATTTTATTTAATTCTCTGTTTGACACTGCTTTGAAGGTAAAGCAACACTGCAGCAGTTCAGTTGGAATTTACCTCTGAAATCAAACTATGTAAAACAATTTGCCAGCTACTCCAGTCCTAAGTAGGTCAGCAAAACCTGAGCTAGTAACACTTTAGATAGGTTGCTTTTTAGGTTGATTCAAGGCAATTTTCCTGCTATGTAGGCAAGTCCAATAGTGGGAAGTGCAAAGGCCAGAAAGCCAAGCAGGACATCAGCACCAGGACAGGACCCAGCACAAGGACAGGGCTCAGACCCCCATGTTTTCATGAGGTGTTGGGTGCCATAACTGGTTTACTTTTCCTTCCAAGGAGCCCATACAATTGATAGTCAACCTAATTTCATGTGAGAGAAGACTGGACTTTTCAGCACTTGCTCCAGAGGGGGTTTAAATACAGTAGTATATAATTTTTATTTTTATTTATTATTATTATTATTTATTTTATTTACTGGAACACTGACTCAGACCCCTTTTCTGCTAGCAAAATTCCACAACCATCCCTCCTATGCCATAAACAATCCCTGAAAAGTGGAACAGCTCGGCAGGTGGTAGTGGTGGTACACCCTCACCAGAGCAGCTCAAACTGTGTGGATTAAATCAACACCCCTGGGAAGCCACCACAGGTCACCTGAAACTGAGCCTGGGCCTCTCATACCCTGCACAACAGCTCACCTGGGTGGAAGGTGACCACACACCTCTTCTTTTTCCAGCTGAATTTAGATACCACGCCAGCAGCCATGTGAACACTCGCTAAATCAGGTCATGCAGGAGAGGAAATAACCACAGGTTCTGCTTTAAAAATGGCATTACTGCGGGAGATACACACTTAAAAGGGTTTTTCTGAAATTGCAGGAGAGGAAAAAGACAATATGTAATCAGGGAGTGAAAATGGCCATTTCTTAAAAACCCCTAGCAATTTTCGTGTGAGATTGGTAAATGAAACCTTTGTTCCTCCTTAGGAATCAATGACGTTTGAAAAATTAGCGACCAGACAGAAATAGAAGACAATTCAAGGTAAGTCTATTGACAAAAGAGGAAAAAAAGCAAGGGTTAAAAACTATCTCACTGAAGATGAAACAGTGGAGGGTGCCACTGGGTGAGAGGTACTAAGTGAACGTTAAAATGTCTCACATCTGCAACAAATCACAGTTAACAAAAACTGCCCACCAAAGGGTCCTTGGCCACCTGCCAGGTGAATAAAACAGCAGAGAAAAGCTGGGACCTAAATTCTGCCAGGTATTTCTCCTCACTGGTTTGAGCTGTGCAGGTGCAAACTACACCCAGCCACTGCCTGAGGGTCAGAGAGCAGGCTCAGGGTTTTAGCACCCCAAATACGAGAGGGAGAACAGGTCTTGGTAGCTGTGTGCCAAAGAAATTAATATTGTTTTGATGCCAGAATGATTTTTTGCTTTTCCTTTTATACCCCTCTCACACACTCTTTTATAGTTTGATGTACTCTCAGTGCTTTTAGCCCCACACTTGTAGCTCCCCAAGGCTGATAACTCAGCTCAGCCCCACGGCACCGTTAAACCAGGAGAGCAAACATCCTGGGAGCCCCAGACACCAAGGGCCTCTCCAGAACACATTTGGGAACCTCAGCCAGGCCCAGCCAGGGGGAAGGTTCCTCACAACGAGGGCTTCACTCCAGCCTCTCACTGGGGGACCTTTCATAAATACGTTAATTTTGCAAGGCCTATAATTGTGTGTATTTCAGTGTGGCAAGGTGCACACATTTTTGGGGCATTCCACCTGGACCAAGTGCTGCACCCAAGGATCCTGAAAAAAATACCAAGGTAAAAACCCCTTTACCCCATCAACCATGTTTGGGTTTTAATTTTTAAGACCAGGAAAAGGCATATGTTTCATTTTCCTGAAGAAACATAAATCAGGATTCCTAGCTTCACATTAAATGCTCTGTTACCTGTTACTGAATTAAGCCTGCTATAGTGGCATGAGGGCTTTAAAAATAAAGCAGCAGCAAGGAATCCCCTTATTCTGGCTCATATTTTCTGCAGCATTTATGACCCAAGGTACACAGTTCAGAGTACCCAATCTCAAATTATTCAGACAGAACAATTTCTTAGGAAAAGTCCCCCAACCCATTTTGTGAACTTCAGATCAGTGGTAGATTTTGGGAGGTCCTACTCCCAAAACTCAGAAGTCTTTAAGCTGGAATTAATTTAGAAAAAAATCAGCCCATACACTAAAAAAAGATTGCCCTCAATCCCAAACATTTTCATTCTCAAAAAATTTGCATTATGCCACTTAGCCACTCTGCAAAACTACAGTTTCTCCATTTCTATCTGTAAATATCCTATGAAAGTTCAACACTGGTGCTATTCAGTGCTGATAATTAAATACCTATTTGACAATCCCATTCAGCTGCTAATACTTTAATGTCTTCCAGCCTTTTTTAAAAAGCAAGGGTAATTTAAAAGGCAATGCACCATCTGGATTCATAATATCTCTGTTAGTCTTGCAGGTTATCAAAAATTCGTTGCTCCCTCCCTCTCCTTGATAACCTTCTGCAGGTTCTTCTCTCACATTCAGTTTCTCTTTATCATAAAAAGATTATAAGTTTAGAAAGGATTCAAAACCCCAAGAAAGAGCCAAACCTCTATGGCACTGTAAGTTTTGTAAAATAAATGTGGTTTTAAGTTAGGAAGGACGGCACTGCTAATGAGACACAAAGCAGACATTTACAACAGAAATTCAGGTTTTCCTTACAGAATCTTTTCAGACCATGTAAATGTATTTGCATTATTTAGAGTACAGATTTATTGTTTAAAAAATAAAAATTGATAAGTCCTAGCAAAAAGTTCTGTGGGGTTTGTTTTGACAGGGAAGCTACAAAATAGCAACTGGATATAGTCAAAGAGTATCCAATGAAGAAGTTCTTTTGAATATCAAATGAACTGTAGAACTTATGTAGATATGGTAAAAAACCAAAACTGTGTAAGAAAAAGTCCTTTTTATTAAACAGAAACCTTTTTATTTAGCTTTATTTGATGCATCTTTTCCTAGTTATTAGTTTATATTCATTTTTATGTATATGTATGATGGTGTACAGGTAAAAATTAATAATTATGGAAATGATTGGAGCTTCTCTCTGTTCCACTAGAAAATAATATTTGTTATCTGGGAAGGAATATGCACAGAATGAAGAAATTAAAACAATTTCTAAAACTTTGCCATTACCTTTCCCTCTATACCATACTTCTTAGCTGTAAAACTTAATTCCTAAAACTTCAGTCTTTGCACAGAATTATTATTTATACACTGCTGTAGTGTCTGAATAAATATTGTCTAATTCTTCATTTATTTGCTCAGTTCAAGTGGTCTCACACAAATGTCCAAAGGATTGTAATCATTCCCTTACCTCATTTTCTCAACAGGCAGTGCTCTGTTGCTGTAATAGGTATTATAAGTGGAAGAAAATTGAAATGCATGCTCAAACATTTGCCAAAAAAAATTAGAAATTCTGGATTGCCACCAAGTAAAGGGAAAGAATTCCCAGTCAGACACCCATCAGATATTCCCCATCCGTTCAGAGAGCATCCAAGGGGGCAGGATTCTCCTTGTTTAGGTGAGTCTCATAAAATTCAGGAGTACCCAAATGAGTTGCCTTTTCATGTAGTTTTGTGCCAATGCTTGGCTTCTCTGCAATGCCTGGAAGTAATTTGTTAAATGTCTCACGCTTCCATGAGATACTGCTGGTGCCTAAAACATCACCCATCAGAAAGGAATGACCTTTCCACGAAGGGAAAAAAAGAAAAAAAAAACCAAAACCCCACTGCTTATGTCTTTTTAAATGCTGATAAACTTACGAGGCACCAACAACCCCGGCAAGATTTATTGAGCAATACCCTCCAGTATATAAGCACCATCAGGTAGCTTTGCATTCTCTGATGAATAAACAATTGAAGTCGTAATTGTTTGTGCATTCCTGAAAATGTCAACAAAATCAAACATCTGTCACGCCAGATAAGGAAACACGGCTCGTTTAAGACACTTAGTGCTCTACTCAGCCTTGAAAAGGTCACTCCGGTTTTAACAAGCGCCGTGTAATTTATTGGCTCCCAGTAAATGACCATGTAGTGACAGTGAAGCTGCGGCCGTGTTTGGTTACCCTTCAAACGACACGTTTGATTAAGATAGCACATCTTTGATTAAGAGAGCACATTGCGTTTAGCACAATCTGTTTAATGTTGCTTTTGGATGCGCTCTCACCCTCTCCATTACGACTGTGACACCAAACCATTTTTACCAAAGCAACGCTGACGGCCCCCAGCCCCATCCCACCACAACAAAGCAGAGCAAAGCCAGAACCATCGCCTTGAATGCCACCCGTTTAAGACAACAAACGGCACACAAAGGCAGCATTCACTCCTCTGCCATCTTCAGTGACAATAAAACAAAATCCACACACAGCTCAGTTGCAGATTGGAGCCATCAGCAGCACACAGGTGGTGCTGGGTCTGCCAGGTGGACACCCTTCCGACCCTGCTTCTGGATCCAGCCCTGAATCCCTTCACAGATAACTCATGGCAAGTGCTGCTTGTTCTCCCTGCTGGCTGCACCAGAAGAACTGTCAGGACAGCCCAGGGATGTCTCATTTTGCACAGACCTATTTAGCTGAAAACTGATCTCTTGGAGCCACTCTCAATGACCTCCATTATTCTCCTGTTGGCCTCTGCTCAAAAGATTTGTTCATGGCAGTGAGAGGGAGATATTTCAGGGTGAATATGGGCATGGTGGCATAGGGGATCGTGTCTTCTTCAACACACTGTCTTGAAGCACAGTCAATTTTTGGCTTGATGGCTGTTGTAACCTAAGAGTGCAGTGCATTCGGTGTCATTTGGCCCCAAAAACCCCGTCAAACTGTTAATTATCGGTACTGATGAGTTGGTTCTGTTCCTCCTTAAACTAAGAAATCTAATCCTGAAAGATAGCATTCTGTGAGAGATCCAAATGAGCAATGTGCTTCCCAGGCTGGCTGGCAGGTCAGAGTTAGCACAGATGCACAAATGTGTTGATCACATCACTGGACAGTTGGTGGGAGCTGGCCCAAATCTCTTTCCTCTGTTCTTCTCCCAAGTATCTGACTCCTGAGCCAATCCTGTGAGCTGGCTCCAGGAATTTATTTATAATCCATGGAGGTAATTTGGGATGAGAAAACAATACTCTTAGAAGGTTTGTGCTTTCAGCACAGGTGAGTTTGAGGCGCTTTACATGTCTAAATTATGAAAGACCTTATACAAAGGAGAAAGGATATGGACTGTTCTTCCTTTCCTTTCATTTCTGGTACACAAGAGAGCCACGAGGCCAAGTGAGGATTATGCTACTGGGGTTTTTTTCATCCCAGCAGGATTACAAAATGCTTTTATGAAGCGTCCATTTGTTTCAAGCCTGCCAGTAATGGAAAATGGGGATTACAGCTCTCTCTGCAAAGGTTGATCACTGTTCCCCTGAGCAAGGACAAGTGGGCCTGTGCATCCTGATCATTCCTAAAGGACTGCTGTGGGAAAAAGAGATTGAATTTCGGCTGACTGAATAACCAGGCTTTACATTGGATTGTTACTAGGCTCTCCCACAGTTTATTTTCTGAGAAAGGGCCTGACCCTTTCTACTTGCAAGTGTTAGGTAAGGACATCAAGCAGAATTCTCTTCTGAGGCATACTGTGGCATCACTGTAAGGGAGTGGATCACCCATTCTCATGATCTGCTGTCATGATTTATGTGTGTTGTGGTTTAACCCCAGCCAGAAATTCACCCCCACACAGCCTCTTACCCATCCTGCCCTGGTGGGATCAGGGAGGAAACTGAGAGGGTAAAAGTGACAAAATCCGTGGGCTGAGATGAAGAGAGTTTAATGTGTAAAGCAAAAGCCATAAATCCACTCCCCCCTTCCCATGGGCAGGCAGGTGTTCAGCCATCCCAGGACAGCAGGGCTCTGTCACATCTCAGGCTGACTTTGGATTAACAGATACCAGCACTCCAAATGCCTCCCCCTTCCTCCTTGTCCCCACAGCTCTACGTGCAGAGCATGATCCTGCAAGGTCTTGGGTGTCCCTTGTGTCAGCTGGGGTGACCTCTCCTGGCTGTGCCCTCTCTCAGCTCCTTGTGCACTCCCAGCCCGGGCCCTGGAGGGGTGGTGGGAGGAGGAGGAAGGTCTTTGTGCAAGCTCAGCAGGAATGAAACCACCCGTGTGTTGTCAGCACTCCTTCTAGCACAGATCCAAACCACAGCCCCACACCAGCTACTGCGAACAAAATCCACCTTACTCCAACCAAAGGCAATCCAGCCTCCAACCCTTCTTCCAGGCCATGCACCTTCCAGTACACCCTCATGAACCACCACCCTCCCTCCATCCTTTGAGGGGGTACAGAGACATCGTTCCCTGTAGCAGAATTTTTACAGAGG
>VZTN01003953.1:2134-29399 GCA_013400515.1 Erpornis zantholeuca
AAATGTTCATTTGTTTTACATTAGCACTAATGCAAGCATGTAGGACCCGCTGGTGTGAAAGGATTAAAAGCAGCAGCATTAGACAAGCATGAACATTTCAGAGGGAAATCCTTGTTAGAGGGACCTAGTGGGACTGTGTAACTTGATTTTCTGTCTATTGATCTTGTTTTTGTTACCATTTGAAACTCTTTTGGGAGAGAATCTTCCTATTTTAGTACTGCAAATACAAAAATGTGAACCAAGCAGACATGAAGGATTCATGCTCACTCCCAGGTAAATTTGTGTGCCTTGGTTGGCATTAACATGGGATGGATGCCGTCTCAGAGGAAATATATGCTCCCTTGGGAGTATTGCATTATCACTGCAGGTACTTTGAGGTGTCTTGTTTTAACTTTCTGACATCTGTCATAGCCATCTCTTCATGGACTGAAAAGGGACATATAGTCCTACCTCACTGATGCCTTAAGTATCACAAAAATTTGTTGCTTAACATAAGAATAAATTTCCCATTTTGAGTGTTTTACTTCCCCACCAAGAACATAAATTTAAGAGGAGGAGGAACCTTCTGTGCATGCCTGTGCAGGTATCTGCCCCTACAAGCCAAGCTCCTGACCCGTGATGTTCAGTGACTGTGTCACTTGGTGTTCCTGACTGTTAGTCATGGAGGGGGCATTTGGAGATGTGTATCACTGTTTCTCTGTTTTCTACATAGTAACCTTGCAGCATCTGCTGTTCACCTGGACTGTATTTCTGAGCCAAAGTCTCAGATTTAGTGCTCTGTCAGCAGTATGGGAAGTGCCCAAGGAAAACGCAGGCATTTGATGAAAATAGTGTAATTAGTTAATAAAGACACTCTGTGTTTTAACTAAAATTTTATATGAAATACCACATATGCCGTTGTTGAGAAAGGAATTTAGTTTTAATTAATATATTAAAAAAACTTAAGACAATGCATGAGTTCTTTCTGTCATTTACCCTTACTCAGAAAAGGATTTGTTCAAAGTATGAAGTTGCTTTGTTATTTCCAGTATGTGAAAGTATGAAGGGGCAGCTATGCAGTTGCTGTAATGTTTCTGAGCTGATCTGCTTGTGTAGGAGAATATCACTTTAACAGGATATTTACATGAAACTCCTCACTTCAGCTGCTTTTAAAAGGAAAGGCAGATAAATTTGTGCTTAATGATAAGGACATTGATGTGTAGGGGGTAAATGACCTGAGTGAGAAAGCTTATTGACCCTCCAGCATGTTACAAGAATGTCATATTTGTTGTAGGGTATTCTGTACTGACACATGGTGTGTGACAATCTAAGATAAAGCCTCTGATGACACATACTTATTATTCACCTGCAATTATAAAACTCTGTGTGCTTTTTTTCATAATTGATAGTGAACACTGGAGCATAATCATGTTGAAAGTGTCTCTTCAGAATGTTGCTTTAAAGAAATGAGTAAGAAAATCTTCCCAAATGTTTTGATAGATGATTCATGGCACTGGAGCTGCTGATGAGGAGCCAGTATAGCCAAGTCTATAAATATGCAGTTACGAGAGCTCTGGAAACATGAATTCTGGTAGTGTGTCAGATTCAAAAAGTACTTTTTCTGCTGGAGTAGATTTCTAAAGTTGTTCTCTTCCTGTTCTACATTCAGATGCTGTTGTCTAATTAGGCTAATTGGCTGGCAAATTTGCCAGCTTTTAAATAAAATTAGTTTGGAGGTGAGAGAACAAATACCATCAGAAACCTGATTTATTCTTTCTTTCTGAAATAATTGTTTCTTTTTAACTGAGCAGAGCTAGGCTTTATTATTTCTAGGGAATTTCTGTTTAATTTACTGTGTATGACACATTTCCAGAAGAAATGAATATTGGCAGCCTATTCATAAACCTTTAAGCAAAGTAATCATAATGAAAAGGCTGACCTCCACCTTACCTGGCAGTAATGGATAAAGCTCTAGCAAGTAACAGTTGCCTGATGTTATTTTGACAAAATCAGCTTGCCTTAAGTCAGTACATGTGCATTTTCCTGTGTTTCTTATTGCTTCTGAAGATCCAAAATACACTGAGGGTAATGAGAATGAATGATAGCTTAGATGTGTTCTTTCCTTGAACTGCTGGTTGTATTAAATGCACAGCTCCTGTGCAGACCTACAAATCTATAACATCCGTTTTGGATGAATTCGGAAACAAGGGGCTGCATTCTTTTATTCTTGGTGCAGAGATTAAAATTGATCACAGCAGACCCAAGGGAGCAGATTTGAGTATCACAGCTCAATGTGGTTAACTGGGATAGTGCATGGCTCCTGTACTACTTAACTGTGTGCGCACAGGTTATGGATATTATTGATTGCAAGGGTCAGGGGAGGCTGCAGGGAGGTTATGTTCCATGATGCGATTTGGTAATTTTTGAGGGACAAGAGCTGTGAAGTCTCATAGCATCTGGGACAGTTTAAACTGTTTAAACCTGACAAATGGAGATTTATGTTTGTGTGAGCTGGCAAAGCCCTTCAGGTAGAAATAATAAATGGAAATTTGATGGGATTTTTTTTTTTATCATAGGTCAAATATTGTGGTGTAGGAAAAGGGAAGAAAAAGATTTAATTATTACCTTTTCATCAGAATGCACTGATGATAGGTTTTCAATGGTAGATCTGTGCTGCAGGATAATGAATAACATTTACAAGTCTTTTCTTGAGGCATCATTTTAAAATATATGTATGCAAAAAAACATGTAGAGATGGTTTACCTGACATGATTAAAAAATGCAGCATAGGCAGAACGACACAGGAGTAATTACTGAATAAGTTTTATAGCACCATTTTGTTCTTTCATGTGGATAAAACCAGTATATAGATGCTAAGATATAATATGCTAACCAGTATATAATATGCTAAGATTTAAGGTGAGGCAATATAATACATTAACAAAGAACTGGGAAAAAATATTTGTTTCCCATATTGCAATTTTACATAGAGTGCTAATTTCTCATTAGCTTTTGGAAGACACTGCAGAATTTTGTTGAAGACTTCTGCATATGAAAAGGAGAAAAGATGAATCCTTGTAATGTTTTAAAAATAGGAATGACCAGAAAGTGCTGTGCTGTATTTGTGTGCTGTATTTTGCAAATATTACGTAGCATGTGGGATTTTCTTCCTAGAGGAGGAAGTTTTTACAAATATTTAATATAGATCCAGTTATACAGGGTGCAAAGCTGGGATTGACTCAGCTTTTTTGAGCTTTTTGACCATTGTTTCATGGTCACTATATTGAAACAGAATGGGAGCTATGAAAGTAGTGTGCAACAGAGGAATAGTTTTGGGTTTAAGAGAAATGGCTCTAGTTAGGTATTTCTATGATCCTTTGCTGCTTTATTCAATCAAATTTAGAAAACAATATTTTAAATATCAGTGTTTAGTTTTGCAACACAGATACCACCTATTGGCTATTACATTCCTAATATATCAAAAATGCAGGTTGATTTTAGGGAGAATAAATTGATGTTGTCTCAGTATATCTCATTGCAACTTCTTCCTGTACAGTGCCTGAGATCTAACAAAGGTGTTATTCCAGAATATTAATGATTTAATTACTCCTCATATATTTCTACAGGATGAATTTACTGCCTTTGATGGGTTTTTTTTCTGCTGTTGCTTTTCAATACTGTCGAGGCCTTGTATTTATTTTTCTTCATGATGCCAACTAAGTATTTGTACTTTTTTCTTTGTGAATGTTTATCACCAGTTTTGCTCTCATTTCCATTCTCATTTCCACTCTCATAGCCATTCCCTGTGTATTTATTTTGTGTAGCCACTATCAATCCAGTTTTTCAAGATTTTTCCCCATGTTTTGAAAGGGGGAGACATGAAGACATCTTTTCTATGCTAATGTTTGATTTTCCCTTTGTAAATTTTCATTTGCTTAGATTATTTCAATATAGTAGCATGACTACTTATAAACAGGGCATATTAGACAGTTAAGTTATAATGAGTCTGCTTGGGGAAAGACATTGTTTCCATTGCAGACAGGTGTGGTAGTGTTTTCTGCTTTCTTTTCAGGAGTCTGTTACTCCCAATCTCACCATCCAATTTCTTTTGCCTTTGCTTCCACATATTTGGATTTTCTATGCTGTATAAAGATCACTTTACTGTGGCATACAGTTTCTGAGGTGGTAGATTTTTGTGAGTCCTTCAAGTTACTGGTAGATGTTCCCTGAGGAGGTGGTCTTGCTTTGTGGCCACTTCAGGAGTGTTTACTAAACACGAGTTAGCACTGGGTCTAGCTTCTTTTCCTCTAGGGTGGTGCAGCGTATCACACCAGCAAATGTATCTGGCTGGTGTCTGGAGGAAACACAGCCCCCTGTCTTTCCACTGGCAGGTTACTGCTAGGAAAAAACTTGTAGAAGAAAGAGGGAAAGGAACTGACAACATTAGCAGGTCAGATCTGAAACTTCAGCATTCCTGGTTCAAGAATGCTCCTGAAAAATGATGGCTCAAATCTGTGGTGGGAAGTGACCAAATTCCAGTCAGGACTAAAATTGTTTTAGCTCTATTATAAGCAGACTGGAGCAAGCTCTGTTCCTGGGCGGAATGATACATTCTTGTGGTAGAGATGGATTGGACTCAGACTGCTAAATGCATTTTCGCTAGTGACCTTTTCAAATTTGTCGCCAGTATAATAAATGTTACCAGGATGACTTAAGAAAGGTTTGCAGCAATATTCCACTTTATTTTTTACAGCAGGTGTTTCTTCAGTTACTCTGTATTACAATTTACAGAACTCTTTTGTTCTACAAATCAAGATTCATAGCAAAGTCTTTCAGTGCTTTAAGTCCTGCAATAAACAGTACCAGGCAGAACAGAACCAGAGGGAAGGTAAGCAGACATCTGCATTCATCCTTCTCTGTGATAAGTTTACTTCATACTGATCTTCACATTCCAGCAAGTTCATTCACCAAGGGCTACCTTCCTAGCATCTTCAACTTGATTGCTTCAGATATGGTGAACATTAAGTATCAGTTTCCAAACACAGAAGGCTAGAAACTGTCTGTTTCTTAATTTAGAAATCTGTACATGTTTTACAACCTAGTATCACTTCTTCTAGTGTGTAAAAACACTTAGTGATACAGTATGCTTCAGTTCTGAGCTATGCATTTTAAAAGGATTCTCTTAGAGGATAAGTGCTCAAAAAGTTGAGTTCAAAATCTTCATGGTGCTTAACTGTATAGCCAGATATTGAAGTTCGAAAAATTATTACATAATTTCTCCAGATCTTTGTTTTATCATCTTGAAACTCTGATGTTTTTCATTAAAATACATTATTTTAGTCATACTTGAGTGTTACCTCATTACATTTCAAAGCATGGGTCCCATATGTTGACCATAATAAAATTAAAAGCAGCAGTTAAGACTAGAGGTAGGCAGTGGAGGGTAGGCTAAAGCCTTGAGTAAGGCTGGACTGATTACAATAAAATCAAATTTGGGGTTCAGTCTATATCTGGTGGGGCTAATGAGTTACGGTTCACCTTCAGAGACTTTGGCTGGCATTAGATGTGAGTCTGATCTGATTGTGGCATCCCTAAATGTTGCGAGGGCAGAGCACGAGGCTGCAGTGTTTTGTATTCCACGCTCAGGCGGACAACACCAATTGTGTTGTCATAATCCTAATTTCCATCACTCACGTGGATTGATTCTCAACTCTGCCTGTAATTCCCATCTGCACTTTCTGATGTCTAGCTCGTGTGAATTTTGGCTACGTCTAAACTGGGTTTGGACAATTGGTACTCAAAGAGAAATTGGATTATAAAAACAAATTTAATTCTAAATAATATGACTGCTTCATTCCTATTATTTCAATACCAGTTCCAAGAGTTCAGATACTTGTGTCTGTGTCTAAATTAGCAACAAAGTAAGGTGTGAGACCTACAGACTGCATTGCTTTCAGGTTCAGCTACTTATTCTGATGTTTTTAAAAGCCATGGTATGGATATGGCTGTTCAATTCAGAATGCTCTGCAGCAACTGTGTGTGGCTTATGCTGATAGATGTGAAGGGTGTTATCACATATGCTTTACACACTGTTCATTAACTTGAGGGTAAGAGAAGGCTAACCCTAGTGTAGTTCTTTTACTTTTTTCCCTTTACTTTTAATTTTCTATGAATAAGGCCTTTAGCCATCATTAGGGAATTACTCTAAAAACCTTGCAAGCATGCCTCTTCCAAAGAAAATAAATCATTAATAAAAAATATAGAAAAGAAGCAGTTATATTACAAAATTAATCTAGCAGGCTTCGAGAGAAAACAAATTTGAAGGAGCCACCTGCTGTGGAGATGAGGCAGTAATCTCAACAGCAGGAAATAAAGGGAGAGAGGGAGAAAATACAAAAGCATAGACACTAAAAAAGTAATTAAAACACTTATCTCCATCGACATACATATCAAACAAAAAAAATCAACCATCTAGAAAACATACTGTATTGAACCTCGCAACAGGAAGTAACAAAGCTGTCCCCATAAAAAAAATCTCCAGCAAAATGAGATAGGTTCTTTACAAATGTGAGCTTCAAAAGTATTTACTAAAGTGTTAATCAGTGATGGACTGACCTTGAGAAGAGCTGAGCAACTGCAGAGTATTTGCAACTTTTCTGAAAGACTAGATGCCCAGTATCAAACCCTTAAAACTGTAGAGAGAGTAACTCTTTAGATACCTGTTGTTGTCTGTTCCATGCATGGTGAATGTCATAGCATGAGCTGTAGGGGTGTATATAGTATAATCAGCTGCGTGGCACAGCTTAAGTACATGCATTTCAGTATAGTTCATTTCTAAAGTGTGCAGTATTGATCCATGGACAGCAACGTTAGCAACATGGATATAGAATGTGGCTTAGACACAAATAGGTAGAGCATATTTGACTGCATACAAGTAGTTTCTATCGTGTCTAGGTGAAACTATAAATTTGACAGTTATGAAAGTTTACAGTTTCAGTGTTATTGTTCAAGAAAATACTTTAACATACTTGTGACATAAAACATGAAACTGTTTTAAATACGTAGATTTTGATCTCCAGTTCCCCAGCCCACAAACGAGACTTGCTCAAGGAGATCAGAGCATTCAGAAATATTAAAGCAGTGCTTAGGCACTTTAGGATCTTAGAGTGTGCTGTGTATCTTTGTGGTCACGGTCTAACCATGTGGTACCTGTAGCTGCAAGTCTCTGTGCAAGTGTTAAATGTCATCAGATGTGCTACGTCTGAAATATTTTTGTATGGGAACACAAGGAGCAGGCTGAAACACCCAGTGTGTAAAAAGGCAGGATCATGGGACAAAATGGTGCTTTTCTGTTAATTCAGAAGGACCCTTTCAGAAGACAAATGGTGGATTTAGAATTTACCTTCAGAGGGCAATTACCTTTGCTCTGTATCTACTTTAGTGCATCCTTTTAAGAAAGTTTAAAAAAGCCCAAAAAACCAAACTTAGTTAACAAAACTAATTTATCAGGCAACGTCATTTCCTCTCTAAAATTCACATCAGTCTCTGGCCATCAGCCTTCCATGGCTCCTTTGCCCAGGACACATGAAGGGGCACAGCCTATTCCTGGCCAAAGGTGCAGAACTGCTGGTGCAGAATCTGTGATGCCTCCTTGCTAGACTGTGCTCAAGCTTCTTATGCTGAGGAGCAGGCTGGGGCTCAGCTTGTCTGGGCTTGGCCTCTTGGATATTATTTCAGAAGACTTGCATTGCCACCAAAGCAGATATGCAGATAATCAATCCTTTGTTTGTTCTCTCCAGTTTTGTATGGGATTCATGGGTTTTTCTCCTCAGTCTCAATATTATCTGACAGTTAAAGGCTTTCCACTCAGTCCTAGGATTTCCTGTAATGGGGGTGTGAAGGACAGAAGAAGAGTTTTCCTTGTAAATGTGATTTTTTGAAATCTGGTTTAACTCTGAGACAGAAGCATGGAATATGGTAAAAAGTGGAAAGGTGTCCTTGCCCTCTAAATTTCTATCTCCAGATGGCAAGAGAACCTTAAGAAAACAATCCATAAATTTATGAATGGGGTTTGATGTTTGGCTTCCTTGTTTTAAAAGTTAGAAAAAAAAATGTGCGTAACCAGTCAATCACATTTTATTTGGGTTTTTTGATTGAATTTGGATAAATTTATCAATGTGATGTCATTTCAAAACAAATTTGAAAGATTCAATACAAAAAATGTACAAAGTAAGTGTCTTCACTTTTAAAAGGTAACTGATAGTATTTTCAAACATAGATTGCATTCAGCAAAATTCAGTATTATCACAATTAAAAATGAAGATAACAAAATTTTTCAGTGTTTGATGTGAGGAAAACTAGAATTAAATAATGTTCTAGTTAGTTTTGTTCCTGTAGGCTACTGTATATTGACACTTCACCTTCAGCTCCTTGTTTTGTTTTTTTTTTTTCTTTTCTTTTTTGGTCTGGAGATGTGTTTTCAGTCAGCTGCCAGTGAAAACTACATTTGACCCTTATCAAGGACAAGGGCTTATTTTCTATGTCAGTTATTAAGATCAGTTGAGAAGTTCATTTGAAACTGCAAATTTGCCTGACCATGTCAGATTTAAGCAATCCTAACAGTAGGTTCAGGCTCAGAAGCATAGCTGTTTCTGAGGAGAGGGCATTTGATCAAAACAGGAGATAGATGTGCAGTGCCTGTACTCTTGCTTTAGTTTCCCTTTCCAGATGAGGCTCATAGTTACAGTAGTAGCAGACTTAGCTGATTGATGTGTTGACATGCCTGGATTCACCTGGTGGAGCAGCCGAGTGGACTTGGTGCCCTGTTCTGCAAGCCAATCCCTTACCCTGTCTGTGCATCATTCTGGTTTATTGCCTTGCATATCTGACCAATTTACTCTAATCATTTAGCAATTCATATCTCAACTGGGCTAGGGAATTGTATCCAAATTTTCTTTCAAAGGAAACAATGGACTTTACACTGTGCAAGAAGAAAATTGATATGCATCAGTATTGTGAGACAGAGAATGCAAGATCTTGATAGGAGGTAGATGATGGTTTTGCTAATACATATGTGTATGTGTATATTAATATGTATATATAAAGGACATAAAAATGGCAAGTTAAAGTCTGTGATTTCAAAAGCCACTATTACAGGGGCTAAGGATTTTGGAAAGTATATGGAGTGTCATACATGGGAGAGATTTTGGCATTGCACACTGGAAGAAGGGGTTGTGGGGATCAAATGAAGGAGAGAAGCAAAGCGAGTAGTGATGCCTACTGAAAGACAGCTGGAGCATCTAGAGATGGAAGAGCACAGCAAACCAGCAGGTCAGGAATCAAGATGAATTGCTTTCTATGCTGCATCTGACCCAGATTGGGACTGTCTAGGTTAGCTTTTGCAAAGCTGAACTAGATCTGTCATGCAAGCTGTTATTTTCACAACATTTCTACTTTCTCTATTCTTAGTAAATGCAGTTTTACACAGCCCATGAGGTTTCAAAGCGTGGTTTGGATATCAGTTGCTTCAGAAGCTTGTTCCCTGTCATCAGCAAGCAAAGGAGCTGAGGCTTGAGGAAGTCCAGGGCTTTGGCTGCAGAAGCTGAGGGGCTGAGCATAGCCTCTGCTTGTATGAGGGTGTGCAGAGGCCATCCAGACATCAGCAGAGGAGCTGCCTTTCTAAGCTGCCTCCTCTTGGTTGCCCTTCAAAGGAGTTGTTCCTCTGTGCAGGGGAAGGAAATCATTGTTATCACTCGATTTTGATTCAGGTTATTTAAAGGCAGGAGGTGTGGAATAGTGATAGATTGTTTCAGAACAAGAACTACCAAATAATAAATAAAAAAGTCTTTTTAGATGGCTTGCAGGCGGATTTGGAGAACAGACAACTGACTTCCTTGGCTTCAGCCTAAAAGCTAGGGAAAAGACCTCATATTTTTCTAAGCATTTTTTCTTGGGTGGCTCTTGGCTATTTTGTACTAGTGTGTGAATTCCATTTTTCTAAAGGATCTCTCTGATTTATCTTCAAAGGGTATTTCTCTTGGTTCATTATTTTGACCTAAATTGTGTCTTTCCTAGGTGACTGGGTTTTTTAAAATTTTATTTCTTCTCTAAAACCATTTGCTCAAAACTGCATTTTTCCTCTACAGCTGTTTTTTTGTTAAATATTCTGTCTCCCAAGAGGCTGTTGGCTATTTGTCAATATTTGATCTCTTTGTAAAGCATACTTCTGTAGGGTGGATGTTTATTATGAAATGGTGTCTCTAAAGTGAATCTTATCTGTTCTTCATCTCTTTCTCCGTCTGCCTCGGTCTGCCTCTTTCTTAGCTTGCCTAGTGGCTTTAAGAAGTACTCAGTCTCTCTCTATTTTAACTAAAGTAAATGCAGTCATTACAATGGCAAATACTAAACAGTAAAAGGAGATGCATCAGAATCTAGTACAATACAGCTTCCAGCAGGTGCTTAGCAAAGAGCTAAGTGTTTATAAGTATCAAAGAAGAAAGCCTCTGCGTTTCCTTCAAATGTAAATATCACAAAAGGTTTTCAGGGAGGTTTCAGCAAAAGGAAAACAATGAAATTAATATTAGATAATGCTGCCTATATTGACGACCTCTTTGGCAGTTGTTTGGCTGTATCAGCCATGCAAAACATTATTGAATCAATAGCATGTGTATTGATCATCATTGGTGTCATCAGACCAGGACACCAATGCATTCTTAATCCAACTCCTTTGATTTCGGTGATACTGAACTAGTGATGAACCTGGAGCAAGAACATTGCAACATTCCCTGTATTATACCCTTTATTCAGCCTATGGGAGCCAAACTACTGATGCTGTTAGAGACCAAATGGTTTTCATTAGCAGATAATAAAAGCAGCAAAAATAAATGGGAAAAAAATATTTGTGAGAGGTTCTCCTTGGGTTTGAATGGAGATATATATTAGACAGAAAGGAAATTATCTTTAACGCCGGCTGCACATCTCACTAACGACAAGAGTGTTTCTCCCAAGAGTAAACTGAGGCCTCTGAGTTGGTTTATGGGTATCTCAATAGAAATGGTTCCATTACTCTGTCCTCTGCCTGCAGGCTGTCACTGAGAGCTTTTTCTGAGGTACTCTTCTTGCCATAGATGATTTTGCAATACATACATAGAGGAAAATCTATGCCCTTTTAAAAATAGTTTCTTTAATGCATTTTACATATTGTACTAAGTATTTCTGGCAGCCTCTTAAGATATCCATTATTCATTATTCATTAGCTGACATTCCAGTCTACCCAGAAAGTACAGCATTCAAAGGTCTTGCAGTTCAGGATGTGCTAGTATTTTTTAACCTTATTTTTCTCAATATCCAGCTATAGATCAATGTTGGTTTCAAAGTCAGGTGTTCAGCAACTGAGTCGTGCTTTCTCTTTATAAATGGAGATCAAATTTCAGGATTTTAAAATTTTCTTTTTGGCTTGTAAGCATTTTGAATTCACTGAGAGCATATTTTGTTTTGTTTCACTGAAACTGTTAAATCTAAAAATGTATTTTATTTTTCTAGAATTATGGTAACTTCATGCAGAGTTTTAGAGGGTTTAAAAAACTTCATATAGGTAACTCATGAAAAAGTACTAAGACTTCTCATTGCTTACTACTGGTCATATAGAGACAGATTTTTGCTGCTTAATTAATATAAAAAGACCCCAAACCTTCCCTACTTGGAAGAGCATACGTCAGCGTGCACTCCTGCATTATTGTAGATGCCAACATTGTGTTATTAGGGTTTTCCAGGCCAGTATGTCTCAAAGAGGAGAAATACTATTCTGCTGCCACCCATGCCTGAGAATGGAGGGGACACAGATTGCTCAGTTCTAGTGTATTTTTTTAGAAAAACTGTTGACATTTACTCCATTTCAGTATGTAATTATTAATTAGCATACTTTTGATAATATTATGGGGTTTTAGATGTAAATATGGAAGTTGAGACCGTTGAGAGTGCCCTGATTGCATTTGCATGTGTAAAATGGTTTAACTGGTGTGTCAGCTGGGCTGGCTTTTTGTGCTGTCCAACTGTTCACACAAAAATGAGAAGATGTTCTTTGGTAGTTGTGAGATGCTTTTTGTTGTTTTCCTTTAACTGAAAGGTATTTGTTGCTATTAATAGTCATGAAGTAAATCCTTGTCTGTATCCTACGGATCCTGTCTAAATGTGTGCTTTTAATGACTGGGAATAAATGTCAGCCAGTCAGGACTTTGGTTTTGAGAAAATAATCAAGAATGGCAAAAAATGGCATACAAATACTCACAGATCAGATCTACAGCACTGCCATTTGTCCTCCTCCCCTCATCAGTTAAGCTAGTTGTTACTGCCTCATTTGTATTATCTGCTTTTGCAACCTGTTCTCTCTAATCCGTTCCTCTGCATTTGTTTTTTTTATGAGTTATATGAGTACGCATATTATCAAGCAACCTGATTTTCAAGTGCCTGTACTATTAAACAATCACCAGTTATATAAGCTGCAGACTACAAATGTGATCATTTGTGATACTCTTTTGGAAACATCCAAGGGTTTGTAAAAGTGCTTGTATTGATGATGTTTTTAAGAATGTGTGTGTAATTCAAAATATATATAGGTCGTTAAAATTTCCTGTGTAATTCTGATGTGTCATAAAATATCTATTTCAGGTTTGCCCGAACCAAACAGAGACAGTATATTCCAAGGACTGAGAATGAATCAAGGGTTCTACACATCTAAAGACTTCTTACCTCTGGTAGCAATGGCAAGTAAACCAGGTGTGTGGTAGTCAGTTCTTGTTGAAATCACATTCAATAAGTCATTGGCAGTTATTAATGTACCCAACTGTCTGCACGTCTGGCACAGGGATTTCTCTTGGTGAGTGGCAACCTCAGGAGCATGGTCTGGAAAGTTAGACCCAGAGATTATAAACTAAATAATCATATATACAAATCTAAAATTATGGCAAATAATTTTCCCTAAAAAGTTATATTTGTTATTTTTGAATTATATTCAAAAGATGACATAAGTGTCACATTTGTATGAAGTATCTTGATAAAAATAGCACATATAAGATGGTCTTGAAAAAGTCTGATACTAAAGAAGGTGTTTCTGATGTATATAAGCAGCTGATTTGTAGACTGTTGATAAATTCTTTTACTTGATCCCAAGTCATGTGCTGCAGGTTTTACAGACATTTTTAAATCAGCACTAGTTCCTTACCTAATGAACTTACAGTCTGACTCAGGGCAGAAGGAGCTGGACAGGAGTTAATGAGAGAGCGCTCAGTTCATAGGCACCAAATGCAGTCTTGTTTGGTGGTTTTACATCTTTCTTTGAGCACAGAGATGGCTACATTGCTTCCCAAGGAGTACAGCTGCTTTCAGTGTCCCTGACTATGAACTCATAAGCCCCAAATATGTGATTTCTGTGGCACATTTCTTCATGATCTAGATTCCTCAGGCAAAAAATAAAGGAATATACAGTTTTTCTCATTACTTAAGACAGAATGTGGTATTTTACATATGACTTAATGTAACTTGTTTTATCTACAAACTGATTTTCATTTGAGCATTCAGAAATTTCTTTTAGCATCATATAGGATTGCCTGCTTATTTAGGAGACTTTTCTTAAACAATTTGAGGAATATATATTGTGTAGCAGATTATTCCACTTATAAAAGTAAAGTTTATTACCCCATTTTATGCAAAATATTTCAGAAGTGAAATTCTGCATCCCATCTGTCCCATCTCTCTGCTGTTTTCATCAAATGCTTATTTCTGTCTGCTTTCTTAAGCTCAAAGTAATCTTAAATGATTTGGGAGAAAAGGGTGAGCTTTTGCATTTTCTTTTGGAAGACGGACATGTTTAAAAATAAACCAGATCAATAATATGCAGTGCAACACATTCATAGATTAACAAAGGAAGAGTAAATTCTGCAAAACAACCCTTTCTTGAAACATTTTGACTAAAAATACTTTGTAGAATTCTGTGAAGATAAGTAGCACTTGTGAACTGTAAGTCATGTGCCTGCATGAGGATCTATATAATGTGATTCACATCTTTCAAAATATTGCAAAGTAGCACTCTTGATTTTCTAGCATATGTGATGATAAGGGTTTTTTTATATTAAGTCTACAATGGGAAAAAGATGAACTTGGAAGAACTAACCTTTTCTGATTGACAGTAATAGATAACTCTTTGGTGTTGTCTGTTAATTAAGACGGTCTCTTTTACCTAATTTTCCTAGTGTCTGTCTGTAGCTATAGCCACCTTTTGCTCTTAAGGCATGGAATTTTAAAATAAAATATACACATACTGCAGCCTGCTCTGTCATCCTTTTTTCACTATGACAGTTATCTAAATAATAGAGATAATAGAGTTATTCATGGTAAAATACATATTCTGCCTGCTTATTAATTCTGAATGCCACTTGTTAATATACTTTCCTCCAAAAGGGGTTCCCCTTGAAAACACATAGATGTGAATTTGCCTTGGGAGTGTGTTCCCGAGAGCAAAGAGGGCTGCTCTGATTCATCCCTTCTAGACTCATACTCCAGTGGTGCTCTGAGCTGCCAGTCCCCTGCTTCACTTGTGCTTCTTCCACTGCTCCATTTGTATGAAGTACTAAGTTCATTAAAAATAAATGAGAAAAGTTTAGGGAGAATTTTAGACAAAGAATCCTACTAAATAAACACCATATACATAGGGGAGGGAAATTCTGGCATTTGTCATGCATTAACCATTTTTCAAATGGAGAGATAATAGGTGTATTAGGATGTTGTTTCTCACTCTGCTTATATGTCTAAATTAAAAGCATTGTTTACTTCAATATACTTGTGTTCCACAATTACATGTGAAAATCTGCTACATTAGGATACTTGAGTTAAATACAGTAGGTAAATGGCCAGCTTAGTGCCTCCTGACTGGAACTGTCCTGGGCTCATTGAGAATATAGCTTTGTATTATTTATGTCATTATTTTTCAAGTTATGACGATTTGCCTAATCAACAGTTAGTTGTACTTAAACATGTGATAAAGTGCAGTCTCATCCTAGGAACAGACACAGTTTTATTTAAGTATTTCTTGTTTAATTGAATAATCAAATACAAGCTGTAGATGATAAACACATAATGTTGTCATTTTCTCCATGTAGCTTTTTACAAATTATTTGTAGAAAGCTACTGTAGATTAAACATTTTCTTCCACTAGAAGAACTAGGAATTACTGTAACGGTATTCTTTCTCTTCATATTCAGCTGCTCAATAGCCTCTGAGAATCATGTCACAGCCATAACAGCGAGTGTCAGTGCTTTACAGAAATCTGACTGAGGGGACTGATGTTGGTACACTATTACACAAAACTGGTCATCTTTTTTTTTCTTTTTTCTTTTTTTTTCTTTGTTTTGGTTTTGTTTTTTTTTTTAACTTGAAGGATAATGACTTTGATGAGAGAGATTACTTTTTGAATAAAAAGATCTCACCATTCTAGTTTCAACCTGATGGGACACACAATCCTACAAACATGTTGTCATTTGAATTCCTCCATAATAGAAAGATGCAGCTGCTTAGAGTACTGACTATGAAATTATGTATATGAGCATATCTTAAAAGGAGGAATAAAACTGTCTTTCAGTGGAGCAGAATAATTTGATAGTGACACTCCATGCTTGGAAACTGTAAGATGCAATTTTACACTGCTTTGAGTACAAGTACCTTTTGAGCTGCCATGCAGAAATGGTTTCTCTACTTGAAAATGGGGTTTTCCTTTTATCTTTCAGGGATGTGTGCCTGTCACTCTCCGCTGCCATCAATACATGGAACTGTGATTGTACTCGGGGCAGGAGACACTGCTTTTGACTGTGCAACATCTGCTCTGCGCTGCGGAGCTCGTCGCGTGTTTGTGGTCTTCAGGAAGGGATTCACTCATATCAGGGCTGTCCCAGAAGAGGTAAAATTGAGTAGCAGCATTTCTGAGAAGGCATCTTGGTTATTTCTGTGTGGCCTGAAAGGTACTATAGGTACTTAACAGACATCTCCTAAAGGTTGTGTTTATAAACATGCTCTTACAATGTAGGAATGTTTATTAAAGATCTGAGGCTCACTTTGTATATTCTCTATTTAAGTAATTTTCTGCTGTTGTATCTGTTTCCTGATTTGCAAGCAGGGGATAGAATTTCTTGTAAATTAGAAAATGAACTAAAATTTTTAATCTTGGAATCAAACAGCCATTAGGGTATTGTAGGTGGGTCTTCAGGTCATGGTTAGATCCTAGAATGATACCTTCTGGCTGTTGTGTGAGGGATCTCAGTGATTCTGGCATTGCCTTTTGAGCCTATAAAAGGCTTGCTTTCTTTCTGGTAAGAAAATTACTTACAGTGATTTTGGCTTTGAATCACTGCCAGTGACAGTGAAGCAATGTTATTCATCACATATTTCAGCATTCAATTTGATTTTTAGATTGGCTTTGCACTTCAGGATTTATCAGGTCATCTGGACATTTTGAAACTGATTCTGCTTCCTCAATTTATATGTACTACAGGAGGGTTTTTTTTTCCGATTATATTTTCTTATTTTGGTGGTCTTTTTCTGTTTTCATTTCTTTGGTACATTACACCTTTATATACCTGAGAATAGCAGGCTATCTATTGTATCTTTATAATGAGATTTATGGTAGTTGATCATCTTTTTCAAGAAGGTGGACACCTTAGATCTTCCAGAAGGGGAATGGAGCTGCAAAGAAAGTAACAGAGGGTTTCTTGGTGCATGATTTACTTCTGTTGCACTTCAGTCAAGTGTTCTAGACACAATGGGATTACTGAAGCCATTGCACAGACTCATGTACTATTCAGATTCTTACTATAATCAGTTGTCACTCTGAACCAAAATCTTTGGTGGAAGCCTAAATTTCTAATTTCTGGGTAAATTTCTAAAAGTTTTCAGTGTTTGTATTCATCCAGTCATGCAGTGAGCCTTGAAAACAGTAAATTTTAGTAATGATTTAGTAATGGCCATGCTAGAATCATGTCAGGTAGGATATTACATATTCAAAAAAGTTGTTTTGTAAACAGAGACAGTCAAATTCTGAAGACAATTGACTTAAGCAGTTTTACCATGGCAGATTCAGAAGATCTTAAGTCTGGATTGTCACTCAGAAAACTGTTGCTTGTACATAGTAGTCAGCATTTAAAAAAATCTTGAAATCATAGTAAACACAAATCAGGGCATGGACTAACTTAATACTAGGCCACTTCTTAAAAAACACAGTTACATGAGTGAAGTCTTTTGCCCTCAAAGGAGTTAAACATATTCAAAGTAATGGAACAATAAGAAAATATATTGGGGAAGTATTTGCCTTGAAAATTTACCTACTGCCACTGCTTGATTTAACAGCATGAGAGGCTCTGAAGCTGACAGTAAGATGGCTGTCTGCATATTGGACACTGCTGATTTCTACCATAGAAAAATCCATGGTAACATCTTGAGTCAAAAAATGTTTCTGGTTGGTTTGTTGGGTTTTTTTTTTAATGAAAACACAGCATAGTTAAAGTTATATATTTTATTGCTTCTACTCTGCAGATGGAACTTGCAAAAGAAGAGAAGTGTGAATTTCTGCCTTTCCTCTCTCCTCGGAAAGTTGTTCTTAAAGGTGGACAAATTGTTGCTATGGAATTTGTTCGAACTGAACAAGACAGTGATGGAAACTGGAAAGAAGATGAGGATCAAGTTGTCCGTCTGAAAGCTGATGTGGTGATCAGTGCCTTTGGCTCCATTTTAAATGACAATAAAGGTAACCCTGGCTAATGCAAATACTGATTGTTATTCTAGCTGCAGCTGTGTCCTGTCCTTTGACAGTTTTGAGAAATGGGTCTTCTGCAAGTTATGCAGCCTGTGACTGCTGGTCTGCTTACAGGAGTTTGTCCTTCTGGTACACCTTTTAATAAAAACTTGAAGGTCTGGTAACTAGGCAGTGCTCTGCATATTGCTCTATAGAGCTGGAACTCAGCATAGAAGTACAGTTCCAGCATGTATTTTTCTTCTCAATGCAAGTGGGATCTCAAAGAAACTCTTGGGAATTTCTTCTGGTCTCATTAATTAACTCTAGAGAAACTCATTATATTACATCTTTAAGCTGAACTGATCTGATCTCTGAAATCTCTTTTTATTTTTTTAACCTAGCAAATTAAACAGGAATTGAAACATTCATTATTCTGGTTCAACTGGTCTGGGTATTACTTATTTCTTGTGCATATACAAGAGGACTGTGACTTCTCTCTTACACAGTATTTCTTAGTTGCACTTTACAAGGTTTAGTCTTAAAAAGTAGCAATTACTTGATTCTGTATTAAAGGTATGGAAATTGGCACATTGACATTTCAGAGATTGGATGAATTGTCTGCATTTAGCAGAGAGATGAACGTGAAATACAGCTAAGAACATGGGAACTGAGCAGCATAGACTGTTCTCTTCTGACACTAGGTTAGACTTAAAGAGTTCAAGCACATATGTTGAATGTGCCTCAAAAGTTAAAAACACTGACTCAGCACAAGACATACTGGTAAAATGAGTAAGTCTTCAGCTTGGAGATGGTCATGTTAGCAAGTTCTGAAAGCCTTAGTGATCAGTGTGCCTGCCTCTCCAGGGCATGGTCGTGCCAGCCAATTAACCCATGACGTGTTGTCATGGTCCTTTGGGTATAAAGGCTCTGCCCAGGACTTGGCAACTGCCTCAGATTGCACAAGACCAGAAAATTTGGTATTCAGAATTTCTTAGGATAATGTGCTTTTGTGAATCTTTGCGGTAAAGGAAGAAGGTAAATTTAAAGTGACCTAAGCAGGCTCTGAACCTTACTCAGCACTGCCTGCTGCACATGCAATTGTATAGAGTGGTAAACCATCATGCAGCCAATGAGAAGAGTCTAAACCCTCTCCTACAGTAAAAAGAAGGCTCAGCTTGGTGTTTTGAGGAACACATGAAGTGAATTCCAGGAGCAGTCCTATCGTATGTGTGCCACAATTGCTTTGGGATAGTTCCTTGCATGCGGGGCTGTTTGTAGACAGAGACTGCTGATTGCTCAGGGCTGCCTCCTGCCCTGCTGCTGCCTCCTGCCTCACAGGGCACAGGGGGTGCAGGCTGTGTCTCTTTGGGAGATCAGACTCCCATTCCTCTTGGAGCTGTACTGCTGCGGAAAGACTCTGGCATTTGTGTGGGTCCTATGTCAGGGCTCAGTCTAACCTCCAGGAAGCAAGGAGAAGATGATTTAAGATTTTTTTTAGATATTCATTAACTACTCTGATAATGGCATTGACTGACTGAGAATTTTGGAAAATTTTTTTGGTGTTGTTTTTAAAACCCTGTGTTTAGGGATTTTGGAACATTTTCTAGAACCTCATGTGGTAAATCAATATTAACCTATGCAATCAATATATTTTGTTGTGATTCATAGACTCTAAGAAACAGGAGTGATTCTGTTTTCTCCCACGTTAAAAATTACCACAGTTAAAAGACTGAACTTACTGTGTTGCTTAGCCATAATACTGTGCCAGTCTTGTATTTCCTAGGGCACATTCACAGTCTAAATTAATTATTGAGAGGTTTTTAAATAGGAACATAAAATGGGAGGGGAACAAAGTCATGCAGTGAGCTGATCATGAGAGAAGAGAGTAATTTACTTTGGGGGTGAGCAAAACACCTCAGTTTCACACTGTATTTTGGGTGAAACTGCTGTTAGAAGAGCAATCAAATAAAAAGGAAAAATGCAAGTAATTTGCTTTGGATGTTGTGCAAGTGAAAAGAAACTAAGACTTGAGTACATAAGCATACCATTTCAGTTGCTTTTAAGTCTTTTTTTTTTTGTGCTGTCTTAATGAAAGTCAGATTTGCTTTTCACCACTGAGCTGGATTACAACCAAAACTCCAGACTACCTCAGTGTACATAACAAAAAGAAATGAAAAAGAAAAAAGAACCAACACCAAAACATCTTATCTTCTTAGTGCTTTGTTGTGGTTTTTTGTTTGTGTGGTTGATTGGTTTTTCTAAATGAAGCATAATTCTGTATTTAAGAGATTAAAATATTCAGGTATTCCACATCAAAAGATGGAGATGAAAATACTGGAGGTACTCAAAAATGGACAATGCTATGAGCAAACTGATTTGACTTGGATCTTGATCTAACTTTGAATGGAATGGACTAAGCAACCTCCAGAGGGCCCTTCTAGTCTCAATTATTCTGTAACTGGGTGACTCAGGTGCAGGTTGAATAAATATGTTAATTGCTGCTCATACAAAGAGGTCTATCAATTGACCTAAATTGTAAGGCACCAGGCATTGGGGAGCTGCAGATGCAGTGTTGGTATGGGCTAAGACAGCAGGTTATGTCCTAAAAATGCTGGTTCTACTGACACAAGAATGAAGAAAATACTGTCAAAACAAGAGTGATTAAAATTAGACTTAGCCCCAGTTCAACAATGTGTTCAGGGCAGCTTTGATGCTCATGTTTGGAAGTTTGATGAGAAGCCATAAGTGTGTGGGTGACTGAGCAGAAATAGCTCATAGGTTAGAAAGTTTTATCTAGTCTATTATCCTCAACAAATTGTTTCCTATTCTTGTGTGGTAACTATTAAATTTGCAAATGAGATTCCATGCATCCACAATAGGTATTTAGTCTATTTTGTTTCTTTAAAAGAAAGTGCTGATTGGTTTTTTTTAAGCAACACTTCTAGTGGGTATTCATCCTCCCATTGGGAATCATATAAATGCATCACTTACTTAAAAAATTGACTCCTGGGTTCATTTTATGCTCCTGAAGTTGCTTATAGATAAAACAGGGGAGTTGCCTTCTTGACTGTTTTAAAAAAGTTACCATTTTACTAAAAGCAATAAAACAGACCAACAAATTGTTCAAATCTAACTACTGCAGATGGAGTAAGAAAAATGTTTTGCTTCTTCTTGAAAAAAAAGCTTTTTGCAAGTACAAGCTGCTTTATTTTAACTGCAAAGCTTACCAGAGCCTTCAAGCCATCATAACTGACCCACAAAAATAAGTAGCTGTGAGAGGAATTTTGTGCGTTTCCTCCAGTTCCTGATTTTTTGCTTAGTTTGTTATTTTTGAGTTTGTTATTTTTACATACTAAAATGTATTAGTGAATTACTGAAATACCTTCTGTCACCCTTCCAAATTGCAACTCATCACATACAATTGCAGTTCTGTGTACTCCCTCACACTGTTCAGCCTGTACATCCTACTTAACACAGTCCACTTGGTTTTAAAGTCTGAACTTTGAATAACCCTCTTCTAATCTATTTCCTTCTGATAAGCAAAGGGAACAGTACTTATGGACTGCAAAATTTTGGAACAAATGCTCTTGTTTGGATTTATTTTCATAAATTTCCAAGAAGAACCATGGAGAAAGTATGGAAAATAGTGCTCAAAATGCACTACAAAATTCAGTGCAGAGCAAGGGACTAAGCCAGAATAGGGAACTGGCAACCTAAGTTTAGTTTGACACTGTTTATCAGGCAGCAATAAAGAGGAAGAATTCCCATGTAACCAGAACACTGAATCTTAGCATGATAATGTCTATTTTATTTTCCTGGAGAGGTAAAGAAGAGAAATGCAAAAATATCCAAGAAAACTCCAAGTACCGCCTTTGTAAAAAAAACCCCAGAAATAGTAAGTTATTTGTGAACCAAAATATGATTTATGAAAATGTTGGTAGTAGCTAGCTATTGCATCGTGACTGAAGGGCAAAACTTTATTTCTTAATTCCAGGAATCAGTCACAACTTTCAGATATTTTGCTTTTACTTTTAGTACAACTGTCATCTTGCTTGGAAACTGCAGCAGCAACCCCCAGGCTTGCTGCTCCCCTAGAATAGTTCAACATACAGTAAAGATAACTCTTCCCAAGTTGTTTACAATTTTATTCTTTAACCCACTCATACTTAATTTTTATTTCTAGAGTTTGAGAAGCATTTGCTCGGGAACAAAGGAAAAAAAGGTGTGCAGATCTCTGACCTCATAAGTGAAAACTATTTTAGTTTTCCTTTGAACAAATATAGAACTTCAAATGGCACAGAAACCAGGAGTTTTTGGTTTCTGTGCCAGTTGTCTTCTGGAACTTGGAAGGAGTGTAGAGTTTCTTCCTACAGGCTGCTCAGACCACTGGGTAACTTTGACCTCAGAGCATTGAAGCTTTGAGTATTTAAGGAAAGAGTAAAGGGGGAGGAAGAGAGGCTGTGGGAATGCCCTGGCATCTCCCTGGTAGCACAGCATCTGCCTTGCACCACCAGGCTTTAAGTCACCAGATTTGTAAAAAAAAGTTATATAAAACTGAAATTTATATACATTCAAAAGATTTGTATTGAAATAGCTGGGAGTTTTCCTGCTGAGTCATTTGGAATAGGATTTTTCTCCACAAATAGGTTTACTGAAGGAGTTTGAGTGCAGCGGTTCCACACTCTGAAATGATTATCCATTTCCAATATCCAGAAGTGGCTTCGTGTTGATTTCTAAAGTCCTTTTTACTTAGGGCAGAAATTCTGATAGACATCAAACACTTTTGCTTGCTGGTGACAGAAAACAAAGTCAGTAGCAGCTTGCAGCAGGACCTTTTCCTGGCATAACTGGACCCAGCTTTGTCCAGGCAAACCACTTTTTCATCCTGTTCCGTACACTAGTGGGGTAGAGAATGTTGTAAGCATGATTGTGCCTTTCTTTATTTGCAGGGCATTTAGACTGGGCAGTGTCAGCAGTTAGTGCATGTGACAGCTGAAATGATACATTTTAGATTAAGAAAGTTACAGTATATTTGTATTTTTCAGAAGTAATGCTACTATTCACTTTAAAGGAATTCTGTAAGATGGATATCAAAAGTAACATTAATGAGCTACTAAAGCTAAAATTATAGGAACTTACAAAATTGGTTAAACATAAAAACCATTAAACTGTTTATTGAAGCTTCACAGATATACTGCAGCTAATGAGCATTTCTGCTATTTAAATAAGCCCAAATTGAACACACATTACATGGATGCATAATTAGTCATGGCAGTCACACAGAGACTCACTTTTAAAGCTTTATTTGAGGAATCTTTTCCATTTGATTTGTTTTGTTAATTAAAATATTTTTTCTGTATTCACTTATATTTTAATATTGTTTTTGCAAATGCTATAATTTGCTGCTGTGTTTCCATTTGTGTTTGTTTGCTCTGTGAATATAGCAAATTTGGAAAATATATTCAGCACTGTCCTTTTGTTTGGTGTTATTTGTGTTAGCATCACTTGATAGCAGTAGAATAATTAAATTGTATGTTGTCTTTCATCCAGAAGGATCTTTTCAAATGATGTATAATATCTCACTAGGCTGTGGAGGAGAAGGCAGTGCAAACACAGGATTGAAATTTAAATTTTCAAGGGAAAAGCCATGTTAGTTTTAAACTTTGAAGACTGAAACTGTGATGATGAAGGTTTTAAAAGATACTCTTTACCTCTGTCCCAAATCATGCACCAAACATTAAATATCTGGCTTGCTTTTTGTTCAGTGTCAAGCACCAATATCAGAGAACCAATAGTTTAAGCTCACATTTGGCTCTTGAGCTCTCTCTCACCCTTGCAGGGACAGAGAAGGGACTTCCCTTTGTGAAGGCCTAAGTTCTCCCCTTCTCTCTGCAGGTGCTCTAGGAGGTGGTCCCTTCAGCCTCCCAGTTGCACTAGGTATCAGATCCAAATTGTGAGCATGTTAGGAACTCTTCTATAAAATGCTTTTGAACCATGTCCTCTTTTTATATAACCTAAATCTTGGGAATTATGAGAAAGACAGAAAGAAATAGCAGTTGGATGCCTTGTCAACCTTGCCACCAGGGAAATGTTCTTTCTCAATTTTAAAAATACTGATCAGGCAGACAAATCCCCAGGCCTGGAGAGATGTTTCAGGTGAAGATATGTTGGGCATTCTTCACACTCAAAAAGCTTTTGGTATAATTATGTCCAGACAGTTATTTTAGAACAAAGCAATTCAAAGAGATTTGAGAAATGTAATAGATCAGGATAACAGAGGTAATACCCTATTTTTCCACAAGATGAAATAAGTAGTCAGAACTTCCAGTTTTACATCATTTCTTTTGAACTACCCTTTCTGACAGCATGTTGTCCTCAGACACCTTTACTGTGGTGCAGTCTCAGAGAGACAGAAGTAATCTATTAAATCCCCAGTACCTCATCCTGCAGTACCAAGTTTTCCTCTGTTTTTTTCCAAACATGTCCTTACAAGCCTATACATATTTAAGTTGTGAGAGCTGTCTAGACCACATGCTGAGATGGTACCACTGCATGCAATAAGTTATCCTATATATGACAAATATAAGATGATCAAAAGCTTTCTTGAAGTACAGACAGCCTGAGGCACAAAGAGAAAGTTAATGTATTGATTTCTGAAGGATTTTTAATAAAACTGCTATCAGCCAACTCTTCCCTTTAAAAAAACCCACACGAACAGAAAAAGCCCAAACCCAAACAAACCAAACCCCTCATTTTCCAGGCAAAAAATGTCTCACTCTGAAGGTTGTGTTCCATGTGATCTTTCAGTGATTTATATATTTTTATAGGAAATAATTTCTTAAGTTTTTTGGTTTGTTGCTACCCAAATGGTTTTTTGTCAACTTAAGGCACATGTATATGCCAGGTGGGAGAGATTGTGCAAGCAATAGGTCTTGCAGATGGATTAAATACTTCTGGTAGAAAATCTGCTACAGTCTTGCAGCTTAAAACTGTCTTCTGTGACTCAGGCTTCTGAACAAGTTGAAAAAAAGTTTTTTGAATTTGAGTCCTCTTGATATGTTTGTAAATGCCAAGGGAGAGTAGGAGAGCATAGGTGGGACAAGTAGGTGACAGTGCTTTTGCCTTGCTTCCAGTTTAATAATTTTGCCTCTGATTATACACAGCCTCCACTTTGAAATACACTTCTAATGTGTGATTTGCAGGTGAAAGGACATACAGAGCCTTGGAGGAAAATCCCATCACTGCAAAGTGTGGGAAAGCTGTGTTTGAAGCTTGCTCTGTACTGGCGTGTGTGCTGGGACAATACCATGACTTCGCCCTTTGTATTGGAGAAATCTTTGTCTTAAACTGGCAGATTTCTCTTTTACATTTATGACAGTGCAACTACATCAGTTTAATTGACCTTGGCAATCTGCATCTGCCAGTGGTATGTCCCTGAGGGACATTGCAATTTTAAGCTGCATTTTATTGCCAAATCTTGGGTTACTGCAGACAAAGCTATACAGCCCCTTCTATTTTGATAGATGCCATAGAAATTTGCTAAAAATATTTATTGAAAACATGATTCTCTTAATGAAGCTCCTTTGAAGTTCCTTGTGAACATAATGATTCAAAAAATATTAATAGCATATTTTTCTGAACATTTATGTGCATTTACTTACATTTATATAATGCCATGCAGTATAAAAGTTTGGGGTTTTTTCACATCTACATTATTTTGAAGGACAATAATATTTCATGTGTAAAATGCCTATATGTGCTGTTTACTATAACAGCATGAAAAATATTAAGATCTCCTAATGCATACTTTAAAAAAAACCCAGAAATTGTAGTGAAAAAGATATGAAAATATATTGTCTTCATGTAAGCATTTAATTTTGATTGTGGTTTTATGGCTTTATTCTTAATATGTGTAACAAAGTTTTGAAGTGAGCCTTTCTTCCAGGATGTTCTGAGTTAGAATATTAAGTCAGGATGGTTTTGACTTTTAGGAGAGATGTCTTTTTCAGCATTACATTTTCTTATTGTTATCGGCATATATTTGAGAAATTTTAGCAAGAGTTTTTTCTTTCTTTTATTAAAATATTTTTCATTTATTTAATTACAGTCAGAGAGGCCATGGCACCTGTCAAGTTTAACAGATGGGGTCTCCCTGAAGTAGACCCAGAAACTATGCAGACAAGTGAGCCCTGGGTGTTTGCAGGGGGTGACGTTGGTGGTGTTGCTAACACCACAGTGGAATCCGTGAACGATGGAAAGCAAGCTTCCTGGTACATGCACAGATACATACAGGTGACTTCTTCAAAAGTATTTTTCTCACTCCCATTTTCATCTGCTTTTAGATACTTCTAAAAATAATTTCATTGTGGTTTTGATTAATTATACAAATTTTGAGAAACTTAATACGTAGATTATCTGGTGGTTACAACATTACAGATTCATTCAGCTAAGATCAAATATTAGAGTTTGGATAGATGAACTCAGCTTTCTTACATTATCTTAACACTAGAATTCAAGCAGCATTTTCTTGGCCCCAGCTCTGAATTTCACTCAAGAGTAGTAAGCCTTCCTGCACAACAGACACTGTGAGCAGAAGCCCTAATTGGGTAATTGGGGAAAACTACTGAGCTCCGTAAGTATTAAAAAATAAAATCTTCCAGTAGTGCATAAAGTAAAAATTAGCTACTGCCAATGTTGTTACCTGGGGAAGACATTTTTAGTTTACTAACAGTTTACAGAACTCTCAGGTTGTCTACACTGGAACCTAAGTTTGCTCTGATGAGACTGATAAACTGGATACAAGATCTTGACAAAAACCAAACACAGAATGCACAGAGGCAAATAACACAATGGAGAATTTACCTGAAAAAAGTAAGGCATATAGACTTGAGAAACCTGGTAATTCCGTGTCTCCCTTTGGTTCTCCTTTCATGTTGCTGACTTCACCTCTGCCCTGATTTTTCTAGTAAAAAAGTACTCCTCTAGTAGTGGAGCTGCAAAGGAACTTCCAGAGACAGAGACACAGCCTGGAGAAACAGCTGACAAAAAGTGTGTTCGTAGTGCAGGGAACTTTTAAGAAACATGATACATGATTCATTCTCCCACATAAAGAGATTTGAACAACTGAAGTTGGGACTGTAACAGCTCAATGTCTTTCTCCCCCATCCATCTGCTCAAAGCCTCTCTGATTGCATGTTTGTGCAATTTCATGCTGTTGGGGTCTGATTTCACTTCCTAAAAATACTTCAACTGAAAGCTTGTTGTTAGTATCTGTGCATATTTTTTCTCACTTGTTCTAAAGCACTGTTTGTGTCCTGCCTTCTTAGACCCTATGAAAATGCTGAGTGTGAAACATCTTTAATTCCTGATCTGCTTGCTTAATTTCTCAGTGCACAGTGATTTTGGGTGACTGTGGAAGGGGGGAGAGGATGTCTCCTCTTTTTTGTCTCCTTATTCAACCTCTTAGAAACACAGGCATCACTCATAAAACCCTCCTTTATCACGTTGCTTGCT